>CM042178.1:23492960-23517416 GCA_023376005.1 Doryteuthis pealeii | reverse complement strand
TTGGTTGATTGGAAAAAGTCTGCAAGAACTTACCCGTAATTGAAGATTCTTTTAGAAAGCCGTATTATGTCTACGCTGGAGGGTTCGGGATATAGGTGGAAGGCTTATGGTGTTCGGCAATATATTTCGCATTTGTGTTCGTGATTGGAAAAAGTCTGCAGAACCTACCTGTAAATTTGGAAGAAATTCTTTCAAGCCTTATGGCCGACGGTGAGGGTTCGGTTTGGTATGGTTGGGCATATACTGTCATTACTGTTGGTGATTGGAAAAAGCTTGCGCGCCTTACGTAAGATATGAAGAATTCTTATTAAGCCTTTAATTCGGTAGAGACGCGTGAGGTGATCGATATAAGGCTATGGGTGTCGGTGAGGCGCATATATTTGCATTGTGTATTCGTATTTGGAAAAAAGTCTGCAGAAACCTACTGTGAAAGTTGAAGAATTCTTTCAAGCTTTATGGCGGACGGTGAGGGTTCGGTTTAAGGCTATGGTTGGGCATATACTTCTCGATTATGTTGGTATTGGAAAAAGTCTGCCGAACCGTTACCCGTAAATTGAAGAATTCTTTTAAGCTTTATGTATACGCTGAGGATTCGACTATAAGGCTATGGTTTTCGGCATATATTTCGCATTTGTGTTCGTATTGGAAAAGTCTGCCGAACCTATGTAAATTGAAGAATTCTTTCAAGCCTTTTGGCGACGGTGAGGGTTCGGTTTTAAGGCTATGGTTGATATACTTCTCATTACTGGTTGGTTTGGAAAAGTCTGCCGAACCTTACCGTAAATTGAGAATTATTTAAGCTTTATGGCTACGGTTAGGGGTTAGGTTTAAGGCTATGGTTCGGCATAATCTTTCTCATTACTGTTGGTATTGGAAAGTCTGCCGAACCTTACCGTAAATTGAGAATCTTTAAAGCCTTTATGGCTACGGTGGTGGTTAGGTTTAGGCTATGGTTTGATATTTACTCTCATTACTGTTGGTATTGGAAAAAGTCTGCGAACCTTACCGTAAATTGAAGAATTCTTTCAAGCGTTTTTGGCTACGGGTGGTGGTTACGGTTTAAGGCTATGGTTTCGGCTATACTTCTCATACTGTGTGGTATTGGAAAAAGTCTACGAACTTACCGTAAATTGAAGATTCTTTCAAGCCTTTATGGCTACGTTTGGTGGTTCGGTTAAGGTATGGTTCGGCATATACTTCTCATTACTGTTGGTATTCGGAAAAGTGGCCGAACCTTACCCGTAATTGAAGAATTCTTTCAAGCCTTTATGGCTTACGGTGGTGTTAGGTTAAGGGCTATGGTTCGGCATATACTTCTCATTACTGTTTGGTATTGGGGAAAAGTCTGCCGAACCTTACCCGTAATTGAAGAATTCTTTCAGCTTTACGGCGACGGTGAGGGTTGGTTTTAAGGTATGGTTTCGGCATATACTTTCATTACTGTTGGTATTAGGAAAAAGTCTGCCGAACCCTACCGTAAATTGAAGAATTCTTTCAAGCCTTTTACGGCGCGGTGGTGGTTAGGGTTTAAGGCTTATGAAACCTCATTGGGTTAAGGCTAATATATATATATATATATTATATATATTATATATATATATATATATATATACATAAATTAATACATACGTACATAGTTATTAGATAGATAGATGGATTTGAGTAATCTGAAATTGAATAGATAGATATATAAGATTGATCAGATAGATATGAATAACTGAAATAGGTAGATAGATAAATAGCTATGAAAACTGAAATAGGGGAATAGATTGATAAGATAGATATGAATAACCTGAATTGATTGATTGATAGATGATTGATAGAATATATAGTATTGAATACCTGAAATTATCGAAGATAGTTTTTGATAGATGATAGATAGATGATAGATAGATATGAATAACCTGAAATGATAGATAGAGTAGATACGATGATAGTATGAATAATCTGAAATAGGTAGATAATATGTACATAGATAAATAGATAGATAGATAGATAGATATGATTTTCTCATGCGATTTTAAGGCTGATAATTTGAACTTCTTTCAAACGAATACAATATTTGTTGTGTTGATTTCTAACATTTGTCATTAGCAAGCGACAGCAGCAGAATTACTGCAGTTTTATTAAAAGAATACAGAGGCGCCAATGTTTTTAAGATTTCTAGCAGACATTGTATTGTTATAGTTCGATTCTTACTCAAGAATCTTGTGGAGGCTTGGTACCTGACTAGATAAATTTGCTAATCTGAGAGATTAGATCATAAATAGGAGATGTGAACATTAGGAATAGACTGACATTGGTAACAGAAATAGATATGAACAGACTAGATAATATATATATATATATATATTATATTATATATATATATTATATAACTATAACAAACAAAAATAAGCAACGGTGAAGAAAAAAAAAAAAAAAAAAAAACATTCGCATACGTAACCACGCAAGCACGAGAATACGTTAAAAAAACAACGCACACTTTGACCTTTTACCAATTTCTGTCATTTTTAAAGGAACTTTTCGTATTACTCCGATGAATGCTTTCAGCAGAAACGCTGGTTGTAATACCGTTCCGGTAATTAAATAAATAAAGAGCAAACAATTTTATTTGTTATTGATTTCTCATTGAATATATATATATATTATTATATATTATTATATATATATATGATATGGTTAAAATGAGGAATGAAAGACAAAACTCAGACAAAATCGTAGTATAATTTCGCTGGAATGTTAATTCCGCTCTTCAGCTATATTCGAATCATTAGGATCATTACTGTGTTTTTATTGAAATGGCGAAGTAGGTAGGTGGGTAAGTTTTTGTGTTGAGGGCCAAGATTTGAATTGGTTATAGGAGGACTCTTTGGGAAGAAGCGAATTTACATTCCAGCGAAATATAACTTAGACATTTTTGTCTGAGTTTTGTTCTTTCATTTTATTTGCACCTCATTCTGTTTCGGATTCATCAATCCCTTTCCTATATTATACATATATTTATATATATATGTGTTGTTGTGTGTGTATTTATATATATATATATATATATATATATATGTATATATTACTATATATATTTATATATATATATAACTAACACATGAAGCGCACAAATTTATTCATGGAGAGAAAAAAGGGGAAGAGAGCAGAGAAAGGAAATAAAGAAGTGGTGAGAAGATGGTGTGTATGTCAGGAGGAGTGTGAAAGACAGAGAGTGGTGTGCGTAAGTATGTGTGTTTGGTGTGTTTATGTGTGTGTGTGCAAGAAGAGAAGGGAGAGAGAGAGAGAGAGAAGAAGAGAGAGAGAGAGAGAGAGAGAACCATATGAGTATGAAGAGATAGAATGAGAGATGTTTGTGCAAATGAATGAATGAATGTTTGTGTGTGTTGTGAGAGAGAGGAGAGAGTGAGAGAGCAGTCAGAGTGTGGGGAGTGGAAAGAGCAAGAGAGAGAGAAGGGAGAGGGAGAGGAAGAGAGGGCGTGGAGAGGATTATAAATGTATGATAGTGTGCGTGTAATGTGTTTCTTGTATGCGTGATGTGTGTGAGAGTTAGTTGAATGAGATGATTGAGTGAGTGAGAAAGAGAAGAGAGAGAAAGAGAAAAGAGAAGAAAGAGAAAGAGAGAGAAGAGAGATTTTCATTTTACTTTTTAAAAAGTAAACAAATCAAAAAAAAATAAAATAGAAACGAAAAAGAATAGTTTTTAAAAAAGATGTTAATTCTAAAACTGGCGCCATTTTTTCCAGTAAAAAAAAAAGTGTGGTGTCCCAGCGGGTGTGGTTCGTCATCAGCCCCAGGGCGCGTGAGATTGTAGTTTAAACATGTGGACTGGGAGTATATTCAACTGTGATCGGGAAGTTTGGGAGAGAGTTGGGGACGGGGGGTGGGGATTTGCAACGCAATGCAGGTTTCGGGAGTCGAGCATATTTGCTGGAACACGAAAAAAAAAAAAAGAAGCTCTAATGAAAAATTATATGCAGTCATATTTCCAATAGAATAATAATTTTAATTAAAATCCTTTTTTTTTCAGAGCGTCTATAATAATGTTAAACTTGCGTTTATTTATATATGAGTGTAACAAAGTTTGGCCTCACATAGCATAGAGGTGCTGAGGCACCAACGTTAAAGTAATGTTTGAGGTCAGCGAAAGAAAGGTTACTGAAGTTTAGTCGAGCGGAGCCGAGACTGTTAATCTTTATAATCCGTTTTCGAATACAGTTTTTAGTTGTAAAATCATTTCGGCAACGTTTCATTTTTATTGTAAAAATATTTTGAATGCATTTTTATTGTAAAAATCATATTTTTCAATGCATTTTTTATGTAATAAATATTACCAGTACATTTTTATTGTAGAAACAATATAGTTTCACGCTAATTTTAATTATAAACTTATTTCCAGGGCATTTTTTTAATTTGTAAAATTATTTCCAAGTACAGTTTTTATTGTAAAAATTTAATGTTCCGCAAGTGCATATTTCTATTGGTAAAATTATTTTCACTCAGCTGATTTTTATTGTAGAAATTAATTTCCAGTACATTTTTAAAGTAAAAATAATTTCCAATGCATTAGATTGTAAAATCATTTCAGTGCATTTTTATAAAATCTTTCCAATGCATTTTTTAAGAAAAAAATAATTTCCTAATACATCTTTAATGTAAATAATCGTCAATGTGTTTTTAATAGTAAAATCCTTTCCGATGAATCTTTTATAATAAAAATCAATTTCAAAGTGCCTTTTTATAGTAAAATATTTCCAATGCATTTTTATAATAAAAATCATTCAATGCATTTATAGTACAAATCCATTTCATGCATTTTTATGTAAAAATCTTTCAATGCATTTTTATAGTAAAATCATTATCCCATGCATTTTTATAGTAAAAGGCAAATATTTCAATTTTGCATTTTTAATAATAAATATTTAAGGCATTTTTTCTCTATCAAAAATAATTTCATCCAATGCATTGTTGCTGTTGTATAAGTTAAAATAATTTCCAATGCATTTTCATAATGACGTAATATTTTCCATGATTTTAATAAAGAAATATTTCCAATTGCATTTGTTCATAATAAAAAATATTTCATGCAATTGTTTTTTATAGTAAAAATTGGCATTGGCTAATGTATTTTATGTAAAAAAGTCTCTAAACGAAAGGAATTCAATAGAAATCGGCTCTCTCTCTCTTCTCTTCTCTCTCTCTCTTCTCTCTTTCTCTGTCTGTCTGTGCTGGTCTCTCTTCCTCGTCTCTCTCTGTTTGTCTTGTCCTCTTGTTCTCTCTGTTCTCTCTGTCTGCTCTCTCTCTCTCTCTCTCTCTCTCTCATTCAATCAATCAATCAATCAAGTCAGCTGAAAGACTTATTACCGCAAGATTACGAAGTTAAGCAGCGATTTGGGTCTGTTCCTTAGTTAGTGAGTGATCAACTTAACAAATCAGGGTAATGTTATGCGACCATACTCTGTTTCTTTACAAAATTACCCGAATTATGCACAAAAAAGCACCCAGTTTGAGAAATTAAAACAAAGTTAAATGATAAACGTACGCAATCTTTACTAAAGCGAGTTTTGTTTATGATGTTACTTAGGTATATTCGGTGAAAAATTAAGCACAGCTAGGTACTGTAAGGAACTGGGATTTGATTGCTTATTTGTGAGTACTTGCTCGGACTTTTTGTAGGTTTTAAGCTAAGGAAATATTTGGAAGTTGGTTTGTTCAAGTAGAGGTCTTTTGGTACTGATAAATTTTTGAAATTTGTACGAGCAATATTTTGTAAAGAACAAGATTAACTGAAAAGATTTGGGTCTAGAAATTTGTCAAATATATGGTTGGAAAGATGACAGGTATGAGTTTCTGCTTTTTAATAGTAAGAATAATTTCCAATGCTTAGAAATCTCTATTCCAATGCATTTTTTATAGTAAATATTTTCAATTGATTTTTTATAGTAAAAATCATTTCCGATGCATTTTTTATAATAAAATCATTTCCATGTATTTTTATAGTAAAAATCATTCCAATCATTTTATAGTAAAAATCATTCCACGATGCATTTTATAGTAAGAATGACTTCCAATTCATTTTTAATGGTAAAATCATTTCATGCAGTTTTTATTGTAAAATAATTTCAATCAAATTTTATAGTAAAATGGCATTTTCTATAGATTTTGTTGTAACATTCCTTTCAGTGTATTTTTATAATAAAAATCTTCTAATAATTTTATAATAAAAGAAAATAATTTCAATGTAATCTTTATTATATAAGTATCTCCAATATATGTTGCTGTTATAGTTTGCTTTTTATATAGAAGTTAGCAAAGAACGTTTAGTAAGAAACTGGTTAACGTAACTGCGGGACGTGAAAGCGTAAAGGTGGTCTGATTTCGGAGGATTAGCAGAAGGTTTTTGGTCGGCATTCAGGAGAACGGAAAATTTAAGTGATTATTTGGCAAGAACTTGGCATGATTTGATTTTTAAATAAATCGTTTTGTTTAATGACCATGTCGCTTTCATGGTTAGTTTACTGTAAAGCCATCTTGCAGAACAAGAGTACTTTAACCATATCTGGGGGATTAAGGAGGTCATACCTTTCCCAAGGGTATTAGTCTGAAAATGGATGTAAATCATGACTGAAGTTCAATCACACTGACTACATGTTACAGTCCAGCATGTAAAACCATTATGCCACATGGACTCCCTACAAGAACAAGAGTACTTTAACCATAGCTGGGGGATCGGAGGTTCATACCTTTCCAAGGGTATTAGTCTGAAAATGGATGTAAATCATGACTGAAGTTCAATCACACTGACTACAATGTTACAGTCCAGCATGTAAACCATTATGCACATGGACTCCCTACAAGAACAAGAGTACTTTAACCATAGCTGGGGATACGGAGGTTCATACCTTTCCCAAGGGTATTAGTCTGAAAATGGATGTAAATCATGACTGAAGTTCAATCACACTGACTACAATGTTACAGTCCAGCATGTAAACCATTATGCCACATGGACTCCCCTACAAGAACAAGAGTACTTTAACCCATAGCTGGGGGATAAGGAGGTTCATACCTTTCCCAAGGGTATTAGTCTGAAAATGGATGTAAATCATGACTGAAGTTCAATCACACTGACTACAATGTTACAGTCCAGCATGTAAACCATTATGCCACATGGACTCCCCTACAAGAACAAGAGTACTTTAACCATAGCTGGGGGATACGGAGGTTCATACCTTTCCCAAGGGTATTAGTCTGAAAATGGATGTAAATCATGACTGAAGTTCAATCACACTGACTACAATGTTACAGTCCAGCATGTAAACCATTATGCCACATGGACTCCCCTACAAGAACAAGAGTACTTTAACCCATAGCTGGGGGATAAGGAGGTTCATACCTTTCCCAAGGGTATTAGTCTGAAAATGGATGTAAATCATGACTGAAGTTCAATCACACTGACTACAATGTTACAGTCCAGCATGTAAACCATTATGCCACATGGACTCCCCTACAAGAACAAGAGTACTTTAACCCATAGCTGGGGATACGGAGGTTCATACCTTTCCCAAGGGTATTAGTCTGAAAATGGATGTAAATCATGACTGAAGTTCAATCACACTGACTACAATGTTACAGTCCAGCATGTAAACCATTATGCCACATGGACTCCCCTACAAGAACAAGAGTACTTTAACCATAGCTGGGGGAATAAGGAGGTTCATACCTTTCCCAAGGGTATTAGTCTGAAAATGGATGTAAATCATGACTGAAGTTCAATCACACTGACTACAATGTTACAGTCCAGCATGTAAACCATTATGCCCACATGGACTCCCCTACAAGAACAAGAGTACTTTAACCCATAGCTGGGGAATACGGAGGTTCATACCTTTCCCAAGGGTATTAGTCTGAAAATGGATGTAAATCATGACTGAAGTTCAATCACACTGACTACAATGTTACAGTCCAGCATGTAAACCATTATGCCACATGGACTCCCCTACAAGAACAAGAGTACTTTAACCCATAGCTGGGGGATAAGGAGGTTCATACCTTTCCCAAGGGTATTAGTCTGAAAATGGATGTAAATCATGACTGAAGTTCAATCACACTGACTACAATGTTACAGTCCAGCATGTAAACCATTATGCCACATGGACTCCCCTACAAGAAAAGAGTACTTTAACCCATAGCTGGGGATAAGGAGGTTCATACCTTTCCCAAGGGTATTAGTCTGAAAATGGATGTAAATCATGACTGAAGTTCAATCACACTGACTACAATGTTACAGTCCAGCATGTAAACCATTATGCCACATGGACTCCCCTACAAGAACAAGAGTACTTTAACCCATAGCTGGGGATAAGGAGGTTCATAACTTTCCCAAGGGTATTAGTCTGAAATGGATGTAAATCATGACTGAAGTTCAATCACACTGACTACAATGTTACAGTCCAGCATGTAAACCATTATGCCACATGGACTCCCCTACAAGAACAAGAGTACTTTAACCCATAGCTGGGGGATAAGGAGGTTCATACCTTTCCCAAGGGTATTAGTCTGAAAATGGATGTAAATCATGACTGAAGTTCAATCACACTGACTACAATGTTACAGTCCAGCATGTAAACCATTATGCCACATGGACTCCCCTACAAGAACAAGAGTACTTTAACCCATAGCTGGGGGATACGGAGGTTCATACCTTTCCCAAGGGTAGTAGTCTGAAAATGGATGTAAATCATGACTGAAGTTCAATCACATTGACTACAATGTTACAGTCCAGCATGTAAACCATTATGCCACATGGACTCCCCCACACTCCCTCCAAAATATGAACTTTGATTTTCATCGTAATATGAATAAAAAAAAGCCTCGTCAAATGCAAATAATAAAGTTTTACACCAATCTGATCGCATAAAACCCTATATCATCATGTTCAATTCATTGATGGCAACTTACGACTCACGTGTTTGCCTTGTCAAACACTGTTGACGTTATTATTAGATTAAGGAGGGTTAAGGGAGATTAAGATTTCACAATTGTTGGATTCTGTCATGTTTCAAAGATATCAATATTTAACCAGCTGCTGGTTCTCATATCATTAGTCCCATTTATGTATTATTATTTATTATTAACTCCTTTTGAGGTTTCACACCAGTGTTAGCTGATGGTCTTTCACTCGAGTCTGAGTGACAGCAAGTCTCCTCAGGTCTCCAGGACTCTTCTGAGTATTCTGGCAGATTGCAGCAGTGCAGTGTTCTGAATGGTTTCAATCCTTCCTCTGATATCCAAATTTTCCAAACCCTTTTCTAATCCTCTTGGGACTGTTCCAAGTGCACCAACCACAATTGGTATCACTTTCACTTTCATATTCCATAACTTTTTCAGTTCTCTGGCAAGGTCCAGATATTTGTCAATTTTTTCATTTTCCTTTAACTTCACCCTGTGATCAACACTAGGTCTGGTCTTCTAGCTGGGATAAGGTGATCCGTTTTTATTTCAAAGTCCCAGAGAATTTTGTGCGTTTCGTTCTCAAGAACAGATTCTGGTTTATGCATATACCATTTTGTTGTGTGGTCAAAATTTAATTGTTTGCATAATTCCCAGTGGATCACCTTCCCAACCCAGTCGTGTCTAGTTTTGTATTCTCGTTGTGCTAGTTTGTTACATTCGCAGAGTACATGGTTAACAGTCTCATCTCTATTACCGCAAAGTCTACATTTACTATTTTGTTGGGTCTTATCAATTTTCACTTTGATGTAGTTTGTCCTTAAGGCATTATTTTGTGCAGCAATTATAAGTGATTCTGTTTCTCTTTTGAGGTTTCCCTATTATTATTATTATTATTATTATTATTATACTCCTTTTGATTTTTCAAATCAGCATTAGCTGATGGTCTTTGACTGGAGTGACAGCAAGTCTCCTCAGGTCTCCAGGACTCTTCTGAGCATTCTGACAGATTGCAGCAGTGCAGTGTTCTGAATGGTTTCAATCCTTCCTCTGATTTCCAAACTTTCCAAATCCTTTTCTAATCTTTTTGGGACTGTTCCAAGTGCACCAACTACAATTGGTATAACTTTGACTTCATTATTATTAAGAGGCTTTCACTGGTGGCTGAGTGACAACAAGTCTCTTCAAGTCTCCAGGACTTTTCTGGTTATTCTAGTCGATCTCAACAATACTATTGTCTGGATGGTCTCAAGTCTTCCCCTGATTTCCCAGTTCCTCTAGTCTGTTTGCTAAACATTTTGGGATCGTCCCATGTAACACCAAATACAATTGATATCATTTTCACCCTATTTGTTCCACAGATTTTTAAATGCTCTGGCTAGCTCCTGATACTTGTCTACCTTTTCGTTTCTTTCATCTCACCCTGGTTCAGCTGGGAACTGCAAAATCTACCACATGACAAGTTTTCTTGTCTATTTTTCTTGTTAATCCAATACCAGTTCTGATCTATTGGATAGGGTGGACCCGTCCTTATCTCAATGTCCCAGAGAATTGGGCGTGTTTCATTCTCCAAGAAACAGATGCTTGTTTACGCTTATACCATTTTTGCTGTATGGTAAAACTTTAGTTTCTTTCACAATTCCCTGTGGATCACTTTTACAGACCAGTCTTACCTAGCCTAGTTATGCTAGTTTCTGCGTTCGCTTAATTAATTAATAACTAATAATTAATAATAATAATAATAATAATTAATTTAATAGTTATTATACATTGAGCTCTCGTATGGATTTTGAAAAAATCCTTTTATTAAATCTATAAGTTTGCATCGACATGAGCATGCATTGTGGATTACAGGAGATATTGATAATCACAACAGAATTATCCCTAATAATCAGTCAGTTGAATACTTTTACCACTATATATATATATATATATATTATATATATATATATATGTGTGTGTGTGTCACTGTGTGTGTGTGTGTTATGTATATTATAAGAGAATAAGTTTTTGGTATGAGTGTCGATCTATACAAAGAACAGAGAAGTCACTCAGATTTGAAATCTTGCATATCGATTAATATCCTTCTAACTAAGAAACACGTCAAATTTGGTTATGATTTTTTTTACTAATTAAGGGATATAATCAATTAATTAAGCCGAAATCACCCAATTGCGGAACTATCCATATACCAGAACCTGCTGATAATAAAATATTGTCCGCTGACTGACTTTTTGTTAAGCGATTTTATAGCGATTTACAGCAGAAATGTATATTTTTTTGCGAATAAATTTCGCAGTCTAAGCCGTTCTGCTAGGAATTTATCACCTATTCTTGGTCCAATATTTAAAATATTTATATTGTTGAAAAGAATATAAAATAATCTTTCTGAATATGTAATTTTTATGCGTTTTTATTGATTGAATTATTTTTTACAGCAAGTTAAAAAATTGGCTTCAGAGAGCTGATTTGTATGATTTTTTTTCATTTCTAAATTTTTAGAAAAAAAAACAAATTCTTTTTTCTCGCCTATTTACGGTTCAATCTTCTTTAAGATATCCACAATGGTTAGAAAGAGAATGAATAATCTCTCTAAATATGTAATTTGATTGAGTTTTTATCAATGGAATTATTTTTTACAGCGAGTAAAAAAAATATATTTTACTTCAGTCAGCCTAGAATGCGTAGTATCATTTTTTCTACTTATATTTAACATAAAATCAAATCTTATTTATCGCATATTTCTGTTTCTATCTTAAAATATTTATTTGATTAGAAAAAAGATCTTTCTAAATATGTAATTAGTATGTCTTTTCATACATTGAATTATTTTTAAAGCGAATTAAATAACAAATCAAACGAAAACATTTAACGAAAATTTCAACGTTTTTTTTATAAATTCCCGTCGTTCGTCAATTGTCAACAAAACTTTTTTTAATTTTTTCATAATCGCGTTAATTTATTTATTTTGATATTAGAAATACAAATAAAATCATGATACTAATGTAGAATAGTGCGCAAGACATAATACCATTAGATTACCTAATACATTTCACGGAAATACCTGAAAACTCAAATTGTTATCAAATTTATGATATAGTATACTTTACTATAATAATTTGACATTCGATCGACTACATTTTTGAATTAATAATGTTATAAGATTATTTATCGTTTTACATAAATTTGATTACTTTATTTAATCCTTTTTTCTTTTCCAAATATTAATTTGAAATTTAGCAAATCGCGTAATTTATATTTTATTTAAAAAAATCATTGAATTAAAATTTCTTACTATATCATTATGTGATGAGCTAAACTTGCAAATCGGTCGGAAAATTTAGGGTGACCCAGAAACAAACAGAACGCATGAATTTGTAATAAAACTGTTAATTTTAACTTGGGGGTGGGGGATAGGGTTAGATTTAGGGTTGGAGTTGGGTTTAGGGTTACTTTAACGAGAAAATAAATAAATAATTTGTTTTCTGTTTTTCTGGGTCACCCTGTATGCAGGGTGACCCAGAAAAAACAGAACCCACAAATTTTGTATTAAAACTGTTAATTTTAACTAGGTTTTTTTAGGGTTTAGGGTTAGGGTTAGAGGTGGGGTTGGTTTAATGGGAAAATAAATAATTTGGATTCTGTTTTTTCTAGGTCACCTGTAATATGTTTTAATTTTTCGACCGATTTGTAAGTTTAGCCATATGATGTCATTCCCTCAAATCTGACGAAAAGAAATTCCCTGACCTCCCACCAGGCAGAATTAAATTAAGATCGTTTTACGTGTTGATTTTTATGGGTCATCCTTCGAGGACCGAACTCGCTATTCAGTAGTAATAGATCTGCAAACGATTATTAAACCATGTTTTTTTATCTCCACTACCGCTGCTAGTATATATATAAATATATATATGAAAGAAAGTTTGGTGTGTACGTGTCGGCCTATAACTCCGAAAAGAGACGTCACTCGGATTCAAAAATCTTGCATACACTTTAATATTCTTCTAACTAAGAAACACATCAAATTTAGGTATTGATTTTTAATGATTAAGGGATATGATTAATTAATTAAACAAAATTCAAACGATTTTTCGGAAAGTATCGTATAGCGACTCCTGCTATTGTGTTATCAGCAGGTGCTTGCCTGTTGTCTACATCAGCTGCCTGTTGGATAGCAGTCATTCAAAATGTCCGCGACAACTATGACAAAATTTTAACGTTAAATCAAATTTTTTTGTCCAGTCTTTAAAATATTTATTTGGTTAGAAAGGAAATAAGATAATCTTTATAGATATGTAATTGTATGTGTTTTATCCATTGAATTATTTTTATGATTGAAGTATGATTATTTCAGACTAAATTTTAATGTAAAATCAAATCTGTGTCCATATTCTTAAATTATAAATTAGCCAATTAAGTCGGAGTTATGAATGAAGATAAAAGTGCTCAGTACGTTTGTGGAGCTGGTTTAGTAAACCGATAAAATCACAATACGTCTACCCGGGTTTCACCGCAAGGATTGTCAGGACTATTCTGCGTGGAATTAATTAAATCAATTAAAACAAACGGATGTAAACAAAAAACAAAAAACAAAAAAATTAGAGCAGTTTCGCAGTAAAACAGAGCGGAACGCAGTTTGTTTTGGTTTTTACTGTCAAGAGGCCTTTTGCGTTTGTGTCGACAATTTGCACACAACTATGAAGTTTGTGTCGACAATTTGCACACAACTATGAAGTTTGTGTCGACATTTTGCACACAACTATGAAGTTTGTGTCGACAATTTGCACACAACTATGAAGTTTGTGTTTTCACACAACTATGAAGTTGTGTCGACAATTTTCACAAAACTATGAAGTTTGTGTCGACAATTTGCACACAAACTATGAAGTTTGTGTCGACAATTTGCACACAACTATGAAGTTGTGTCGGAAGTGTGTGTCGACAATTTGCACACAACTATGAAGTGTGTGTTGGCAATTTGCACACACTATGAAGTTTGTGTCGACAATTTGCACACAACTATGAAGTTGTGTCGACAATTTGCACACAACTATGAAGTTTTGTGTCGACAATTTGCACACAACTATGAAGTGTGTGTCGACAATTTGCACAACTATGAAGTGTGTGTCGGCAATTTGCACACAACTATGAAGTTTGTGTCGACAATTTGCACACAACTATGAAGTTTGTGTCGACAATTTGCACACAACTATGAAGTTTGTTCGACAATTTGCACACAACTATGAAGATTGTGTCGACAATTTGCACACAACTATGAAGTGTGTGTCGACAATTTGCACACAACTATGAAGTGTGTGTAGGCAATTTGCACACAACTATGAAAACAGTATGAAGTGTGTTCGACAATTGCACACAACTATGAAGTTTGTGTCGACAATTTGCACACAAACTATGAAGTTTGTGTCGACAATTTGCACACAACTATGAAGTGTGTGTCGACAATTTGCACACAACTATGAAGTGTGTGTCGACAATTTGCACACAACTATGAAGTTTGTGTCGACAATTTGCACACAACTATGAAGTTTGTGTCGACAATTGCACACAACTATGAAGTTTGTGTCGGCAATTTTCACCCAACTATGAAGTTTGTTCGACAATTTGCACACAACTATGAATTTGTCACAACTATGAAGTGTGTGTCGACAATTTGCACACAACTATAAATTTATTTATTTTATATTTATATCCATCTCCCTGTCAGTTGGGACAGTAGAATCCATCGTTTGCACCTCTACAGAGGGATAATCACCCCGATAGGGCCAACTGTTGGCTGTGAACGACAACCTGTGATACTTAAGGACTGAATCCTAGTGGATGAGCAGTCCATGACATGCAACACATCCTCTTTGACCACTTACTTAGGCTCGACAGGCGGTCGGAGAGGCTACTCCGATCAATTAATTGGTCTCGTCAAGCCCTAGCATCCATATGATTGTCCTTATGGCAAACCCCAGCCCTTTTTATCATATATATGCTAGAATGCAGTGACTGAAAGACTTAGTGTCCTGTGTATGCCGTTATAACTGCATCTAGTGGTGAGGTACCAATTCTAGAGCTCTGTGGAGAGTGGAGTACATCTTTATTGCTATTAATCGCAGGTCCACTCTGACCCTGAGTGGTAGTACCTGTTAGGATTCATCTATGGATAATAAATAAACATGAGTTCTAAAAACACATGTAAAGCAAAACTGATTACCAACGGTACAAATTTCAATAAACTCAAACTTCAAATATTTACCGTGCAGTGTTTCTTGCTTTTTATCGGGTAATACTTTTTTGGTACGTCGAGCGAGTACAGCCAACTAGATGACGTCAGCTGACGTCAGCTTTAGACACTTTCGCTTTGTACACTTAAAGGATACTTACCTGACATAGAAGGGAGGATCAAAGTGTAGTATCTGTTCCAGATTCTATGCTTTGAGACTTACCTTCTATACCCGGCCTCGGCTGGGGGTCCAGTGTGCTTCGGCCTCTGGACCGGTAAAGTACAATTAATGGCATCGTTCCAGGGGGACCATCCCCCTGGATCGACGCAATTTTTATGTGCCCACGTAAAAACGAGACCTTGTGTCCAGCCCTCATAAGTGGGATGAGCAGGCAAATACCCTTAAAGGATACAACGTTTTGGATATCTACACAAAGGATAAAACTTTTTGGATATCGAAAGGTTTGGTTTGGTTTGGTTTGGTTTGTTTTACGACATATCAACCTCAGTGGGTCATTTAATGTCGATAAAGTTTTGAAATAAATCAATTCTTAATGGATAATACAATTTTTTATAAATACATTTTTCTTTTTAGCCCATAGATGGGACCCTAACAGGTACTACCACCCCGGGTCAGAGAGGATCAGGGAGCAATGAAGGGGTGCTCCACATTCCCCAAACCTCCAAAAACTGGAACCTCACCATCAGATAGAGTTTAACGTCATTCCCAGGACATGTAGACCCGCAGCCACCGCCCTCTAGCACCCATATAATAAACAGGGCTGGGGCTTGCTATAAGAGCAATAGGGTTGGGGCAATCATATAGGTGCTAGGGCTTGACATGACCAGCCGATCTATCGGAGGGGGCCTCTCCAATCGTCCGTCTAGCCTAAGTAAGGTTCTAAGTGGAGTGTTGCAGGTCATGGACTGCTCATCCACCAAGACTCCGTCCTTAAGCATCACGGGTTGCCACCCACGGCCAACAGGTGGCTCCATTTGGGGAAATCTTGTCCCTCTGCAGAGGTGCAGTCGGTGCATTCTAACGCCCCAGACGACAGGGCGGAATTGAAACAAGATAATACAAACATAGTTCTAGTTCTTTGCAAATGTGGAGTGCTTAAAAAATGTCAACACTATTTCTATGGGAGTTCCTTTATAGTATTACTAGAAGTGGCTACTCCGCGTCAACTGGGTAGAGGTGGAGACAAAAACGTTAGTGTCGCCGATCTATTATTACTGAATCACAGAGTTGGATCCTCACATTAAAATCCCTATGTAAAAAATATCTTGCGTTGAACCGGCCTACTGGGGCGTCAGGAAAAAAAAAGTGCATAGGCATTCTGAAAAGGAAAATTAATATCTCCTATCTAAGATATCAAATGTAAAACAAAAGTCCATACTGTTACAATCTAAATTTTGTTTTATTTTAAATTATATTCACGAATATAAATCAAACTTGTATCGTACATTTATTAGTATTGAGTAGCGAGTTCGACCCCGCTGCATACCCCACACTTGCGACCTTGTGTCACATCCCAGCCGTGACGAACGAGTTGGGAAAATTCCTACTAATCGCTCTCTCTCTCTCTCTCTCTCCCTGCACACACAGACACATACACACACACCCCAAAAAAGAGTCAAAATATTTGATTTTGATTTTCGTCGTGTGATCCTGGAGGGAATTGTTAACTTTATTTATTACGTCTTATTTATTTGATTTGACGTAATTATCCAATCAAATTAATGGAATTATCGTCTGCAAAATAACTCACTTTTTTGTTGTTTTTAGCGTCATCTTATATTCTCCCTGTTTGGTTACAGCTTGGGGCTACCATTATTTTTTGTCACGTAACATAACTCAATTTTAGGGTTACGGTTACGGTTGGGGTTACGGTTAGGAAAACACCTCAATTTTTGCAAAATAAATTTCCACGGACATTTCAATTAAAACACGAAGTGCAGTTTATGATGCTAAGTTTAGGTTTAATGTTATTGTTAGGGTTAGGTAGTGAAAAGGCCTCATTTGTTAAAAGAGAAATTTAACTAGAGATGAAGTAAAGTTTATGATGTTAAGTTTAGTTTTAGTGTTATTGTTACGGTTAGGGTTAGGTCTGAAAAACACCTCATTTGTTACAAGAGAAATTTAACTAGAGATAAAGTAAAGTTTATGATGTTAAGTTTAGGTTTAGTATTTGTTGTAGGTGACTCACCTATGACACGAACATGGACTTACCCAAAGGATATATATTTAACAGAGTAAAGCTATTCAAACAAGTAGTACCAGATACATGTTCTTCGTGTAAGCTGAAATAAGGAAACCCTTTCATTGTACGTTGATATATATTGCTGAATACAATCTGTTCCCTACATTTTATATCCGTGTTGAGTTATTATTTATTGACCCTTAACCAGGTCATAACAGTGGCGACGAGGAAAAAGAATTTTCACGGAACCCTAAGCAGTAGCGTCTAAAGATTTATAAGGACCTGCGAAATACTACAGTCACGGTACAAAACTGGAAAAAAAAACCTCCAGCAAAAACGATACAGAGTCTCAAAAAGACCTTATCTGACTTCGGGATTTGAACCAGAACAGAAAAATGCCATTTGAAACCACCGCGTTAGGATTAAGAAGCTCGTATCCATTTTAAAAGAAAAAAATCTTTTCGTCAGAAAGACAAACTTTTTTGTTCGACACGCGTGGATTTTTTTTCTTCTTTGCAAGTAAGTGAAATCTCAATTTTTGATTTTCACTTATTGTAAAAAACAAGCTTTTTTACTCAGTTAGAACTCGTAATTTCTGAGTAAGTTCTCAAGTTCAGACAAGCCAACAAAAAAGATAATCCAAGTATCAATGACAGCTCAGAATATTCAGCACAGCAGCAGCACCAGTGACAACAACATAGCGAGTCTACGATATCACAATTCAGTTGATTAACAAACATGCAAAATTCATTTTTGCAAAAAAAATTTCATTTCAACAACACCAACTAAAATCCAACAAGAGCAACAACAACAGCAACAATTTGCATTGGAAATAGGATGAGGCTTTGAAGCCTATTTTAGGCGTTACGAGGATAATATATCTAAACGACTGTAAAAACTGGTCAGACTCGAAAAAAGTCAGACTTTTAACAAGAAGTTGGATACCGCCGAACATACTAGGTTCGTGAACTATATTCTACCTAGAAAAACTAACGAACTAACATTCCAAGAGGCTGTTAAGCTTCTAACTGAACTTTTTTCCCAAAAAACATCTCTCTTTCATAAACGATGGAAATGTCTAAATTTAGTCAGGGAGGAAAATGAGGAATTCACAGTTTTTGCGGCGAAAGTCAACAAAAATTGCAATGACTTTGAGCAGACAACTTCAAATGCCTTGTTTTTTGTCATGGATTAATTTCACCAAAGAAGGAGAGTTTTAAACAAACTCGAAAGTAAGCCTAATTTGACCCTACGACTTTTGGCAGAGGACTGTCAGAGGTACGTTACCATAAAAAAGACTCAAAAGGTATAGAAGAGTCGGGGATCTCGCATGTCCGAAAAGTACACTACACGAAGAAGAAATTCAGTTCACCCCCCAGAAGTAGCAAACCAGAAAGAACTCAGAGCTCTCCCAAGAAACAAAACAAGTTGCCTCCTAGCCTATGAGATGCAGAGCATTACACTGGTCTACTGACTGCGACTACCGAAAGCGGAAGTGTTTTAATTGTAACCAAACGGGTCACAAGTCTTCTCACTGTAGAAAGAAAGCCGGTAGCAGTTATGTGAAAACGACAAATGGGACAAGCAAGACGAAGACAACTACAGAAAATACGTACCAGTACAGATACTTGAAAAAAAAAATCTTCTGTTGGATTCTGGTAGTGACTTGACAATAATTAATCTTCAAACGTGGCGAAAGTTTGGGAGACCTACGATGTTGAAAACTACCAAAATAGCGAGATAAGTGACTGGCGAAAAAATACAATTTGAGGGGGAAATTATTGTGAACGTCACCCAAAATAACAAGAGGAAAAAATAAAGATATTTGTATTAAAAAATACAAATAATCTTTTTGGTAGCGACGCAATACAGGAGTTTGAGCTTTGGGATTCGCCAATAAAAGTTTTTGCAAAAAGGTCTAAAATTCAACGACAGAATCAGAGAAGCTATTAAAAATTTCAAAGAAGACATTCCCAGATGTCTTTTCTGGTGGTCTGGGTCAATGTAACAAAATGTCCGTAAAACTCGAGTTAAAAAACGACAGTCAACCTGTATTTAAAAAGAAAAGGAGCGTGCCTTTTGCGTCACTTAACCAAATAGACAAGGAACTCGACAGATTGGAAAAGACCGGCGTAATCTCGAAAATACAGTATAACAAGTGGGCTGCGCCAGCTGTCTATATAAAGAAAAAATCAAACGAAGTTCGGTCTGCGCAGACTTCTCCACGGGCCTAAATGCGGCGCTGAAAGAATATATTTATCCGCTGCCAAGTCCTGATGAGGTATTCTGCAAGCTAAACGGAGGTAAAAAATTTCAAAAATAGACCTTAGCGATGCGTATTTGCAGGTCCCCATGGAAGAAAATTGTTCCAGACTTCTGTGTATAAACACATACTGGGAACTCTATAAGAAAGACTTGCGTTTGGAGTCAAGGTCGCACCGGCGATATTTCAACAGGTAATGGATACCATGTTTATCGGTCTTAATTTCACAATTGCCTATCTTGACGATATACTGATCAAGAGCCAAGATAAGGATGAACATAAGCTGCATGTAAATCAGGTTTTTAAGCGCAACAGGATTATGGTTTTAGTGCGAGTTTGTTTTTTTAATTAAATACCTAGGACACATAATAGACGAGAACGGGAGAAAGCCAGACCCCGAGGTCGACAGCCATAAAGAGATGCCGGTAGCAAATAATGTCGCCTCGCTAACAAAGTTTCTTGGGACTCGCGAATTATTATCAATCCTTCATACCCAAAATGCACGACTTACGAGCACCATTAAAAGAACTCTTGAAAAAAGACAATAAATGGGATTGGTCCACTGAATGTCAAGAGGCGTTTAATAAATTAAAGAAGCTCTAACCTCAGATTTGTTCCTTACTCATTTTGATTCTAACCCTGGAATTAATCGTTGCCTGTAACGCTAGTTCATACAGCATAGTGCATCTTACACAAGATGCCGGATGGGACAAACAAGCCTATCGCGTACGCATCAAGGACCTTAGTCCCGCTGAGAGGAACTATTTGCAGATAGAGAAAGAAGCCTTAGGAATCATATTTGCCGTTACCAAATTTCACCGCTATCTACATGGTCGACATTTTTTACTCCAAACGGACCACAAACCGTTGCTAACCATCTTCGGCTCGAAGAAGGGTCTGTCGACTCACACATCCAACAGGTTGCAAAGATAGGGAGCGATCCTACTTAACTACGATTTTAAAATGGAGTTCCTACCATCACAAAAACTCGGCAATGCAGACGGACTATCTAGGCTAATTCCTAAGATGCGAGAGCCCCTAGAGGATACGGTTATTGCATCCCTACGTACTGAAAGAGATATGAGTACCGTATTATGCAATACAGTAAGGGAGCTACCGGTCACTCTAGAGGAAATCAGAAAGGAGTCTGCGAAGGATGAGTTCATCACACAAATGAAGGAAAGAATCGCGAACAAAGACCAACAAGTAGCTAACGCTTATACATTATGCGATGATGTGTTGTTGTATCGAGATCGAGTGGTCGTCCCAACCACTCTCCAAAGACGTATACTGAAAGATTTTCACGTCGGACACCCTGGGATAACAAGGACAAAAAGCCTAATGAGGTCCTACGTTTTCTGGAAGAACCTCGATAAAGACATCGAAAATATGGTAGGAAATTGTACGGCGGCAAAGTCTCCACCTATTAAATTTAGTCCTTGGCCGAAAACGGACCGTCCCTGGTCACGCATTCACGTGGATTTTGCGGAACCTTTGGACGGATACTACTATTTAATAGTAGTGGACAGTTATTTCAAATCGCCAGAAGTGTTTAAATGTAACAACGCCAACACTGAAGTGGTTATTAGCGCATTACACGGACTGTTTGCTCGTTTTGGTGTAGCGGATTGCATCGTGTCTGACAATTGTACGCAATTCACATCAGGGGATTTTAAGGAATTCTGTGAGGATTTCCAAGTAAACCATATCACGACCCCACTTACCACCCTAGATCTAACTGATTGACAGAGAGAGATTCGTTGACACATTAAAGCGCACCCTAAAAAAAGCCAGGGGCACACCAACAGGCAAAGCCCTTCAACAGTTTTTACAACTATATAGGATTACACCTAACGCAAACACACCAGCAGAATTACCTCCAGCACAAATAATGTTCGCACGCAAAGTAAGATCTGTATTTGAAAAAATACTTCCCAGACAAATCAAACCCAGTAGAAATCAAACAGCGTCAAAATGCTACGTTCCAGGAGAAAACATTTATTTTAAAATTTATAAAGAAAATAAAACGTTCTGTGAATTGGGCACCATTAAAAAAGAATTGGAAATATGGTGTATATCATCGATGGACCAAAATTCTCGCACAGGAGACATCTGAACCAGCTGAGGAAGCGTTGGTCAGACGACATTAATACTCGGCCACCAGAACAAGAGGCGACCATGGACGTAATTTTTGATACTTTTGATCTACCATCTCCGCAACCTGCCCCCGAAAAACGTCAGTCTAATAGAAAAAGGAAAAGGACTGAATTAATAAATATTAACCCAAAAAACAAAATAAATATTGAGACTCCTTCGGAGTTTAGGCTTGGGGTTGGGGTGTTGTAGGTAACTCACCTATGACACGAACATGGACTTACCCAAAGGGTATATATTTAACAGAGTAAAGCTACTTAGGAGAGAAGTAGCAGATACCTGTTTTCCGTGTAACTGTAAGAAGGAAACCCTTCCATTGTACGTTGAAATATATTGCTGGATAAAATCTGTTCCCTACATTTTGTACCCGTGTTGAGTTATTATTTATTGACCTTAAACAGGTCATAACAGTATTATTGTTAGGGTTAGGGTTAGATTACTAGAGAAATTTAATTAGAGATAAAGTGAAGTTTATGATGGTTGTGCTTAGGGCTAGAGTTAGGGTTAAGGTGATATTGTTTATATATATATATATATATATATATATATATATATTATATATATATATTGTAATGTATAAGTAGTAACTTACCGGTGGGTATGAGTACGATCGTTGGTAGCGCACAGTATCCAGAAGCTAAGATTGAGAAAAAACAAATACAAAGTGCTCAATACAATGTAGAGCAAAAATTTATTTTAACAATGGAAAGGAGTAACCTACTCGAGTTTCATCGATTGATTCTTCAGGGTTACTTAGTTAGAGTTATTAAATAATACAGTACTCGATTAATTTAACTAAAGTAACCCTGAAGAATCAATCGATGAAACTCGAGTAGGTTACTCCTTTCCATTGTTAATATATATATATATATATATATATATATATATATATATATATATATATATAGACAGAGATACGTTAGTAACTGACTGGATTGATTTCTCTTTGTCGGTATCAATCAATATTTATATATACAGGGTGTTCAGAATAAATTTGACATATTTATATTTGTTTTTTTTCGGTAGGTTGGAGGTATTGACGCACACTACGTATCATTTAAAAGCTTCGACCCTTCTCCATTCATATACGTGATGACAGATACAATGGATGACTGGAAACCACGTGAATCATAGAAGAGAACAACTTGTATCATGAATATTTGCACCGGTCATCGAAATAAGGTGATTATGGTTGCTGCCCAATGCTCCCTGAACACTATAAACAATCAGGCATGAACTGAAGAATTGCAATGGAAACTGTGGCTAGAAGAAAGCAACATAACAGACGATCTGATTGGGTTCATACAGCAGAATTACTCGAAAATCTGCAGAAAAATTATTGGGGGACCCTGGCATTGGAATTCAGGCTTTGTCGCATGCATTGAATGGTTTAGCCTCTACCATGAAGCTTCCACTCAAGGAAGACTTTTGCTACTACTACAAGCGTCGCGGAGGTCAACTGCTCCCAGAAAAGACCCGTGAAAATCGTCTGACAAAGGCGAAGAAAATTCTGGGTAAAGTGTGCTGAACCACAAACAATCTGCTTCTTTTCCGATGAGAAAATTTTTGCCAAGATAAAAAGCACAATACGCAGAATACCAGATGGCTTGCATACAGTCCAAACGACACTCCTCGTGTCATGCAGACTAAATTTTCCCAAACTGTGACGGTTTCCGGATGTGTGTCCTCTGATTGTGACGTGATGCCTCTGCATTTATTCAAAGAGGGTAGCAGGTTGAATTTAGATGCCTACGTGGAGTTGCTTAACAGTGTAGTCAAGCCCTAGACAACAAGGTTAGCCAATGGTAGGCAATATGTATGACTGCAAGATTCGGGCCCCTATCACAACTCCGGGAAAAGTAAAAAATGGTTGACATTTTACGACTACACCAGTCCCAATGTTTGGCTTCCGAACCCCCCAGATCTTAACCTCATGGATTATTTTGTATGGGGCTAAGTTGAGAAAGACACAGATCGCTGTGCCAGTACTACAAAAGCCCATTTAATCGACAGAATTAAGGGAGTTTTCAAGACCCCTCCCAGGGAAACTGTGACATCAGTTTGCTTCAGGTTCTGGAGCAGGATTGAGGCTGTGATCGACGCTAATGGTGGATATTCTAAGAGTAACTTGTTGTTTGTAGTGTAATGTCTGTGCCTATTGAATTTCTTTACAATCTATTAAGTTTTAAACAATCTATTTAAAAAATCAAGCAATTAGTAAGTGAATTTAAGTTTTTGTCATATGTACAAAACAGTTTTTGAAAAATAGAATTATATTTCAAAACACTCAAAAGTTAAGGATTAAAATTATTTTCCTCTCTTACCCACTCACTACCTGGTGTTCCTAATTTTTTTTACTCCGGTCATGGATTGGGTACTTTTGCTAGTACATATATATGGAACCACTATGGATACACCTTTATATAATAATACAGCTGGCACGCGTATTCCCGCACATTAAGACAGCGCTACACCTATACGTGACGTACATATTCCCTATATCCAATATCCAGAGATATACAAAAATGAACGGAGAGAGAGAGAGAGAGAGAGAGAGAGAGGGGGGTAGGGGGGGTAGGGGGGTCTGTGTGTGTGTGCGCGATCAATGTATGGATGCACATATTTAAAGGAATATAGCTACATATCCCTTT
>CM042178.1:23470460-23490460 GCA_023376005.1 Doryteuthis pealeii | reverse complement strand
TATATATATATAGATATATATTTATATTTATATAAAGGGTAGAGAAGGGAAGAGACAAAATTCAAGCGGCAACGAAAGAAAGAAAGAAAAAAGTAAAGAAAAAGAAAAGAAAGAAAGAGAAAAGTGTAAAAAGAGAAGGGTTAGAAAGCAAGAAAAAAAAAAAAAAGAAAAAAAGAGAAGAGAAGAGAAGAGAAAAAAGCGAGTGGTAACGATAGAAAGAAAGAGAAAAAGAGTTAGAAACAAAAGAAGAAAAACAAAGAAAAGAAAGAAAGAAAAAAGAAAAGAAAAAGAAAAGAGAAGAAGAAGAGAAGAGAAGAGAAGAAAGCAAGCAGTAACGAACAAACGAAAGAAAGAAAGAAAGAAAGAAAGAAAGAATCTAAGCAACAAAAGTTGCGTCCACCATTCCCGTCGAGGCAAACCTTTTATGCAAGATCGTAAAAGGTCACCGTAGAAATGTTTCCACCAGTCGCTACTCAATAAATCAAGGTCAACTAGGGAACAAACGTTAATCACGGCCGACAGCACGTGACCTAAAAGCCCGCCAATATCGGGCACGTTGCATTAATCAGCGCTCCAATGACGATCGGAGGATGTGGGATAACACTCTCTTTTAAATAACCCAATAAGAAAAAAATTAAATAACGAATACATAAATGACAATAAACACACACACACACACTTACAACATACACACTTACAACATACACACACACACACACACAAGACACGCACAAAAGACACGCACACAACATACAGGACATATGTACAGCATACACATACACATACACGTACACATACATACATAAAACACACACTCACTCATACACATAAATAAGCACCACATGCACACACAAAACACACACACACACACAAAACACACACACACACACAGACACATACATAAAACACACACAAACACACAAACATATACATGAAACACACACGCATATACAGACCATATTCACGACACACACATACACATACACATACACATAAAAATAAATCGCACACTCACTCATACACATAAAAACACAGAAGTTCACAAAACACAGACACACAAAAAAAAAAACACATATAAAAAAAACACACATGCTCGAAACACACACGCACATATAAAACACACACACGAAACACACATACACAAAACACACACACATACACACAACACATACGCACATACAAAGCATATGCATATCACACACAGACACATTACACACCCCTAAAAACGGACTCACTCACGCAACAAAAAATACAGAAACGCACAAAACACAGATATAAAAACACACACGCACAATACACACACAAACATAGAACACATACACAGAAAACAGACACACGCACACAAACAAAGCACAAAAAACACACACATACACAAAACATAAATATATACACAAAGCACATACACACATACACAAAACACATACTCACATACAGACAAAAAAACACATATGCACACAAAAACACATCCATAAAACATACATGCTCAAAACACACACGCACATACAAAACACACACACACACACACACACACACAAAGCTCATACGCACGTAAAACACATACAAAACGCACACATATACAAAAACACACACACGCACATACAAAACACACACACGCCCATACAAAACACACACACACGCCCATACAAACACACACACACACACACAAACAAAGAACATGCACACGTAAAACACATACAAAACGCACACATATACAAAAACACACACACGCACATACAAACACACACACGCCCATACAAAACACACACACGCACATACAAAACACACACACACACAAACAAAGCACATACACACGTAAAACACATACAAAACCCACACATATACAAAAACACACACACGCACATACAAAACACACACACACACAAACAAAGAACATACACACGTAAAACACATACAAAACGCACAACATATACAAAAACACACACTTAAAAGCAAAAACACACACATTCACAAAACACAGACACATACACACACAAACCTCACAAAACACACCCAGAAAACACAGAAAACTCAAGACCAACATAAAACACACAAAAGACAAAATACAAAATACAAAAGCAAAAATACAGGCAAATCAACTACACAAGTTTATCCTTCATTTTTAATTATATATATATATATATATATATATATATATATATATATATATATATATATATATATATCATTGCTTGTTGTTTTATCATTCATGTATTTAATTATTTATTTATTTTTGGGCAGTGAACTTTCAAAAATGTGATATTTATTTGAAAATAACCAGTATGCCTCACATACTTCTTAAAATTCAAATTTGATGAATGAATAAAAACAACACCTTTATAGGGTGTGGCGGTTGGTGGTGTTAAAATACAAAATAGATAAAAGAAAAAATAAAAAATAACCACGCAAGACCTTTTAAAAAATTTTTCGTATCTTCAAAGTTTAAACTAAAATTTTTAGCTTTAATCTTATCTCATTATTGATTTATTCTGAGAAAACAAATTTAAAAAAAGATAAGGTATCGCCCGTTCAAATATAATACTCATCAGAGGAACGAAAGACTGACCGTTCAACTAAAGGTGTCGGTTGGTTTGTTCGGAGTTTACAGCATGTCAACCCTTGTGGGGTTATTTTATGCCGAAGACATTTTGTCATAGACGTTTTTTGTTATATTCATCCTTGATGGGTACTCAATTTTTAAAAACTCATTTTAAAACACATTATTTAAACTCATTTTTTCTATGAGACAAACTGCGAGGCCGGAAGTATATCCGAAATACGCCAGGCAAGTCACTGCGACCACTGGGATGCTGATCTCATCCTGGACATCCCTTGCCAGCTCAGAACTTTCTCGGTGGAGGAGAGGGGCGCACAAACAACTGGCAAACACTTGTGCCTGCTTTCCACTGCGAAATATGAACAACAAAAACTATTCATTTTTTAAACATATTATTTAAACTCATATTTTTTCTATTCAAATCGGTTTATCCATTCAAATCGGATTATAAAATAATGAATTCGTTTATTTTAGCTCAATCGGTAGAGTGTCCAGCTGGGAACCTCAAGGTTCCTGGTTCGATACCAGCCTTCACCAAATAAGCGTATGAGTAGCACAGGAATCTGTGTGGTAAAGTGATGAGCTGATGGTAGGTGTGGCGCTTCGACCTAGACGCTAAAAACAATCTCCTTGGCCAAGTGAAAAAGGGTATAGACTCCTTCGCTGTCTTGCTGATACCAACTTTAGGCCAGCCCGACGACGACTCTAGATCGTGTTCCTTAATTGTACGACCGTTATCATCTTTTAACACCCTCTGGTTAGGCCCCTAACAGGTATTACCACCCCCGGATCAAAGTGGACGTGGAAGTAATGGTGATGAAGGCATATTACACATTTTTCCAGAGCTCCAGAATTGGAACTTCACCATCAGACCGAGTAAAACGTAATACCCCGGACATGTAGACCCTTGACCATCGCCTTCTAGCATATTTATGATAAAAAGGGTTAGGACTTTCCATAAGGGAAATAGGGTCGGGACAATCATATTGGTACTAGTGTTTGATGCTACCAGAATCATTGACCAAAGAGGGCCCCTCTGACCGACTGTCTAGAAGTGGAGTATTGCATATAATGGACTGCTCAGCCACTAGGGACCCATCTCTTTAACCTTGGCTTGGCAACCAGTCTAGAAGAAGGAAAACTGAATTCAAACCAGTTAAAATCCGCTTAATAAATTGCCCTTGCGTTACATCTGTTGTATAGCCGACAACTGTACTTCAATAAAACCACAGACAGGTATATATAAAAATAGGACCCGTCTTTATTTTCTTCGGTATGTGGGTGGAGAGGGTCGACGAGTATTCACAATGAAAATGCCGAGTGGCTGGCGAAGAGCGCCGTGTTCCCAATGAACTGCCCGAGGGGGTTGATGGCGGCGGAAGGCGACGAGGTTATGCTCACTGCTGCTCGCTGAGGACTGATTTCACCCACAACCCGCTAGCCTTTTTATACAAAAAATATGCCCACGCATTTTTTTTTATCTTTTGATCTGATAACGGACATTTGTTATATTTTTCTTTATCTTTCTCTCCGTTTCTTCACCGGAAGAGGTGTCTTCCGTTTTCCTTTTTTCTTTTATCTATTTCTTCATCTTCTTCTTGCTTCTTAACCGGAAGACCTCTCTTCCGTTCTCCCTTTTTTTAAATATATATTTTTATCTTTCTCTTTGTCTTTTTCCCGGAAGCTTCCTCTTCCGTTGCACAATATGCAACACACCCTGCTTTGTATGGAGGGGTTGGTAAATATATTACTGTCGCAGAAAATTGTACTGAGAGAGAGAGAGAGAGAGAGACAGAGAGAGACAGAGTGACAGAGAGACAGAGACAGAGAGTAAGAGAGAGAGAGAGAGAGAGAGAGGGAGAGAGAGGTGTTGAATAGCCGTATTCTTGTTATCATTATTACTATTGTTCTTCTTTCTTCCTGAAAGAAATTTAACGACATTCTTCTTCGATTTTATCTATTTTGTTATTGTCAAAAAGAACTACAATGGTTAAATTACAACAATACTAATAGTTATCTTCCTGGTCTAGTGCTAGCGAAAAGGGGATAGACGCCCTTGCTGTCCGGCTGAGACCGACAATAGGCCACTCCACCATACTAATTTATGCCGAACACATTTTGTTTTATTCATTTGTAATGGATTTTGATATTTTTAACTTAACTTTTTAAAAACATTTTTAATACTAATTTTTTCATCTATTTAAACTCGTACAGGGACCCTAACAGGTACTATAACACACAACACACACAACACTACATATATATATAATTAATTATATTATCATAACTAAAAGAATATATATATATATATATATATATATATATATATATATATATATATACTTATTTCGGATCAACGTCACCTGATGAATGCATGCGATTTTGCATGTATGAAACCTAAGGTTTTGACTGTTTATTGCCATGAATAAATAGATATGTAATACCTTTATATATATAATATATATATATATATATAATATATATATATATATATATATATATTGTATTCGATTGCCGCTTTAACTTTTCCGTCGCAGTGGCGTCAGTAAATAATCCAGAAGTGCTCAATATATTAAAAATATAAAGCAGTAATAATACTATTGTTAGAGGGAAAATAAAGTGTCTACCATGTTTTCAATCAAAAAGTGTTCTCCTCAGGACCCCACTCTACATTAACCAAGTTGATGTAATTCCTCACTTAAAACATTTGATATATTTGAAGTTAGCGCACTCGTGCACCCACTCCAAAAATGTTTATTCCACAGTTAAAATTGCATATATTTATCGGATAATAACGGTTGAACGCTACGTTATTTTTCTCTCAATCTTTGCGTGCGGCCTGCGCGCGAAAACTGAGAAGAAACAATGTATCGTTCAACACGTGTATTCATTCCTTAATTCTTATTTCCATATTGTTATCAATTTAATTCTAATTATAAATAATAGCCAGTAAAAACAGTTAAAATCTAATTCTAATTATATTTTGGGGGTTTAATATTACTAATTCATAGTTTTTTATTGTTCGTTTTTGTATTTATCCTATTTAAAATGAATAACTATCTTATTATAAATGGAGATTGTGTGTTTTTCTGTCTGTAACCGAAACTATATTACTAATCGAGTCACAATTAGCATAGTTATTTACATCACATTCTCCATGATTTTACTTATATTTAAACCTCAATTATTAATAAAATTGCTTCACCTTATTATTAGTGTTGTCCATATCTACATACAAATAACATGCAATTGTATTTATATATACAAAAAAAAGCGGTTTGCAGTGTGAATGGGAAGGCTAATTTGCATATTGATATTAAAAATGTGATTTTATTAAATATGTGCTTAGTATTATTGATTTCTAACTGTTTGGTTTTATTTTAATGAATATAAGCAAAAATCTCTTCAATGAATCTTAAATGAAATCCATTAACAAGAAAAAATAACTGTCATTTTATTCTTTATTCCCTAATTTAACTAAATAGTTAAATAAGTAAAATTCAGCAATGAAAGACGGGAGTGATGGAAGAGTAAGTTTCATTTCTATTTTTCTATTATACCCCCACTCTGTTACATATCTTTTTGTCTGCCTCTAATTTAATACGATATTTCATTACATTAAAACTTAAATACTTGCACCCGGAGTAGTAATATAGTTTCGGTTACAGACAGAAAAACACACAATCTCCATTATAATAAGATTATAAATAAAATAAAGTGTTGAAAAAAATGAATTAAAATTACAATTGAAGTCCATTTAGAATGATTCGGATTTACTTCCTGTTGAAGAGAAAGCAACATTTTTATATTCATTTTTAAAATAAGTTGATGGTTTAGAATTCCCAAAATGAAGTAATTAAACTTTTGTTCTTCTCATACGTTCTCAGAGATGCTGATAGGTACACGTCCTACGTTCCTGACGCACAAAAATCTAAAAGGACGCAGTAAAATCGTATCCATGCGTCCCAATGTTTTCCTTTTTTCTTCCCTCACCATTTCAAGCTAACTGTAAATACATTTCATTTGTTTCTTAGAAACGAATTACAGAGGATAGGTTATAAGGTAGGACATACACGGCTTTAGTAGGGACACATAATTTTTTTCCGGTGACGCATTCAAAGGAAATATGTGCGTCCCAGGACGCACTAAATAAAAAAGCTATCAGCATCACTGCGTTCTGCCAAACAACCTTTAATTGTACAAACATTGATTTTTTATCAAAATGTTTTTTTAGTTTGGTTTGGTTTTGTTTTGTTTTACGGCATTCAACCTCAGTGGGTCAATTAATGCCGATAAAGTTTTGAAATAAATCAATTCTTAATGGATAATACAATTTTTTTTATAAATACATTTTTCTATATAACCCATAGATGGGACCCTAACAGGTACTACCACTCCGAGCCAGAGTGGACCAGGGAGCAATGGTGATGAAGGGGTGCTCCACATCCCCTAAACCTCCAAAACTGGAACCTCACCATTAGATAGAGTTTAACGTCATTCCCAGGACATGTAGACCCTCAGTCACCACCTTTTAGCACCCATATTATTAAAAGGGGTTGGGACTTGCCATAAGGGCGGTAGGGTAGGGACAATCATATAGGTGCTAGGGCTTGACGTGACCAGTCGATTGATCGGAGGGGGCCTCTCCGACCGCCCGTCTAGCCTAAGATAGGGCCAAAGTGGAGTATTTCAAGTGATGAACTGCTCATCCACCTGGGCTCTATCCTTAAGCATCACGGGCCGCCACCCACGGCCAATAGGTGGCCCCATTAGGGGAGTCTTACCCCTTTGCAGAGGTGCAGTCGTTGCATTCTAATGTCCCAGACGACAGGGCGGCATTTTCTTTTAGTTATTTACATTAGTTAAATATATAGGCCATACCATTTTCATCTATACGTATATAAAGGACTGTTTGTGTGTATGTATGTCTGGTGTAAGCTATGAAAATAAAACAATTAATGACAAAGTGAGTATATATACACATTTACTATTACCAAATCTTGCATTTTCAGCAAAAATAATGAATATTTGAAGATAATTAAGAAATAAAATTTAAATAGTAACAGCATGGACTTTTTTTTTCATTTAATATTTCAAATTTGAGACATTAATCTTTCTTTTCAGAATATCTGGATCAATGTAAGGCCTTTATCATACATGTTTTTAATGGGGAATCTGTTGCATAGCGCGTCGTCACTGTACTAAATTGCAATAGTTTTATCTTCGTTGTAAGGGATGACAATAACACCAAAGTTATCCTCCAGAAGTTTATTGAAATAAATTCAAGCTTCTTAACTTCGAGAGAGAGGGTCAGTTTAATTAATATATTCAGTCTTTAGACTTTCGGTCCTTCGATTAAATTTCTGGGCGACAAGCTTTTTCAGTTGGTAAATATTAAGGCTAGCTTTTCCGACACCAACTACACGAGGTCCCGCTCGGCCGACTACTGACCCCGATCACCTCACTCTCTCTCCGGCTGACTGCCTCCGGGGCTAACTGACGACTGACCTGTCTCGAGCCCTCGGTTCTTTTATCTTCATAGCTACTCCCACGTATTTTTATCTCTTCGTCTGATAACGGGCAGTTGTTAAAACTTCTTTGTTTAATAAAACCGGAAATTCATATTTCCGTTTGTACAATATATAACAAATCTTGCGAGGGTTCAATTCGCGATTCAACAATAATGGATTTGCGAGAGTACCTTTTTAACTTCCACCCCCACCTCTACCCAGGCAACGCTGGTAGCTGCTTCTAGTCTGATATATATTCAAGCTAAACCTTTCATCCTGATCGAGAAATTCTTCTCCTTCTATTCTATTAAAGTCTTTGGACTCCACTAACTAGTTTATGTGTATCAGTGTTACTGTATGGCTGCACTACTTTAACCCAAACAAAGCGCCAGAAAAATACGCCGGATGGGAATTGCACAAAAAAACTGCGCGCAATATCAAACAAATCGTGGAAACGACACCCTACAATAAAGCCATATGCCACCTATCACACAGACCATCTGAAGCAAAAAAGACATGCTGAACACTGCAGGAAAAGCGGAGACAAACTCCTTGATGAAATTCTCCTATGAAAACCAGCACGTAGGCGCGCCAGTGCGGGCCTCCCAACTAAGGCCAGCTCTGTGCGGATAGTGGATACTGTGCAGAGGACCTCTCTAGGGCGATGAGTGATAGGGACGGTTGGCGAGAAATTGTCAAGGATATTCAGGCTCCTAGCGTGACATGATAAGGATGATGAGACAATACCCCACGGAATCTATTACAGATGCGAACTACGCAGATGATCGAACGCCTCTCACAGAAGCCGATCCAGTGCTGCATGGCCAAGAGAAGGCAGCGAGAGTCAGTGCCCTCTATATAAACTCGGATAAAACGAAGTTTTAAACAAAATCTCCACTTTGGATGGTAAGCCTCTAAAATTAGTAGACCAGTTCAGATACCTCGATAGTAATATCTCATCTACAGAAGGCAATGTCAATGTATGCTTAAGAAAGATAATCGATCATTTGGAATTCTGATCTTTCCGATGGTAAAGCGAGAATTCTTCGAGGCTGTAGCCGAGTCGGTGCTGCTGTATGGCTGCACCAATTTGTCCCTAACGAAACGCTTGGATATAAAGCTAGATGGTAACCCCACAAGTTTGCAGCGTTCTCTTTTGAACGCAACACTCCACAAAAAGCAGTTGTACGGCCACTTACCAATTATCACACAATCCATCCAAGTAAGACATTATTGGATAAGCAAGGACGAACTCATAAGTGTCGTTCTCCCATGGACACCTACTCATGGACACACCAGAGAAGACCGACAAGCAAAGACACAAATCGATATGAATAGATATATGCTACAGCTATGTGCATACATACACATATAGACACATTCTCACATATGCATTGCTACACCTAAATATGTGCACCTCAGGAAAAAACATAAAGAGGAGTCTGAGTTGGAGGTTTTGTGTTACCACTCCACAACCCTGATGCATAGTAGAAATAATATTACTGACTCATTTTTTACACTAATTGAACTTTTTTTCTTTTGAATGACGATATGAATTAATATCAGTCAGACGATAAATAAAGTGGTCTATTTTGTGCTACTCATGTGCTGAGTTGCCTTTGAATTTAAGGTGTGCTTCAATACACCACTTAAATTTATAGACTAAGCAAGGTCACAAGGTCTAAACCTCAGCCAATCAACAGCCCGAATACGAGGCTGGTTAATTACTGTGACATATCACTGGTATATCAACCAGTATAAGTAAAAAGTAAAGTCGACGGGGCAGCCTAAAGTCGGTATCAGCCAGTCAGCGAGGGAGTCTATCCCCTTTTCACTAGCGCTAGACCAAGGAGATTATTTTAGCATCTGAGGTGGAGCGCCACACCAACCATCAGCTCCTTACTTTACCCCACAGATACCTGTGCTACTCATACGCTGAGTTGGCGAGGACCGGTATCAAACTAGGAACCTTGTGGTTTCTAGCCGAACACTCTACCGACTGAGCTAACCCAATGCTAAAATTATAAGAAAACTTTATCTGAAAGAAAAGAAAACCCAAAGATTGCGTAGGCGAGCAAAAGAATTAAGGTTCAACCGGTCTTGTATTTTAGACGACTAGAAAATAAGCTAAAAAGAATTAATGTTAAGAAAGGACAATTTTTAAAAAAGTAGGAAATGATAGCGCCAGACGACTAGAAAATAAGCCACATAAAAGTGTTCTGCCAAACATGAAATCAAAAAGCCAAGTTAACGTGGATGTCGTAGAAAACAGATCACCTGACCCAATACCTTATTTTCGAACCAATCTGTTACCAAGATTTCAATAATCATTGTAAATAAGAATGTTATATATAGGCCTTATAAACATCGGGTAAGCTGTGGTTGTATCAGTGTTGGTGTATGGGTGCACCACTTGGACCTTATCGAGGCACCTCGGAAATAAGATGGATGAGAGCTGCACAAGAATGCTGCGTGCGGTCTTCAACAAGTCGTGGAAACAGCACCCCACAAGGACGGAGCTGTACCGCCACTTGTCCACAATCTCACAAACCATCCATGTGAGACGGGCAAGACATGGACGAACTCATAAGCGACGTTCTCCAGTAGAAGCCAACATATGGACATGTCAATGTGGGCCGCACAGTAAGGACCTACATTGACCAACTCTGCGCGGATTCTGGATGGTGCGCGGAGGATCTCCCTGGGGCAATCAATGATTGAGAGGGTTGGCGAGAGATTGTCGTTGATATCCGTGCTAACTTCGTGACCTGAGGATGATATAATAGAGAGTGTTTGTCTCGAGTAATAGAGAGAGGGACAGACAGACAGACAGAGAGAGAGAAAGAGAGACAGAGAGACAGAGAGACAGACTGGGACAGAGACAGAGAGAGACAGAGTGATAGATTAGAGACGATATGATCTAATTTGATTAATAGTTAGTCTGCTGCTCCTGGTGATTCGTCTAACTCGTTGCTGCTAACTGGTTACTCGTTTTATTTCTGCTGAAGTTTGACTTACCTTTAAGGGCTGGTTTTCTTCTTCTGTTCTGGGCAGGGCATTGCTTGTTTTTAATAATTAACTAACAAGAATTGGGTTTTATTGCTTGATCAAGCTTTATTTTCTTCTAGCCGATATTGGTTGATTCCATCACGGGGAATGCGATTGGACCCCGGGACAGATCTAATCAACTCTGACTACAAACTATCACGTGTCCGTCATGTCGCCCAAATCGTATCTCTAAGGGTCAAGGGTTATTAACAATCACCGGCAATTTTCCATGGAAACTCCCTGATCCCAAAGTTGACGGCCCTTAATCTAAATTCTTAGCTACAGGTCTGTTCACATTCATCATGTCTCATGAATTGTAACAAAAAGAAATTGAATTCTTGAATTGGCGATCCAATCGTGACACATAAACAGAGATAGTTGACGGCCCTTAATCTAAATTCTTAGCTACAGGTCTGTTCACAATTCATCATGTCTCATGAATTGTAACAAAAAGAAATTGAATTCTTTGAATTGGCGATCCAATCGTGACACATAAACAGAGATAGTTGACGGCCCTTAATCTAAATTCTTAGCTACAGGTCTGTTCACAATTCATCATGTCTCATGAATTGTAACAAAAAGAAATTGAATTCTTTGAATTGGCGATCCAATCGTGACACATAAACAGAGATAGTTGACGGCCCTTAATCTAAATTCTTAGCTACAGGTCTGTTCACAATTCATCATGTCTCATGAATTGTAACAAAAAGAAATTGAATTCTTTGAATTGGCGATCCAATCGTGACACATAAACAGAGATAGTTGACGGCCCTTAATCTAAATTCTTAGCTACAGGTCTGTTCACAATTCATCATGTCTCATGAATTGTAACAAAAAGAAATTGAATTCTTTGAATTGGCGATCCAATCGTGACACATAAACAGAGATAGTTGACGGCCCTTAATCTAAATTCTTAGCTACAGGTCTGTTCACAATTCATCATGTCTCATGAATTGTAACAAAAAGAAATTGAATTCTTTGAATTGGCGATCCAATCGTGACACATAAACAGAGATAGTTGACGGCCCTTAATCTAAATTCTTAGCTACAGGTCTGTTCACAATTCACCATGTCTCATGAATTGTAACAAAAAGAAATTGAATTCTTTGAATTGGCGATCCAATCGTGACACATAAACAGAGATAGTTGACGGCCCTTAATCTAAATTCTTAGCTACAGGTCTGTTCACAATTCATCATGTCTCATGAATTGTAACAAAAAGAAATTGAATTCTTTGAATTGGCGATCCAATCGTGACACATAAACAGAGATAGTTGACGGCCCTTAATCTAAATTCTTAGCTACAGGTCTGTTCACAATTCACCATGTCTCATGAATTGTAACAAAAAGAAATTGAATTCTTTGAATTGGCGATCCAATCGTGACACATAAACAGAGATAGTTGACGGCCCTTAATCTAAATTCTTAGCTACAGGTCTGTTCACAATTCACCATGTCTCATGAATTGTAACAAAAAGAAATTGAATTCTTTGAATTGGCGATCCAATCGTGACACATAAACAGAGATAGTTGACGGCCCTTAATCTAAATTCTTAGCTACAGGTCTGTTCACAATTCACCATGTCTCATGAATTGTAACAAAAAGAAATTGAATTCTTTGAATTGGCGATCCAATCGTGACACATAAACAGAGATAGTTGACGGCCCTAATCTAAATTCTTAGCTACAGGTCTGTTCACAATTCACATGTCTCATGAATTGTAACAAAAAGAAATTGAATTCTTTGAATTGGCGATCCAATCGTGACACATAAACAGAGATAGTTGACGGCCCTTAATCTAAATTCTTAGCTACAGGTCTGTTCACAATTCACCATGTCTCATGAATTGTAACAAAAAGAAATTGAATTCTTTGAATTGGCGATCCAATCGTGACACATAAACAGAGATAGTTGACGGCCCTTAATCTAAATTCTTAGCTACAGGTCTGTTCACAATTCATCATGTCTCATGAATTGTAACAAAAAGAAATTGAATTCTTTGAATTGGCGATCCAATCGTGACACATAAACAGAGATAGTTGACGGCCCTTAATCTAAATTCTTAGCTACAGGTCTGTTCACAATTCACCATGTCTCATGAATTGTAACAAAAAGAAATTGAATTCTTTGAATTGGCGATCCAATCGTGACACATAAACAGAGATAGTTGACGGCCCTTAATCTAAATTCTTAGCTACAGGTCTGTTCACAATTCATCATGTCTCATGAATTGTAACAAAAAGAAATTGAATTCTTTGAATTGGCGATCCAATCGTGACACATAAACAGAGATAGTTGACGGCCCTTAATCTAAATTCTTAGCTACAGGTCTGTTCACAATTCACATGTCTCATGAATTGTAACAAAAAGAAATTGAATTCTTTGAATTGGCGATCCAATCGTGACACATAAACAGAGATAGTTGACGGCCCTTAATCTAAATTCTTAGCTACAGGTCTGTTCACAATTCATCATGTCTCATGAATTGTAACAAAAAGAAATTGAATTCTTTTGAATTGGCGATCCAATCGTGACACATAAACAGAGATAGTTGACGGCCCTTAATCTAAATTCTTAGCTACAGGTCTGTTCACAATTCACCATGTCTCATGAATTGTAACAAAAAGAAATTGAATTCTTTGAATTGGCGATCCAATCGGGACACATAAACAGAGATAGTTGACGGCCCTTAATCTAAATTCTTAGCTACAGGTCTGTTCACAATTCATCATGTCTCATGAATTGTAACAAAAAGAATTGAATTCTTTGAATTGGCGATCCAATCGGACACATAAACAGAGATAGTTGACGGCCCTTAATCTAAATTCTTAGCTACAGGTCTGTTCACAATTCATCATGTCTCATGAATTGTAACAAAAGAAATTGAATTCTTTGAATTGGCGATCCAATCGTGACACATAAACAGAGATCGGCCCTTAATCTAAATTCTTAGCTACAGGTCTGTTCACAATTCATCATGTCTCATGAATTGTAACAAAAAGAAATTGAATTCTTTGAATTGGCGATCCAATCGTGACACATAAACAGAGATAGCCAACTAACTCCAGGCAGTCGCCACATGAACAGCCAAGATAAGTCAACAAAAGAGAAAAAAAAAACAAACAAACAAAAAAGAAATAGAATAAAAAAACCAAACAAGGCACTTTCCATCTTATCGTGCCATGAATTTCTTTTCCCTTTTGAGAACTCAAAGAACTTCACCCGAAGAACTTCTGGCTCAAAAGTGGGTGGATATGTTTTCACAGACAAACAGACTGACAGACAGACACACACTGACACAGACACCCACACACTGACATACACACTCACAGACACGCACATCTTATATCGTCTATGAACAATTCTACTTTCTATAAAACGGAAGAAACAAAGATGAAAGACTCTTCTATATTATTAAACTTAATGCAACATTTTTAAAGAGGAATTAAACTTCACTCAAGATGAATGAGCGAACGGAGAAAGAAAGAAAGAAAGAAGGAAGGAAGGAAGGAAGGAAGGAAGGAATTATAGAATGAATGGAGAGAGAGAAAGAAAGGTCTGAATAAATTATTGAATAAATGAAGCAAAAGAGAGAGAGAGAGAGAGAGAGAGAGAGAGAGAGAGAGAGAGAGAGAGAGAGAGAGAGAGAGAGAGGGTATGAATGAATTATTGAATAAATGAAAGTGAGAGAAAGATAGAGACAGAGAGAGAGAGAGAGGAGAGAGAGAGAGAAGAGAAAGAGAAATGAAAGAGAGAGAGAGAGAGAGAAAGAAAGAAGATATGAAGTCGATTAGTGAATGAATGAACGTAAGAGAGAGAAAGAGAGAGAAGAGAGAGAGAGAGGGAAAGAGAGAAGAAGAATAATGAACGGAGAAATGAAAAAAAAGGATGAGAAATAAAGATATGAAAAAGAAAATGAAAGAAAATAGGAAAAAGCATGAATATAAGAGTGAATAAGCGAATGAGGAAAGAAAGAAAATGAAAGAAAGAAAGAAAGAAGAAAGAATAAAGAAAGAGGGAAGAAGGAGTGCATGAAGAATAATGAATGAATGAATTGATGAAAGAAGAAAGAAAGAAGAAAGGCATGAATGAATGAAATAAAATAAGTGAATTGATGAACAAAGAAAAGAAAGAAAGAAAGAAAGAAGAAAGCTGAATGAATGGATGAATGACGTTGAGAAGATCGCAAATTAGGCCTATGCTCCGGCGTAAGAACTGAGATTTGATAATTTGTTTTAGAAGCATTGTTGAGTAAAGTATATTATTATTTATATCTTTTTGCTTGAAGGTAATTACAATGCGTATATCGTATAAAATTCGATAATTACTGAAAATCATGACAAGCGAACTCTATACTTTACTCAACAATGCTTCTAAAGCAAATTATCAAATCTCAGTCTCATATATATATATATATATATATATATATATATATATGTGTGTAGAAAGTTTTGTAGAAAAAACAACAAGATGCTTGAAGTTTTGCTGACAGAAATCTGTTCCGACCATATGAGGTCTTTATCAAAGCAACATTGTAAACGGAAAGACGAAATAAATATATCATTAATCACGAGGCACAGAACGCTCTCTACCAGTACCGGAATTTTCAAATAATTTTTTAAAATGCATATTTTATGTTAAAAATAAAATAAATTTTATTTTTAAAAATTATAAGCATTTTTATCATTAAAAAAGCTCAAAAGAGTTTGCAGTAAAAGTGTATATATATATCAAAAAGTTCAGGAAAATGTTCCGGCTACAAAAGAAAGCTTAAAAATATAATACGTCCAACAGTACAATAGATGAAGATGGAAAATTTCAGGAATCTGTAATGATGACAAATTCGTAGTGTCGGGATCCTTATTATATTCGAAATTTGAGCCTCCGGTGATATGATTTAAATGATTCCAATTTTGTTTTGTTTTTTTCTGTGGACAGTATTGTTGCAAGATGGGTATATTATCCTGACTTTTGTGAGCTATGACTACTAATGGAAGGGGGAGGAAGAAATAAATAAATAAGAGATGATAAAGGTTTAAAAAATTGTGATGAACCAAAACAGGATGAACGATGATTTGACCATAGCGTGACCCCGAACTGAGAAATTGAGTGGCAACCGGAAGTCGGGTGTGACCGCAACCGAAGTCGGAGAACCGGAAGTCACGTGGTGACGTGGAACAACGAAGCAATGTATCAGCCTCTTTTGCCTTCGGCCATCGTAGGTACGGATCGGCCCCAGTGGCTAGTATGGGGTCCCAGTAATCAAGTAGTGTTCTCCTTCTCTCTCTCTTTCTCTCTGCCTTTCCTCCTCTCCGATACAGCACACGAGACGAACCTACCCTGGAAATAAAGGCTAGCAGTTGTGACGACATATTTCTCGTGTTATAATTTCTATCAACACCATTTTAGCACTGTGAATTTTGAGGCACATGGACGAGACTCACTATACAATATACGCCGCCGCCGCCGCCGCCGCCGCCTTACAGTTATCGTAGTAGCGCTCGGAAAAAAGGACAACGTTACTTATATCATTTTGGTGCCGTGAAAATATACCACAACGGTACAGTATGAAAGGTAAAATGGATATAAATCCGACAATATGTGTAGAAAGTTTTGTCGAAAAAACAACAAGATGTTTAAAGTTTTGCTGACAGAAATCTGTTTCGACCATATGAGGTCTTTATCAAAGCAACATTGTAAACGGAAAGACGAAATATATATATATATATATATATATATATATATATATATATATATATATATATGTAGAATTAAACAAAAGACACATCTCCTGTTTAACAATTTTATTTTTGATCTTTTCTAGTTTTCTGGCCAACTTTTAATGTTTGGGTGGAATTCGCGGATAAGTCCACTAAAGTTCAGGTCCCGAGTACTTTCGGCACTTCGAAGTACCATCATCAGGGGTGATGTGTTCCAGTTTTAAAAAAAATAAATTAATGTGGAGGCTGGAAGGAAAGAATTGATGAGAAAGATGTTATAGCCATTTTAAAATGTGTGTACAACATTGGAAATTAATTTTGTTTAAGGATGGTTTGTATTGTTTTATGTATAAAGCTTCTAGCATTTGGAGTTTTTGTTTATTTTTTCTTTGTGCAGAATGTATATATATATATATATATATATATATATATATATATTCTTATTAATGGAGATTGTGGGTTTTTATGTCTGTAACCGAAACTACATTACTATTTCAAGTCACAATTTCCTTAGTTATTTACATCAGATTCTCCATGATTTTATTTTTATTAAACTTCAATTATTAACAAAATTCTTTGACATCATTAAGACTGTTGACCATATCTACATACTAATAACATGCAATTGTATTTATATATACAAGAAAATAGCTGTTTACAGTGTGAATAGGAAGGCTAATTTGCATATTGATCTTAAAAATTTGATTTTAATAAATATATGCTTAGTATTATTGATTTCTAATTGTTTGGTTTTATATCAATGAATATGAGCAAAAATCTCGGGGATAAATCTTTTAAAAAATTCATTAAAAAAGAAGAAATAACTGTAATTTCATTCTTTACTTCTTATTTTAACTAAATAGTTAATTTAGAAAATTTACCAATGAAAGACGGGAGTAAGGGAAAATGATGGAAGACTTAGTTTCAAAGTTGTTCTATTTTTCAATCATACCCCCTCTGTTCAAATATTTTTATCTGAATTCTTATTCAGTTTCTTTGGCTTTTCTAATTTAACATGATATTTTATTATATTAAAACTTAAATACTTGCACCCGGAGGGTGCATATATTTGCTAGTATATATAAAGCAATTATAACAATAAGTATCATGAAAAATAAGATAATTTCAATAATGCTAAAAGGCAAATAAATAAAGAAGTGATAATGCTTTTGGCAATAAGCAGCGGCATTTTGGTTGACCCAGGGTCATTGATTAAGATCTATTTTTTAGCGTTTGTCGGTACGGATGTAATTGGCGAGGGTAAAGCCATTCTTCATCAATTGATGGGGAGGGGGTAAATCACTTCCCCACATTTGAAATCAGAACCTGAGGAAAGAAACAAATAAAACCGGTGATATGGCGTTGTTTTCGAGAAGAAAGGGCAATTAAATAAATAAAAAAAACGAGTATGTAAGAGGGAGAGAGAGAGGGGGAGAGGGGGGAGAACGAGAAAGTGTGAGAGAGAGTGTGTGAGAGAGAGAGAGGGAGAAAGAGTGAGAGAGAGGAAAGGAGAAGAGAGAAAGAAGAAAGAAACATAGATAGATCGATAGATAGATAGATAGATAGAGAGAGAGAATAGAGAGTGTTGTGTGTGTGAGAGAGAGAGAGAGAGAGAGAGAGAGGAGAGAGAGAGATACGTCGAGAGTTGGGTTGGGGTTTAGGAAGATGAGAAAATACGACAATTTCAACGACCGGACATGAATTTCGACATCATGGCGCTTGGACATATTAAAAAGAGAAGGGGAAGAAAGAAATAAAGAAAGAAAGAAAGAAAGAATGAATGTATCAATGGAGGAACGGGGAAGAGAAAAAAAAAGAAAGAGAGAAGGAAAGAAAGAAAGAAAAAAGAAGACATGAATAAATTAGTGAATGTAAGAAAGAAAGAAAGAAAGAATGAATGAATGAATGAATGGAGGAACTGGGAAGAGAATAAAGAAAGAAAGTAGAAAGAAGGAAAGAAGAAAGAAAAAAAGAAGGTATGAATAAATTAGTGAATGAATGGAAGGAGAAAGACAGAAGAAAGAAAGAAAGAAAGAAAGTATGAATAACAGAGTGAGTTAATAGATGAACAGAGAAAGAAAGAAAGAAGGAAAGAAGGAAAGAAAGAAAAAAGAAGGAATAAATGAATGAATGACTGAAGGGAGTAACGGGGAAGAGAACAAAAAGAAAGAACGTAAGAAAAAAAAGGAATGAATAAATGAGGGAATGAATGAATGGATAAAGAAGGAAATAAAGAAGGTATGAAGGAATTAGTGAATGGATGAATGAATGAAAGAAAGAAGGTATGAATGAATTAGTGAATGAATGAAAGGAGAATGAAAGAAAGAAGTTATGAATGAATGAGTGATTGGATGAATGGGGAAAAAAGAGGATAATGAATGAATGAGATTAACGGAGAGAGAAATAAAGAAAGAACGAAGAATGAATGCATGAATGAATGACTATATGGATGAACGGAGAAGGAAAAAAAGAAGATATGTATATATCAGTGAATGAATGCATGGAGAAAGAAAGAAAGAGAAAAAGAAAGAAAGAAGGTACGAATGAATTAGTGGAAGAATGGACTGAGAAAAAGAAAAGAAAGAAAGGATGAAAGAAAGAAAGAAGAAAGAAGGTATGAATGATTGAACGAGGGAATGGATGAACGGATAAAGAAAGAAAGAAGTTATGAATGAATGAGTGATTGGATGAATGAAAAAAGAAAGAAAAAAGATAAATTGATGAGAAATGAAATATAGGTCAGTTGGTAATGAGTGACTTATTCATCGAAAGATTCACAGAATGACAGAGGATAGAAGAAAAAAGAAATCAAGAGGGGGGGGTGATAGAAGAGTGAGAGTCAAAATAAGTGAGAGTGAGAGTGAAATTGAAAGAGAACGAGAGAGAGAACGAGAGAGAGAGAGAGAGAGAGTGAAAAGAGAGAGAGAGAGAGAGAGTTATTCATTTTTCTTATTATAATGGAGATTCACTGTCTGTAACTGAAACTAGATCACTGCTTGCGTTACAATAACCCCAGGAATTACGTAATTTTATCAGTAAGTTTTTAATTCATAGTCAAAATCTTTAATCCATAGAATCTTAATTTATTATCGACGTCTCCATGAAAATCTGAGTTAAATTTGCCTCCAAACTGTTATTAGTGCGTTTAAAATCCAGCAATGTGCCTT
>CM042178.1:23447960-23462960 GCA_023376005.1 Doryteuthis pealeii | reverse complement strand
ATAGAATTGTATGTGTGTATGTTGAGTGACAACAAGTCTCCAAAGGTCTCCAGGACTTTTCTGATGTATTTTAGCGCGAAACTGTGTCAATGGTAATATGAATAGTGATAGTCTATAAAATAGTATTACCTTATCAGACAGATACAACAGACACCTGAAGACGAGCACAAACATATGTGTGTATAGAATTGTATGTGTGTATGTTGAGTGACAACAAGTCTCCAAAGGTCTCCCGGACTTTTCTGAGGTATTTTAGCGCGAAACTGTGTCAATGGTAATATGAATAGTGATAGTCTATAAAATAGTATTACCTTATCAGACAGATACAACAGACACCTGAAGACGAGCACAAACATATGTGTGTATAGAATTGTATGTGTGTATGTTGAGTGACAACAAGTCTCCACAGGTCTCCAGGACTCTTCTGAGGTATTTAGCGCGAAACTATGTCAATGGTAATATGAATAGTGATAGTCTATAAAATAGTATTACCTTATCAGACAGATACAACAGACACCTGAAGACGAGCACAAACATATGTGTGTATAGAATTGTATGTGTGTATGTTGAGTGACAACAAGTCTCCACAGGTCTCCAGGACTCTTCTGAGGTATTTTAGCGCGAAACTGTGTCAATGGTAATATGAATAGTGATAGTCTATAAAATAGTATTACCTTATCAGACAGATACAACAGACACCTGAAGACGAGCACAAACATATGTGTGTATAGAATTGTATGTGTGTATGTTGAGTGACAACAAGTCTCCACAGGTCTCCAGGACTCTTCTGAGGTATTTTAGCGCGAAACTGTGTCAATGGTAATATGAATAGTGATAGTCTATAAAATAGTATTACCTTATCAGACAGTCTAGTCATTAGTTACTAGCTAGGTTTAGTTTGGCACAAAATAGTGAATGGGTCACCTAGTGAGAATCGAACTCATTAATGATAGTCAGCTAGTCTTACTCTCTAAACGTTGTACGATGTGAGGCGGCCATGTAACAGCAAGTAAGTATAGAATTTATCAGTTATAGAATATGTGACGTGCTTGCCAAACATTGGTCTATGCCGAGGTTAAGACAAAAAGTAATAATTCATTTTCTTTATGACATGTTTAAATGTTTAGTTTCCAACCCAACATTCATCTTTTCCTCCTCCTCCTGCTCCTCCTCCTCTACCTTCTTCTTCTTTCTTCTTCTCTCTTCTTCTATAAGCTTCTTCTTCTTCTTCTTCTTCTTCTTCACAACATTCTCTTCTTCTTCTTCTTCTTCTTCTTCTTCTTTCTTCTTCTTCTTAAGCACAACATTCTTCTTCTTCTTCTTCTTCTTCTTCTTCTTCTATAAGCACAACATTCTTCTTCTTCTTCTTTTCTTCTTCTATAAGCATTCTTCTTCTTCTTCTTCGTCTTCTTCTTCTTCTTCTTCTTCTTCTATAAGAACAACAATCTTCTTCTTCTTTAATTGACGCATCCCACTCTTTCTTCTTCTTTATTATCTCTTTCTTCTTTTTCTTCATCTTCTTCTTTATTATCCCATCCATTTTTTTCTTTTTCTTCTTCTTTCATTGCTTCCCTCGTCTCTCGTACAAACTTCTTACACTTTCTCTTTCTCCCCCTTTTTTATTATGTCTTCTTCTTCTTCTTCTTCTTCTTCTTCTTCTTCTTCTTCTTGCGAATTTTTCACACCAGTCTGAATCTGAGTGACAACAAGTCTGCTCAGTCCTTCAAGACTCCCCTGAGTATTCTAGCTGATTTCAACAATGCTATTGTCTGGATATTATTGATTCTTTCTCTGATTTTCAATTCCTCCAGTCTGTTTTCCAAATTGTTGGGGGTTGTTCCAAGTGCACCAACTACAATTGGTATCACTTTTACCCTCATATTTCACATTTCGTTTTGCTTTTTGGGTTAGTTTTTTTTTCAGTCAGTTTTCTGGCAAAGCCCAGATATTTGTCAATATTTTCGTTTTCTTTCATTTTCACCATGTAGTCTGCTGGAGCTAAAAAAATCTTTCAGTTGAAAAGTTCTCTTTTTATTGTTAATCAATAGTAGGTCTGGTCTTCTTGCTGGGATAAGGTGATCCGCCTGTATCTCAAAATCCCAAAGAATTTAATGCGTTTTATTTTCAAGAACTGAATCTGGTTTATGCATATACCAGTTTTGCTATATGTTAAAACCTTAGTTTCTTGCATAATTCTCAGTGAATTACCAACCCAGTCATGCCTACCTTGTGTTCAGGTAGTACTGGGTGGTGCATTCGCTTAATACATTGTTGATAGTCTCATGTCTGTCACCAGATCCTACATTTGCTTGTTTGCTGTCTTATCAATTTTTGCTTTGGTATAATTTGTTCTCGTGTCATTGTTTTGTGCTACAAATATGAGCGATTCGGTTTCTTCTCTTGAGGTTTCCTCTTCTTAACCATGTTCAGCTCTTTTCACGTGCAAATCTTACCAATTTGCCGCTTGAAGTATCCATATAATTGTTTTTTCTTCTCATTGTTCTTTTTTTCATTTTTTTTTCTTCTGCTTGCAATTGCCGTTATTAGCTGCTGTAATTAATATTTCCTTGCTCTTTTATTTGTGTATTCTTCGACTCATTGGATTGTAGCATCTACGCAATCCTAAATATCGGTGATATCTATTCCACCTCCTTTTCTTATTACATATAGTCTGTATGATGGGTCCGCCATCAGCGACAACCTGTCACTTGATGCTGAACTCAGTTGCCGGATCGGAAAAGCTGCCTCAACTTTTGGGAAGCTCACAGCAAGAGTGTCTGACAACAGCAAGCTCACTATCCGTACAAAAGTACAAGTGTATAGGGCATGTTTTATCAGCGCCCTCATGTATGAAAGTGAAACATGGACCTTATACTCCCACCAAGAGCGGCGGCTAAATACCTTCTACCTTCGCTGCCTTAGACGTGTACTGGGCATCACCTGGAGGGACAGGATCACTAACACAGCAGTCCTAGAGAGAGCTCAACTCCCCAGCTTATGTTCTCTACTAAGACAACGTTGTCTCCGATGGTCGGGTCATGTACGTCGGATGGATGATGGACGAATCCCGAAAGGCATCCTCTATGGAGAGCTTACGTCTGGTAAAAGACAGATTGGTTGCGCCCAGCTGCGATTTAAGGATGTCTACAAGAATGATCTCAGGTGCTTTGGCATTGCCCCCTCCAGCTGGAAAAATTTGGCTCAGAGCCGCCCTCGTTGGCGGCAGAATCTCCGTAGAGGACTGTTCATGTCAGAGGTCACCTCGACGCAACACCATGAAGCTAAGAGGTCTAGAAGAAAACAGCGGCAACAAAGCACCGGCACATCAACATCTTCAGGGACAGCCTTCAAATGTGAAATCTGTGGTCGAGAATGTTTTTCAAACATTGAACTTCACAGTCACAGGGAGGCTCTGTAACTTCAGGGACACATAAAAACTTTATCATAGTCTTCCGAGACTGAAATGATAGTCTGTATGTATCATCTCTCGTGTGTAATGCCTTGTGTATCGACATCAATCTACTTATATTTTGGTCAATCAGTTGGAGTTCCTCTGCTGTCCATTTGTTGTTCTTTCTAAAAAAAAAAAACAAAGTAAAAATCTTTTTTTGTCGGTTCATTTTTTCATATTTCCTTGAAGGCGTTTTTATCGACAACTTTTATTAAAAAGCTAATCCCACCTAGCGTTTTTAAATTAGAAAACCGGGACGGAATTCTGTGAATAGTACCATTTTATTTGTTTTTTTTTTTTCTTTCTCTTTATTCTTACGTCATCATTCTGAATATTTATGACTTTTTTCCCGCTTTAAACAATAAAGCCTCGTCATTCAAATGGTTCTTTTTGACTACTGGTTTTTAAGATCTCAACCATTTGACTCATCTGAGGATTTCATAACTATGAAACTTTAAGTTATGAGTCCAAATCCATAATATCATTACTATTGATTACAAATCTGCTCTGCTTTATTAGCATTGAGCACCTTTTCATGCCAATACTTTTCTCATTTATTCTCTATTCATTATACATATTATATATATATATATATATATATATATATATATATATATATATATATCAGATAGGCATGATGTATCATATTTTCCTATATTATATTTTTATATTTATAAGTGTTTTCATTAATATATATATATATATATATATATATATATATATATATATATATATATATTATTTTATCTATCTATCGATCTATCTCACTATGTCACTATCTATCTAACAATCTGTCTAATCTCTCTGCATCTCTTGATATATAATAACTAATAGATTAATTATAAACAAAGAAAGAAAAACTTAACAGTCATTCGGTTAGAATAAATCTATTTCGAACAGAACTCAATATGATTATATATATATATATATATATATATATATATGATCATCTGATGAACTATATCTAATAAAAGAGTTATAAAAGCTCAGTTAATGAATTTATTACCAAGCCACCCAGAAAACAAAAACACCTGTTTAAAAGACTAATGTTAAAAATGAAATTCCTTTATATTCCACTCCCACCAAACAGGAAGAGGGAAGTGAAATACTCATGTATATATATATATATATTATATATATATATATATATATATATATATATATATATATATATACGCATGTAAGAATTCATTTTCATATTATCAATCAAAGCCTGGAGAAGATACCAGAAGATCTGAAACACGTGTTGCATATGTAAGATAAAAAGAATAAAAACATTTTTTCTGAAAACATAATACATTTTGTGGACCTTCTTTTTTATAAAATATTGAATTTTCTCCCGTTGGAACCAGAACAACATTTTATATATTGTTGTACCGGCCGTTCCTACAGTGGAGAATTTACACCGGTTCTCACTATAAATAGTGAGACACCGAGTGAAAAGGTTGTACTGTTACCGTTTAGCGGCAAGCTAGCCGTTCTTGTACCTTATTGTAAATACACTTGTCTCATTTTACCCTACCTCGACTTGACTTCTTTTTTACTGTTGAATTAACATCACAACACACACACACACACACATATATATATATATATGTGTGTGTGTGTGTGTGTGTGTGTGTGTGTGTGTGTAGTATATTAGGAAAAATGAAAAAACACAGGTTTAAATGGGTTAAGTGGTGAGTTTATTGGCCGACGCTGCAGTGTTTCGATCTATTAATTAGATCATCTTCAGGGCATTTGTTGGCATATGGAAGGTGATAATGCACTGAAGATTATCTAATTAATAGATCGAAACACTGCAGCGTCGGCCAATAAAATCACCACTTAACCCATTTAAACCTGTGTTTTTTCATTTTTCCTAATATACTACATAACGTCGGATTCACTTCCTTTCTTCACACATATATATATATAAATATGGTGTGTGTATGTGTGTGTGTGTGTGTGTGTGTGTGTGTGTGCACGGAACTAGCTCCACATCTTGGTAATCAGAGTCAGAGAGACTGTGTGACGAACAAATTCGACGAGACTGCAAGACAAGGATACCTCAAGTGGTCTTGCTACGCGCCTGGATACCAACCCAGGTATTTCTACGTCCTCGCGTAATGTAATATGCTAGATGGCCGTTGAACAAGAAGCTTCTTCTGCTCTTTGACAGATCTTGATTTTCCTCCTGCTGGGAGTCGAGCCACCCTCCTCACCAGGCAAGCTTGGTGGGGTTACCGGTTTAGTCGCCGATGATCCGACTATGAAACAGGTAGTACTGGATTACATAGTACCCGTAGCGGTTTGGGCGACCTGACTACACATATATATATATATATATATATATATATATATATAGAGAGGAGAGAGAGAGAGAGAGAGAGATATATTATTATTATTATTATTATTATTATTATTATAGTACACAGTAATAACCTGTCACTAACCATCATTACCAAAAAATACACACGTGCAACGTCTGTAATTAATCAATATCTTCATTAATTCAGTGGATTTAACCCTGAAGAGACTTATGATGAAACTCGAGTAGGTTATTATTACTGTGTACCATTATTATAATAATTATTATGATAGATTTGCTCTACTCACGTATTGAGCACTTTATATTTGTTATATCGCTTATTCATTATTCCCGGTTATTTATCTGTCTCTGTCTGTCTGTCTGTCTGTCTCTCTCTTCCGTAGAGCAAATTCGAGTAATGGCGCGTTGTCTCTTCGATTTCTCCTTCGTGAAAATTTCAATAGAAAAAAAAATCGATATCCGCCCTAATCAAACGTTCAGCAAACCCAGGCGTTTTACCCTTGAGCGACATACGTTGCCAATATGTGAGAGGCAAAATTCCCAGAACAGCCCCCATCCCCCGTGCCGGGAAGATTTTGAAGTGTGAACTTAAAGACAGCCATAGTAAGCCCGACAACAGAATCGATAGTCAACTGGACTAACAACCACGTGTAAGAAGAAGATGGGGCAGATTGATGTGGATTTCCGCCCACTCCTCTATTTGTTGTCGCGCGGCAATAATGTAACGGTTATCACACCATAGTCTCCTATTATTACCTGCCCAAAATAAGTACCTATAGAATCAGTACACTTAGGTTAAAAGTAATGAGAAAAAAAAAGGCTGAGATAGATAGATATACTAGGGTTATCCAAAAGTAAGGTGTCCAACTGCTGGGGTCCCAGGGAAATGGTTGTTCGTCTATTGACAATTATCATCATCATCATCATGTCGCGCACGCAGCACGGGCATCCATGACAATCCTTCGCCAACCCTCCCTATCATTCATTACACCTGGAAGCTCCTCTGCGGAGCATCCAGCATCTTCACATAACTGGTCAATGTATGTCCTTGCTGGGCGCCCCACACTTGCATGTCCATGTGTTGGCTTCCACAGGAGAACGTCGCTTATGAGTTCAGCCCTGCTTCTCCAGCAGTTGTCCTGTCATATGCCTTGTCGCTACCAGCCCATGCAGCGTTGCATCACTCGGATATGTTTGTGAGTAATGAGGGGGCAAGTGATAACCGCTACAGTCTGTTATCCTTGTTGGGGTGCGTATTCCACACTTATTCAAGACGGACACAGCAGCATCTAGTNAGTCTGCTGAGCTAAAAAATCTTTCAGTTGAAAAGTTTCTCTTTTTATTGTTAATCAATAGTAGGTCTGGTCTCTTGCTGGGATAAGGTGATCCGCCTGTATCTCAAAATCCCAAAGAAAATTTAATGCGTTTTATTTTCAAGAACTGAATCTGGTTTATGCATATACCCAGTTTTGCTATATGTTAAAACCTAGTTTTTATAATTCTCAGTGAATTACCAACCCAGTCATGCCTACCTTGTGTTCAGTAGTACTGGGTGGTGCATTCGCTTAATACATTGTGATAGTCTCATGTCTGTCACCAGGATCCTACATTTGCTTGTTTGCTGTCTTATCAATTTGCTTTGGTATAATTTGTTCTCGTGTCATTGTTTTGTGCTACAAATATGAGCGATTCGGTTTCTTCTCTAGGGTTTCCTCTTTCTTAACCATGTTCAGCTCTTTTCACGTGCAAATCTTACCAATTTGCCGCTTGAAGTACCATCTATAATTGTTTTTTTCTTCTCATTGTTCTCTTTTTCCATTTTTTTTTCTCTGCTTGCAATTGCCGTTATTAGCTGCCTGTAATTAAGATTTCCTTGCTCTTTTATTTGTGTATTTCTTCGACTCATTGGATGTAGCATCTACGCAATCCTAAATATCGGTGATATCTATTCCACCTCCTTTTCTTATACATATAGTCTTATGATGGCGTCCACCATCAGCGACAACCTGTCACTTGATGCTGAATCAGTTTGCCGGATCGGAAAAGCTGCCTCAACTTTGGGAAGCTCACAGCAAGAGTGTCTGACAACACAAGCTCACTATCCGTACAAAAGTACAAGTGTATAGAGGCATGTTTTATCAGCGCCCTCATGTATGAAAGTGAAACATGGACCCTATACTCCACCAAGAGCGGGCGGCTAAATACCTTCTACCTTCGCTGCCTTAGACGTGTACTGGGCATCACCTGGAGGGACAGGATCACTAACACAGCAGTCCTAGAGAGAGCTCAACCTCCCCTAGCCTTATGTTCTCTACTAAGACAACGTTGTCTCCGATGGTCGGGTCCATGTACGCGGATGGATGATGGACGAATCCCGAAAGGCATCCTCTATGGAGAGCTTACGTCTGGAAAAGACAGATTGGTTGCGCCCAGCTGCGATTTAAGGATGTCTACAAGAAGATCTCAGGTGCTTTGGCATTGCCCCCTCCAGCTGGAAAATTTGGCTCAGAGCGCCCCCCGTTGGCGCACAAATCTCCGTAGGCAGGACTGTTCATGTCAGAGGTCACCTCGACGCAACACCAGAAGCTAAGAGGTCTAGAAGAAAACAGCGGCAACAAAAGCAGCCGGCACATCAACATCACTTCACGGGAGCAGTCCTTCTCAAAATGTGAATCATGTGGTCGAGAATGTTCTTTCAAACATTGAACTTCACAGTCCACAGGGAGGTCTTGAACGTTCAGCGACACATAAAAACTTTATCATAGTCTTCCGAGACTGAAATGATAGTCTGTATGTATCATCTCTCGTGTGTAATGCCTTGTGTATCGACATCAATCTACTTATATTTTGGTCAATCAGTTGGAGTTCCTCTGCTGTCCATTTGATTGTTCTTTCTAAAAAAAAAAAACAAAGTAAAAATCTTTTTTTGTGCGTTCTTTTTTCATATTTCCTTGAAGGCGTTTTTATCGACAACTTTTATTTAAAAGCTAATCCCACCCAGCGTTTTTTAAATTAGAAAACCGGACGGAATTCTGTGAATAGTACCATTTTATTTGTTTTTTTTTTTCTTTCTCTTTATTCTTACGTCATCATTCTGAATATATTTATGACTTTTTCCCGCTTAACAATAAAGCCTCGTCATTCAAATGGTTCTTTTTGACTACTGGTTTTAGACTCAACCATTTGACTCATGCTGAGGATTTCATAACTATAAACTTTAAGTTATGAGTCCAAATCCATAATATCATTACTATTGATGTACAAATCTGCTCTGCTTTATTAGCATTGAGCACCTTTTCATGCCAATACTTTTCTCATTTATTCTCTATTCATATACATATTATATATATATAATTATTATATATATAATTATATATATATATATTATCAGATAGGCATGATGTATCATATTTCCTATATTATATTTATATTTATAAGTGTTTTCATTAATATATATATATATATATATATTATATATATATATATATATATATATATATTATTTTATCTATCTATCGATCTATCTCACTATGTCACTATCTATCTAACAATCTGTCTAATCTCTCTGCATCTCTTGATATATAATAGACTAATAGATTTAATTATAAACAAAGAAAGAAAGACTAACAGTCATTCGGTTAGAATAAATCTATTTCGAACAGAACTCAATATGATTATATATATATATATATATATATATATATATATGATCATCATGATGAACTATATCTAATAAAGAGTTATAAAAGCTCATTAATGAATTTATTACCAAGCCACCCAGAAAACAAAAAACACCGTTTAAAAGACTAATGTTAAAAATGAAATTCCTTTATATTCCACTCCCACCAACAAACAGGAAGAGGGAAGTGAAATACTCATGTATTATATAATATAATATATATAATATATATATATATATATATATATATATATATATACGCATGTAAGAATTCATTTTCATATTATCAATCAAAGCCTGGAGAAGATACCAGAAGATCTGAAACACGTGTTGCATATGTAAGATAAAAAGAATAAAAACATTTTTTCTGAAAACATAATACATTTTGTGGACCTTCTTTTTTATAAAATATTGAATTTTCTCCCGTTGGAACCAGAACAACATTTTATATATTGTTGTACCGGCCGTTCCTACAGTGGAGAATTTACACCGGTTCTCACTATAAATAGTGAGACACCGAGTGAAAAGGTTGTACTGTTTACCGTTAGCGGCAAGCTAGCCGTTCTTGTACCTTATTGTAAATACACTTGTCTCATTTTACCCTACCTCGACTTGACTTCTTTTTTTACTGTTGAAATTAACATCACAACACACACACACACACACACATATATATATATATTGTGTGTGTGTGTGGTGGTGTGTGTGTGTGTGTGTAGTATATTAGGAAAAATGAAAAAACACAGGTTTAAATGGGTTAAGTGGTGAGTTTATTGGCCGACGCTGCAGTGTTTCGATCTATTAATTAGATCATCTTCAGGGCATTTTGTTGGCATATGGAAGGTGATAATGCACTGAAGATTATCTAATTAATAGATCGAAACACTGCAGCGTCGCGCCAATAAAATCACCACTTAACCCATTTAAACCTGTGTTTTTCATTTTTCCTAATATACTACATAACGTCGGATTCACTTCCTTTCTTCACACATATATATATATAAATATGGTGTGTGTATGTGTGTGTGTGTGTGTGTGTGTGTGTGTGTGCACGGAACTAGCTCCACATCTTGGTAATCAGAGTCAGAGAGACTGTGTGACGAAAAATTCGACGAGACTGCAAGACAAGGATACCTCAAGTGGTCTTGACGACGCGCCTGGATACCAACCCAGGTATTTCTACGTCCTCGCGTAATGTAATATGCTAGATGGCGCGTTGAACAAGAAGCTTCTTCTGCTCTTTGACAGATCTTGATTTTCCTCCTGCTGGGAGTCGAGCCACCCTCCTCACCAGGCAAGCTTGGTGGGGTTACCGGTTTAGTCGCCGATGATCCGACTAAAACAGGTAGTACTGGATTACATAGTACCCGTAGCGGTTTGGGCGACCTGACTACACATATATATATATATATATATATATATATATATATAGAGAGAGAGGAGAGAGAGAGAGAGAGATATGATATTATTATTATTATATTATTATTATTATTATTATAGTACACAGTATAAACCTGTCACTAACCATCATTACCAAAAAATACACACGTGCAACGTCTGTAATTAATCAATATCTTCATTAATTCAGTGGATTTAACCCTGAAGAGACTTATGATGAACTCGAGTAGGTTATTATTACTGTGTACCATTATTATAATAATTATTATGTATAGATTTGCTCTACTCACGTATTGAGCACTTTATATTTTTATATCGCTTATTCATTATCCCGGTTATTTATCTGTCTCTGTCTGTCTGTCGTCTGTCTCTCTCTTCCGTAGAGCAAATTCGAGTAATGGCGCGTTGTCTCTTCGATTTCTCCTTCGTGAAAATTTCAATAGAAAAAAAATCGATATCGCCCCTAATCAACGTTCAGCAAACCAGGCGTTTTACCCTTGAGCGACATACGTTGCCAATATTGTGAGAGGCAAAATTCCCAGAACAGCCCCATGCCCCGTGCCGGAAGATTTTGAAGTGTGAACTTAAAGACAGCCATAGTAAGCCCGACAACAGAATCGATAGTCAACTGGACTAACAACCACGTGTAAGAAGAAGAGGGGCAGATTGATGTGGATTTCCGCCCACTCCTCTATTTGTTGTCGCGCGGCAATAATGTAACGGTTATCACACCATAGTCTCCTATTATTACCTGCCCCAAATAAGTACCTATAGAATCAGTACACTTAGGTTAAAGTATATGAGAAAAAAAAAGGCTGAGATAGATAGAATACTAGGGTTATCCAAAAGTAAGGTGTCCAACTGCTGGGGAGGCCCAGGGAAATGGTTGTTCGTCTATTGACAATTATCATCATCATCATCATGTCGCGCACGCAGCACGGGCATCCATGACAATCCTTCGCCACCCTCCCTATCATTCATTTCACCTGAAGCTCCTCTGCGGGAGCATCAGCATCTTCACTACATATGGTCTCAATTGTATGTCCCTTAGCGGGCCCCCACACTTGCATGTCACTATTGTTGGCTCATCCACAGGAAACGTCGCTATGAGTTCAGCCCTGCTTCTCCAGCCAGTGTCCTGCATGCCTTGTCGGAGAGAGATTGGGCCATGTCATGGTTTGGCTTCACAGGAGAACGTCGCTTATGATTCATCCCTGCTTCTCCAGCAGTGTCCTGCATGCCTTTGTCGTCTCACTCGGATAGTCTTGTGAGATGGGGGGCAGGTGACGTACAGCTGTTTCCTTGTGGGTGCTTGTTTCACGACTTATTCAAGACGGCACGCAGCATTCTTGTGCAGCTCCCATCTAGCTTATTCTCAAGACGCTTTGTCAGGTCCAGGTGGTGCAGCCATACAGCAGCTCACCGACACAACCACAGCCTGGAAGAACTGGTCGCTTCAGCTTGCCAGGGAGATCGGACCTCCATATGACTGATAATCTATTTGTGGCCGCCCATGCCTTTGCATGAGGAAGGAGGATTGGAGTAATTCCGACAGAATGTTTTAGAGATATATGGAAAACCGTAACATATGCTTGTCTGAGTTTTGTTTTTGTGTTCCACATATCTCTACTACATATATATTTTATATATAATTTTTCAACATTATATATATATATATATATATATATATATATACATATATACATATATATATATATATATATAATAGTAGTGTGTGAAAAAAATTTTTTCCATCCCTTTTCTACCCTTTTCTTCTGCTTCTCTCTCGATGATTCTGGATTAAAAACTTTTACATCTAAAAACGGACCTAATTATTATTATGCTCTGATGAAGGATTTTTTTTATAATCGAAATATGTCAATTTAGCAATGAAATTATATAAAATACATTCATTTAACAATATTGTGTGTTTTCATACCCTTTTTATCTATACATACACCGTCGATTCATATCTTTACTCTTAACTATATATATATATATATATATATATATATATATATATATATATTATATATATAAATGGGGGATGTGTTGCGTCTATGTGTTATGTCAGTATACAATCAGGTGTATATACACATATATATATATATATATATATATAAGTATATATATATATATATACACTGTATTGTAATGCTGTGATATTGATAGACAGATATATATATATATATATATATTATCTTGTTATGACTCTGTATGTGAATGACAATAAATATCTTTCCCCCCCCCCTGGTGGGTTGAGCTCCCTGGAAATGGAATTTACTGTCACGGTTAATTATACAAAAAATTGCATAGCTCTCCTTAAAACGGATAGAGCATTCCCTTGTGGCCGGTATATTTATAACAGCAAATCCCATTTCTAAATGGCGTGTCGGTAAGGTTTCTGACTGATGACAGTTCGGCTTGATGCCGCCTGGTGAGGGGTTTAGTCAGACTGATGAGCCGTGAAACGACGAAACAAGACTGTATGTGAAGGACAATATATAACACACTCCTATAAAAGGGGTAGAGCCATCCATGGAGGCATTTACATACATACAGATGTGAGTATTAAAACAGTTGAAAACCCCTTCGCATTCTGTGTGTGTCGATAGCCAAGTTGTCAAGCTGTCCACCTGATGCTGAATCGATTAGGATTTCCATCCCGGCAGTAGGTAGCTCTCAAAATATCCAGCCACACTGAAGATACTTGAATAAGTCGACTTTTTATATATATATATATATATAGAGAGAGAGAGAGAGAGAGAGAGGGGGAGAGAGAAAGAGAGAGAGAGAGAGAGTATAGAATGTGTGTGTGTCTATCTCTATGTGTTATGTCTGTGTGGGAAAGTATACATCGCAAGTATATATATATATATAGTATAATATATATTATATATATATAATATATATATATGACTTTTGGTTCTCCGCTCTTAACACACGGATATAACAAGCTCTGATGACGATTTTCATAAAATCGAAATATTGTTCAATATCAGTAAAGTTATAAAATGTTTTTCATTTAACAGCATTTGTGGTGTTTTTCATATCTTTTATACATACTCATATATATTATAAAAAATAAAAAATAATTTATAATATATATATATATTATATATACACACGTGTGTGTGTTTGTGTGAGTGTGAGTGAGTATGTGTGTGTGTGTGTTTGTGTTATCTGTCAGTCTCAATGTCTGTGTGGAGCACCCGATTAACGCTACTGCCGACTGTGAACTTAAAAACCCATTGAAATTCCTCAAAATGTAGCGGAAGTGTATGGCGAGTCGCGTATAGATATCAAAAACGTCCGCTTCTTCAACGACATGCTGGTGAGCTGGTATGACACACGCATACAAAAACTGCCAGTGCGCCTATAAAAATGCATTGAACGAAGTGGCGATTATGTAGAGAAATAGGGGATTTTGGGAAGCTCACAGCGAGAGTGCAGCAGGCCCACTATCCATACAAAGGTACAAATATATAGGGCATGTGTTATCAGCACCCTGTACTCCCACCAAGAGCGGCGGCTAAATAGCTTCTACCTCCGCTGCCTTAGACGTATACTGGGCATCGCCTTCAGGGACAGGATCATTAACACAGCAGTTCTAGAGAGAGCTCAACTCCGCAGCTTATGTTCTCTATTGAGACAGTATCGTCTCTTGTGGCTGGGCTATGTCCGCCGGAAGATGATGGACGAATCCCGAAGGACATCCTCTATGCAGAGCTTTTGTCTGGCAAGAGACAGACTGGTCGCCCCCAGTTGCATTTCAAGGATGTCTGCAATGCTTTGGCATTGCCCTTTCCAGCTGAGAAATTTTGGCTCAGAATCGCCCTCGGTGGTGGCGGGCTCTCCGTAGCGGACAGTTTATGTCTGAAGCCAGCCTGGTGCAACACCAGGAAGCCAAGAGGTCCAGAAGAAAGCGCAACAACAAAGCACCGGCACATAAACATCTTCAGGGACAGCCTTCACTTTGGACATCTGTGTCGAGAATGTTTTTTCGAACATTGTATATATATATATATATATATATATATATTATATATTATATTATATATATACATATATATATACATATATACATATATAGATATGTAACATAATAATATATATATGTGTCTTCAGGACTTGGATAAATTCTTGCTTCAATGATGGACA
>CM042178.1:23432960-23442960 GCA_023376005.1 Doryteuthis pealeii | reverse complement strand
ATCCTTGACAATCTCTCACCAACCGTCCCTATCACTTATCTCTCTCGGTTGGTCCTCTGCGTAGCATCCACTATCCGCACACTGCTGAACAATGTGTGTCTTTGCTGGGCGGCCCGTCCTGGCGTGCCCGTATGCTGGTTTACACAGAAGGACGTCACTTATGACTTCATCCTCGCTTCTCCGTCAATATCCGGTTGTTTGTTAGGGGTTAGTGTAAGCGGTTAGTTTTATAATTTAAAAAAATTCTAAAAATCGTCTGTTAAAACAACGGGATATTGACGGTGTAAATGAAAAACATGTCCTTTCTTAATCGAGATCAAAAAGGGGTGCCTAAAGATCATATGGTCCCTAGTTTCTTTAAAGACAACCTACCTTTTCGGTGTAGGAAAAACGATTCTACTTCAATTCCCTTCAACTGTCAATACCTGGTGACCTATTGTCAAGTTTCATCAATATAAACCAAAAGTTCATTCTTTTCGTTGCGCACATGTTACATTATCGGCCAATCTAGTTCGTCTACAACGCTGCAGATATTCATTCGAAACACAAAGAAAATAAGAATAAAAATAAGTTTTCAGTAAAACATCATTGATTTATCTCTATGTGAACTTAGATGAAACAGAGTTCATGCGTCTTAAAGAAGACGGAGAAAATCATTTTGATATTTCGGACTGTTGACCTCATCTTTGTTGTGGTATGCATATATAACATATGTCAAAAAAGTATCGAAATTTGTTGTGCTTTTTACATGCGTCAAAACAAATTGAAAAATGCCCTGTTTTGACGTCTTTTTCAAGTGTTTTTAAGCCTTTTTGAGTATATGAATTTAAGCAAAATTTTCAAAGTTAACCAAAATGTTAAAATTTGCAAACCATCAGAGATGATTAGACCCGTTGGGAGCTTGCTATAAATACCAAATTCAATGTTATTTTATTAATTTTCAATACTGCTACACAGGGTTTTTTTTTGTTTTTTAATAGCGCGTTTGGAAGTAAAAAAATCCCTTTCAAACCCCGATTTGGAAAATTTCCACAGACATTTTCAACGTACCAACTATCAGATAAAGTGTACGGCCATGATCCCTAACTAGAAACAACAGTTGGAATGTTAATTTCATAGTTTTAAGGCGTTCTACAAGCCTTTCTATGTTTTTTTTACATGTTTTGACGCATGTGAAAAAAACAACTTAAAAAGGCTTGTAGAACGCCTTAAAACTATGAAATTAACATTCCAACTGTTGTTTCTAGTTAGGGGCCATGCCCGTATACCTTACCTGATAGTTGGTACGGTTGAAAAGTCTGAGGAAATTTTCCAAATCGAAGTTTTTTTTTGTATTCTGAAAAAAACAAAAACATTCCATGTTCCTGAAACTCTTATGATTTGTGCGATAGGTGGCAGTTGGCCTTACAGTTGTTTTCTTTGTAGGGTGTTATTTCCACGATTTGTGCAACTGCCATCTAGTTTATTTTCCAGGCATTTTCTTTGGGTCCAAGTTGTGCATCCATACAGTAGCACTGATATATCTGGATATCTAGACTTTCTAGGTGCTTCGTTCGGGTCCAAGTGGTGCAGACATAAGGAAGTACTGACACAACTACGGCTTGGAAGAATTATCGCTTTAATTTGTCAGCGAGATCAGATTTTTATAAGACTGATAACACTGGTTTACAAAGAAATTGAGACAAGCACAAAAATAGCTGTTTTAACCTAACTTATGGGTGCTGAATGCAAATTTGAAATCCGTTTTTACTCACCACCTCTAGTTTTTTTTTAGATATGCATACTGTACATTTTGTACACATACTCTACATAAAGGCGTATATGCATTCATGTTTAATTTCTAATATTGTGTGACTTATGTCTCCTTTTTTAGTTATTATGCAGGAAACAGAGCATGGGAAGCATTTGAGTCAGTCTGTAGTGGCTTCCTTGGTAACACACGCGTACCAAATTACCAAGCCTGTGTTGAGAAGTTGCTAAAGACTTATGAGGATATGGGATGCCAAAATTCACTCAAAATTTATTTTCTCCATTCCTACCACAACTTCTTCCCTCCAAACCTTGAATCAGTGAGTGATGAGCACGGAGAAAGATTCCACCAAGACATTACGAAGATGGAGAGCAACTACCAAGGCAAGTGGAACCCCGGCATGATGAGAGACTTCTGCTGGATGCTCTTGCGTGACATCCCGGAGGCAAAATACAGCAGATCATCTACCTGTTTGCGGTACTATGAATTGTGTACATTGTGTCATCCAAGTATATTTATTCCGTCAATGTTCTTTATCTATCCTGTTTTTCTGTAATAAGCTGCTTCAACTGTTAAAATAAGCACGTGTATACTCTGTATATACTAAAATGAGACTATTTAAAAGACAGAAAACTAGAGGTGATAGAGCAAAACTGTTTATAAATTTGAATTCAGCACTCCCAAATTATAAAAAAAAACACCTATTCACATTCTTGCCCCAGACAAAAATATTATTTGTAAACTAGTGTAATCTCTCTATGGGACACTATGCCTTCCCTATACGTACATTAACATCGCTTTCTGTGGATGAGATATTACTACCTAGCTACGTGAATGGTTCCGTTTCAGCGGCTTGCCATCGAGTGACAGATCATCTGCGTAGGCAAAATCTGTAATAGTCTGTGCAGGATAACACCTGCTTTTTTAAAGTGTCAGTTCTTTTTTATAGGATCTTATAGAATCTAATGGCATATATATATATATATATATATATATATATATATATATAATATAATGATAGAGAGAGAGAGAGACAGAGTGAGAGACAAGGGAACAAATAGAAATAGACAAAGACAACAGACATATAGGGACAATTCAGGTAGACAAATAGATAAGGACGGATGAGATAAATACGCATATAATATATATATATATATATATATATATATATATATAGAGATAGAGAGAGAGAGAGAGAGAGAGAGAGAGTAGGGTGGATAAAAAGAGACAGAGGGGAGATATACTGCCTAACCTGCCCGCACGGACTCCTATGTGCACAAACGGGTACACTATAAATACATGCGCTTATACATTATATATATATATATATATATATATATATATATATATATATATATATATATATATTACCTTCAAGATATACACATTTCATCATACACATGTGTGCTTAATTTAAATCACATTTCTCAGTTTCACGTTTTATACATAGGTATATATATATATATATATATATATATATATATATATATATATGAACTTATGTACATATATCTGAATATATATATGTATGTATTTATGTATATATGTATATATATATGTATATACATATAATGTATATATATATATATATATATATATATATATATATATGTGTGTGTGTGTGTGTGTGTGTGTGTGGTGTGTGTGTGTGTGTGTGTGCACGTCCTAATCAGTGAAAAGCCGCGGGAAAAGACGTCTTTATGAGTCGGTTTTCACAAAAGCACCCCAGGGATTTATATTACTTTATGAGACCCTCTGGCAAGACATTCTCGTACAAGAAAACTCTCTTTTATTTAGAGCACTTTATTTTTTTCTTGTGTAAACAAAACATAAATCTTCCTCAAGTCAGTCCGTTTGATTTGTTTATATTTCTATTCTCATTTGTATATCTAAGAGAGGCTTGATAGATAGATAGAAATATATATAGAGAGAGAAAGAGAGAGAGACAGAGACAGAGACAGAGACAGATAGACAGAGAGACATTCTGACAGACAGACAGACAGACGGACAGAGACAGATTACACGATAGATAGATAGAAAAATAAAGAGAGAGAGAGAGACATAGATAGAGACAGAAACAGAGACAGATGACACGATAGATAGATAGATAGATAGAGAAAGAGAAAGAGAGAGAGATGGAGAAAGAGTAAGAAGGTGATAAGGAGAGAGATATGGATGACAAACGAACTGATTGAGATAACGAGATAGTATATATGAATATTTATTCATGGGTATATCGATATATAGATATGAACATATATATATATATATCCGTGTATATAAATATATATCCATGTCTATATATATAGATATACACACACACACACACATACACACATATATATATATATATATATATCCATGTCTATATATGTAGATATATATATTCATGTATATATATGTAAACATATATATACCTATGTGTATATATATATATATACCCATGTATATATATATATATGTGTGTGTGTGTGTGTGCGCGTGTGTGGTAAATGAATAGAGGGAAAATGTGGACAAAGGAACAACTCAAATAACTCAAACATATAGATGTAGGATATATATTTCGTCGTGCATTGAGCATGACTTCTTCAATCTTTTATTTGAACATTTGTGCATCATACATTTGTTTTTATAGAAGAGAAAGTGAACGGGTGAGGGGTGATTTCGGTAATGAAGTCAGGAAGATAGGATAGAGTTTGTGAGGATTTGATTGGTCAAAAGAAATGTTTCATAGATTGGCTGGGGGGAGATAGATCAAATGTGTGGAATTTGTTGGAAGAAATATGTAAGGTAAGAGATATGTAAGGTAGTTTAGTGCAAAGGAAGAGAACACGGTAAGGAAGAAATTATGTCAACATTCTTTGTTTGGCTTGGAGAGATTTTTTTTTTTTAGATATTTTGATTCTATGAGTAGAGGGGAAAAGATCCCGATGAATGGGCAGGGTGGAAGAGATTGGTCACCATTCCTTTAGTTGGCTAGGGAATTTTTTTTAGAGATTTTAGCCCGCTAGATAGGAGCGAAAAAGATCAAGGTAAATGGATGGGTTGGACGACGTTCACTTTCTCTTCTATGAAAACCCACAACAGCCACAACAACAACAACAACAAACATTATAAGAATCAGAATATAGTTATTTACTAAGATTAGCTTAGATGCGGCACAAGGCCAGAGGTAAGGGGCGCCCAGTGAGAATCGAACTCACTAAAAATGGTCTAATCTAGCTTACTAACCATTACACTACATGAGGTGCCCTAAGAATCAAAATATAACCCCGTATATTTCTGTATAGAATCACGTTATTCTATATCATAAGTCTATAGGCAGGCAGTATAATTCTCTGACCATATCCTCTACAGAAGAGTAAGGCCCCCTTCTTCCAAAAAAGGGATTTCCTGTGTTTCACACTAAACTGTGGTGGTGCATGATGTAATGGTTATCGTCGAAGGAAATGGACGACGACACGAATTCATATCCTCGACGAGGCTGTTCGCAGTTCATATAGCGCTAATAGTATTGTGAAAGATATGTATCTATTCTCCTTCCAGCTATGAGTACATAGTAGGGCGGACTGGGATTGGTTACGTAACCAGTATAGGAGAAGGACAATTCTGTTGAATTCTGCTTAAGAAATAAATTAAAAATGATGAACAAAGATTCAAATAAAAGACTGAAAAAGTCATGCTAAATGCACGACGAAATACATATCTTACATTACTTGTTTGATTTATTTGAGTTGTTTTTTGTTCACATTTTCCCTCTATTATTTTACCACACACATACACATATATATATATGTATATGTATATATCTTATTATAATGGAGATTGTGTGTTTTTCTGTCTGTAACCGAAACTATATTACTAATCGAGTCACAATTAGCATAGTTATTTACATCACATTCTCCATGATTTTATTTATATTTAAACCTCAATTATTAATAAAATTGTTTTACATTATTAATACTGTTGGTAATATCTACATACTAATAACATGCAATTATATTTATATATACAAAAAATAGCGGTTTGCAGTGTGAATGGGAAGGCTAATTTGCATATTGATATTAAAAATGTGATTTTATTAAATATGTGCTTAGTATTATTGATTTCTAGCTGTTTGGTTTTATTTTAATGAATATAAGCAAAAATCTCTTCAATGAATCTTAAATGAAATCCATTAACAAGAAAAAATAACTGTCATTTTATTCTTTATTCCCTAATTTAACTAAATAGTTAAATAAGTAAAATTCAGCAATGAAAGACGGGAGTGGTGGAAGAGTAAGTTTCATTTCTATTTTCCTATTATACCCCCATTCTGTTACATATCTTTTTGTCTGCCTCTAATTTAATACGATATTTCATTACATTAAAACTTAAATACTTGCACCCGGAGGGTGCATATATTTGCTAGTATATGTAAAGATTAAAACCATTTTGTGAGATTTCTAAGAAAAGGAAGGTTAGACCTAATTCAAGCTACCGGTTGCCTATTAAATTTAACATGGAAATACCTTTCAAATTCTCCCATTGAACGTTCTCGCTTGATAGAATAATTTAAAAAAACTCCACCTGGAATATTTATGATATAAGTTGTGCTTCGATTCTCTCCCTGAATTTATAGACTAGCCGCGGTCACGAGATTTACTCCTCAGGCCAATCAACGTGGCTGATTCACTACTTAAACACTGATACTTGGCACAGTTCACTTGCAATAATTGAGGAGGAACTTACGACCATTGACGAAGAAGAATAAGAATAGAATAAGAATAAGAAATTTATTAATCAATAGTAGTACAAATTATTTAAAAAATATAAGTAAAAGAAAAACTTTATTGGTTTAAACTACTATTGAAGGGAGGCCATGCCTAATAGCATGAAGCTAATCCCATGGACATGACCACCCTTGGACGCTCACAGGAAACAATACATGAAACACACAACGTAAACATATACATATATATCATGAGACAAATTAGCCGTGTGAGAATCTAAATGCAAATCTGTTGTTTATAAGAGGCAATAAAATGATTTTTCAAAAGTGTTTTAAGGACAAAATAATTAACTGAAACAAGCTTCATCTTTTCTTATCAAAAAATAACGACTGAACAGTATTCCAAGAATTAATTGCATTAAAACGAATCGAATTATGCCCAAAACTAACAGTGTTGATGATAGGGAAATTAAGCAAACCAGATTGGTCAGCACGAGTGACATGAGCATGGGTGAAGTCAACTGCAAAAGCATTCTGAACAGAAACAGGCATTTTTATTGTGGAATAGTTTATGTAAGAACAAAATATTTTCACAATGGACCATATCAGAAAATTTGAGAATCTACAAATTTGCATACAGGTTGTTAGATGATGTCCTAGGAGGCACAAAGGACATAAGTCTCACAGCAAAGTTTTGAAGAACAGTTATACGATTAATTAAGGAACTGAGGACTCTTTACCAGAAGAGCCAAAATATTCTTCATCAGAGGATTACCAAGGATTCAATTCCACTAGACAAGCGCTCTTGCTTAAAGCCTACAGGATGGCCCATAAGATTTTCTTTGTCCCATATTTAGGCTAGTTGGGAAATCAAATGCCCCCCCCCCCATCAACCATCTGATCATATCAAGCCATAGCACCTATATGATTAAGCGGGCCCTATCTCCGCTCCCTTTCAAATTTTAACAGCAACAAAGAGTTTGGTCCACCTAAATGTCCCGTATATTTACGATTGCCATGGATAGGACTTGTTGGTCAGACATAGACAAACAAGATCAAATTAGCCATAACACGCTGCTTTAACGCAATTAAAGCCCGGACAATTTTTACCACCATACCTGCATTTCGCTCTGCACAAAAAGACCTCCTGCCAATCTTTGAACAAAGTTACGTGATTTACAAATACCAATGCTGATGTGCTGCCAGCTACATTGGTAGGACAACGCAGAGGCTAAGCGTCCGAATGAACCAACACGTCCCGAGGGTATAAGAAGCCTTCCCCAAACCACATCCGGGCTTTCCCAGGCACATGATTCTGCCATCGGTGACCACCTTTGTAATACAAATAGTTGTAAAATAAACTACAACGATCAGCAATTTTCTCTTCTACACAAGGCTAGGACAAGTCACCATCTCAATGTCCACGAGGCAGTCTCATTTTTTTTACTGTCCGTCCTTGTGTAGAAAAATACATCCAAAGCACTGCCTGGTAATTTTTGCCGGGGATGTGATTGCTGAGGTGGGGATTACCTGAAGGTATTTACCAATATATATATCATTTTTCCCCTCTATTTGCCTTCATATAACCCCACCATTTCGTTTGATTGAATCTCTCTTTTACATTGTGACTTTTAAACGATCTACCGGTCGTTACTCTTGGCAAAGCACCGGTCGAAAGGGCCCTTAAGTTTCCATTTTCTCTTTCAAAAATTTGCTGATCAATAAAGTATGTCACTATTTTTTTAAAATCCTATATAAATTTAGCTGTACCAAAAATTTGTATATATATATATATATATATATATATATAATATATATAATATATATATATATATATATATATATATATATATATATATATATATATATATATATATATATATATATTTGGGAGATTATGTGCTATAGAGATTAGAGCAATAGACAGGGAAGTGCTTTGTGTGTGATTCGAATCCCACCTGTCAGGCTGACAGGTGGACACTCTAACCGTTACACCAGCAGGCTTCTCCGTATAGCTCTACTGATGAAGCCTAATAGGCTGAAATGTACATACAGAGATTGAATTTTTCTCGATTTTTACGCTTTACATTAAAACCGATATGTACGCCTAATTCATTTAATTATAATTAATTAATTAACAAATTAGGTATGACTTTAATTAAGCACATAATCTCCCAAAAATTGTCGGCCTTCGCCATTTCAAACACATCGTTTATCCACTTCACATACATATATATATATGTGTGTGTGTGTCTGTCTGTCTGTGTGTGTGTGTGTGTGTTCTATTTTTGATGGGTAGAATTGTTAAATTTTAGATTTCTTTAATTGGAATGTTTTTTTGTTTTGTTTTTTTTTCTGAAAGGGCTAAACTTGGTTAATTAAATAGCTGCCTATTAAACCACCCCCACAACCACCCTACTCGGGAGAAGGGAATCAGTGTTCAAATCCTGTTAACTCGCCCACAGATAGTGAACGTATTAAGCTAAGCGTATTAATTATTGCATTAAAGGCTTTACCTGAAAAGTCGCGCCTGTCAACGGATGTGACATAAGATTGTCCTTACGCACCACCGAGATGATTAAATTTCCAGAAAAAAATCCTACATAAAGCTAGATGAACTAAAACTAGATGTGATTGTCCAAGATGAAATGCAAAAATGTAAATCCTGATTATCTGGTGTTGCTCATCAACTGAATTCTTATTTCTCATGAGTGTCGTTAAATAATTGAACATTCCATTTTTATTATGAACAAATAAAGAGAATGAAAAGACATGTTACACAGAAAAAATATAAGAAAGAAAGACAGAAAGAGAGTAAGGGAAGATAGAGAGAAAGGAGGGTGAGGGCGCGGAATATTGTTTTTCATGATTCTATATAATTAAAAGAAATATATAGTAATATATAATTTAAATATTATGAGATGCAAGTCCGGAAGAATATAAAATATATAAAATATCCATTACTTGTGGTATAATCAATATTTGGGATTATTCTTATTAGGTTATTATTATTATGTAATAGAGATTGAAGTGATTTTGTATACACACACATCCACACACCACTTATAATAATATAATAATATACATATGTGTGTTGGTTCGTGTGTGTATATATAGAAAAATGAAAACAAGGTTTGAATTGGTTATTGTTCGATCTATTTTAGATATCTTCAGCGATAATTACATCCGCGGTTATCGCTACTCAGAAAAATTTATTACTGACACCCACCATACCTGAATAACACAATGAACAATGTCCTTCTACACACTCGTTTACGCGGACATATGATCAGTGTGGTTGATGTCCTATGTCAAACCGGTCTCTTTTTTTCAACTTCAGAATCGTCTTTAAAGAGAATATAAAATCTCCTAGCTCGTGTCCTTGTGATATGTTTTTCCTAGCCTGAGGGTATTTGCATCTCCTAGGATCGTCGAAACAGGGGTGATGGTGTCTTTGCAAAAACTCACCACTTAACATGTAAGCCTGTGTTTGTTTCATTTTCTGTGGCTGTATATACGTGTGTTCTGTGCTCCTGTTG
>CM042178.1:23423313-23430813 GCA_023376005.1 Doryteuthis pealeii | reverse complement strand
TGAACACTCATGCGTCGAAAATCGACGAGAGAGTCCATTCTATATATCATCAATGTATACACACACACACACACACACACACACATATATATATATATATATATATAATATATATATATTATATTCTTATTCAAAGGAATCATTATTTTCGTCACGCCTTGATGATGATGTGTTCTCCTTGATAAGAAATTACCCTTTAACTGATATCAATTCATTTTAATTTCATACGAACAATCATTATATTTACTACTCTTATCATTGATTGGCTGAAGAATTGGCCATTCAGATATAAAGAGTTCGAGGATCGCGTTTGTCGTAGTTTTTTTTTTCTTTGTTAGCGTTGCACAAGGGTGGCGTGTTGGAGTTTTGTTGATCGGCTCCAACGGGGTCTGGCTGGCTGAGGGGGGTATTATGTTGAAAGACCCGAAACCCCCCTATGAAGCCAGCCAATAACATAACTGACGACGCCATCCTGCGCTAAGTCTAGCGTATTTCAAACAAACTTATAATCAAATTTTTTGATAATTGATTTTTCGTTCCTTCTTTATTTTTGTGTGTTGAATTTTATCCAGCCGCAGTAAACACAATGATCCAATATTGACCGAATTTATGAATGGAAGTAGTATTAGATATGGCTGAAATTTCTGTACAACAGCAATTTCCATTTTCGGTACTCTTCGCGGAAAACCGTCCCGTCCTCTTGCCTCAAAAAGCGCTAGCCGGTGGCTGCCAAAAAAACCCAGCTACGTAGCCGAAGCGGTGTCACTTGCAAAAAAAAAATAGGTGCCCCAGAAAATACAGAACCCACACATTTTGTAATAAAACTGTTAATTTTAACTAGGGGTTTTAGGGTTAGGGTTTAGGGTTAGGGTTAGGGTTGGGGTGGGTTTTCGAGAAAAATGCCCTAAGTTGCTTGTTTTTTGGGTTTTCTTTTTCAAGTGACACCGCTTCGGCTACGGACTTCAGTCGTAGCTGGGTTTTTTTTTCAGCAGCCACCGGCTAGCGCTTTTTGAGGCAGGAGGCCGGGACAGTTCTCTGCTAAGAGTACCCTATTTTCTTTTTACTTTTACAGTAAATTATAATCATGAATTGTAACTAATTTTAATTTATTTCTCTGAATTTTTGTGATGAGGCTTGATAATTTGTATGCTTGGATTATTCGGACTGTTGTACTTTATACTCTGTTATTGCTGAGAAAAAAATTAAGGACGATATTACCTTTAGGCACCCCTTTTTGATCTCGATTAAGAAAGGACATGTTATTCATTTACACCATCAATATCCGATTGTTTGTTAGGAGTTAGGGTCAGGGGTTAGGGTTAGGGATCAGGGTTAGTGTTAGGGTTAGGGTTAGGAGTTAATTTTATAATTTTAAAAAAATCTAAAAATCATCTATTAAAACAACCGGATATTGACGATGTAAATGAAAAACATGTCCTTTCTTAATCGAGATCAAAAAGGGGTGCCTAAAGGCCATATGTTCCAAAATTAAAATAATTAGTATTATGTGGATTATTTGGACTGTTGTCCTCATTTTTATTGTTATCTGTACAACGTTTCGGCTGATGTGACCTCTGGCCTTCTTCAGGTATTTCTTATCGAACTCAGGAGCCTTCTCGGACTCGGGAACCTTTTCGGACTCGGGAACCTTCTTTTCGAACTCGGGAACATTCTTGTCGTAATGACTCCCAATTACGACAAGAAATATCTAAAGAAGGCCGGAGGGCACATCGGCAGAAACGTTGTACAGTCCAAATAATCCAAATGATTATTTTAATTTTTTTTCTCAGCAAGAACAGAGCTTAAATTACGTCTTAAAGAGAGAAAACACTATGAAAAAAGCCGTGTTTTAACACATACAGATTTTACATTATAAAATTCTCCTTTTTTGACACTTTGTCTACTTTAAACCGCTCACAGTTGCTCTCGCATCACTACGATCCTGATGTAAACAGTTGTTGGTTAGTTTATTATAATGGAGCAGTAGAACTCAGATTACAGTGATAATAAGACTTTATTTGAATAGAATGAGTTTTAAGGTGAATAGATAGTAAAAAAAAATACCAAGAAAATTGGGTACAGCCGTGTGGAAAATTTTGGATCATATGACCTTCAGGCACCCCTTTTGCGATCTTGATTCATAAGGACATTTTTTTCATTTACACCGTCAAAATCCGGTTGTTTGTTAGGGTTAGGGTTAGAGGTTAGGGGTTAGGGTTAGAGTTAGAGGTTAGAGTTAGGGTTTAGTTTTATAATTAAAAAATAACTCTAAATATCGTCTGTTAACAACCGGATTTTGACGGTGTAAATGAAAAAAATGTCCTTATGAATCGAGATCGCAAAAGGAATGCCTAATGGTCATATGGTTCGAAATTTGGTACGCTAAGAGTTAGAGACTGAAAAATAGATAACATAGGACAACAACTTTTTTGGAAGTCTCAGTTTCGTGATTTTGTTGTTTTTTTTTTTTTTTTTTTTTTTGTTTTTTTTTTATTTGCTGATTTCAAATATGGAAACAATTCTGTTCTATATGCTCTAGTTTTCATGCAAGTTGGGCTATTATATTTGATTGTTCTGTGGCTAAATGGATTACTTACGCGTTTCTGGTATCAATAGGGATATCTATTTTTTTGCTATCAAATTTGATCATGGCTACAAGGAAACATCCATGTGGGAACAACCCAAGTGTTTTCTGCTATATTTGTGAATACATCGCGCTTATTCGTCAGAGGTACAATATAATATTGGTTGTGAAGCGAGTCTATAAAGTGTACTTCGAATAATGATATTATTGATATTTAATGATATTTATAATATTTAATGATATTTAATGATATTTAATAATATATATTAATAATATATACGATACAATATAATATTGTTTGTGAAGCGAGTCTATAAAGTATACTTCGAACTTAAGGATATTATTGATATTTAATGATATTTATAATATTTAATGATATTTAATGATATTTAATAATATATATTTAATAATATATACTATACAATATAATATTGTTTGTGAAGCGAGTCTATAAACTGTACTTCGAACTTAAAATATTATATTTATAATATTTTAATATTTAATGATATTTAATAATATACATTTAATAATATATACTATACAATATAATATTGTTTGTGAAGCGAGTCTATAAAGTGTACTTCGAACTTAATGATATTATTGATATTTTATATATTTAATGATATTTAATGATATTTAATAATATACATTTAATATATACTATACAATATAATATTGTTTGTGAAGCGAGTCTATAAAGTGTACTTCGAACTTAATGATATTATGATATTTAATGATATTTATAATATTTTAATATATAATATATATATATATATTTAATATATATACTATACAATATAATATTGGTTGTGAAGCGAGTCTATAAAGTGTACTTCGAACTTCGAATGGGCTATTAGAATACTGTATACCCTAACAGTGAAGAAATGCTGCGTGACTGGTCGAAAGATAAAAATAAGGGTTTACCTTTCGGAGTTCCCATAACCTGGCAGGAACCGAAGGACCATAAAACTGACTTCTATTTTTTTTCTGGTCAATAGGAAAGGCGTTGGCAAGAAAACAGACATAAAATAACTTATCCTAGTATCCCATCAACAATTAAATTTCACAGAAATACCCGAAAACCTTCAGACGCTAGGATTAGGGTTATGGTTAGAGTTAGGGTTAGTTTTAGTGATAGCGTTAGTGTTATTGTTAGGGTTAGTGTTTGGGTTAGTGTTAGGGTTAGACTACTTCGGAAGTTTCCGTAATCTAATGTTATTTATACGTAAAATGCGATTCTAATGATATTATCTCATGCGCGCTATTCTGCATTTGTATCGGAAATTATAGCCTTCTCTATTGACTTTTGATCGTACTAGTGTCGAAGACTTCTATTTATAACGGACCTTATGCATATTAACCCGTTCATCCTCAACTTTTTCTTTCTATTTTATCATCTATTAAAATTTACCAACATCCATATCCCGTTTATCTATCCTTTTTATACTACTATACATCCACATTCATGTACATACATATTTGCTAACTATACCCCGACTTTAATGAGTCGTCTCCATTTGAAGATACAACTCAAGAAATACTCACACATTTCGACGATCCTTCTTATGTTACAGTTTTTTAATAAGTCGTCTGTGATAAACTTACTAAAATACCACGAGCACCATTGGACAATTTGCGTGGACCTCAAAATGGTGAATTTCCTCCTTGGTCAACTTAGAGGATTTACAAAATAGCACTGCTTTATTTGTACTAGCAAATATATGCACCCTCCGCAGGGTGCAAGTATTTAAGTTTTAATGTAATAAAATATTGTATTAAATTAGAAAGGCTAATGAAACTAAATAAGAATACAGATAAAAAGATTTGAAACAGAGGGAGTATAATAAAAGATTTGAAACAGAGGGAGTATAATAAAAAAAATGAACAACTGAAACTTACTCTTCCATCACTCTCGTCTTTCATTGTTATTTTTTCTAATTTAAGTATTTAGTTATAAGAGAAAGTAAAGAAAAAATGACAGTTATTTTATCTTGTTAATGGATTTCATTTAAGATTCATTGAAGAGATTTTTGCTTATATTCATTAAAATAAAACCAAACAGTTAGAAATCAATAATACTAAGCACATATTTATTAAATTCGATTTTTTAATATTAATATGCAAATTAGCCTTCCCGTTTACACTGTAAACCGCTATTTTGTTGTATATATAAATATAATTGCATTTGTCAATATGTAGACATAGTTAAGAGTATTAATAATGTAAGACAATTTTATTAATAATTGAGGTTTAGATAAAAATAAAATCATGGAGAATGTGATGTCAATAACTAAGAATTGTGACTTGAGTAGGAATATAGTTTCGGTTACAGACAGAAAAACACACAATCTCCATTATAATAAGATGTAGGACTGCCAAGCAAGTGACAAGCATTGGAACAAGAAAGAGTGGTCCTTAAATGAGACTCTGGAAGTTGGTATGCCGAATATTGTCAATGATCCAATCGTCAGTCGAAAAAAGACCACATTTCCTCGTCTGCACATTAAACTGAGTCTGATGAAAAAAATTGTCAGAGCATTAAATACTGATTGTGAGCTTTGTATTTTTATAGCAACCAATTTCTTACCTAACAATGAGTTTCATATAAATACTATCCTTTGTATTGATGAATATGTTTCAAATTGTGTAGCAAATAATGTTAGATTATGTAACATTTTCTTTTTTCATTCACCAACTAAATTATTAAGTGTTCAATTACATGGTTCTTCGAATAGACGACAATGACAGAGAGACAAAGATAAAATGTTGATATTTTACTTTAGAAATTACATTGCCAATGATTTTACTGCAGAAATGCATTGTATATAAATTTTATCATAGTTGTTTTTTTTTTAATTTCTAATCCTTTTTACTACAGAAATGGTTTATACTTCTAATATGAGTATGATTTTACTATAGAGAAACTGCCAATGATTTTACTATAGAAATGAATCTATTATTTTATATAAAAATGAATCTATGATTTTTACTATAAAAATGAATCTATGATTTTTACTATAGAAAAATATACCAATGATTTTACTACAGAAATGAATTTATGATTTTTATTATAGAAATGCATCTATGATTTTTACTATAGAAATGAACCTATGATTTTCACTATAGAAAAGTATACCAATGATTTTACTATAGAAATGAATTCACGATTTTTACTATCGAAATGAATCTATGATTTTAACTAGAAAAATATAACAATGATTTTACTATAGAAATTAATATATGATTTTTTTTAGAATATAAAAATATACCCATGATTTTACAATAAACAGCCGCGTCCAGGATTCGAACTCGTTTCACCGTGTTCATTTCCAGCAACATTAACTATTACATCAGGCGCCTTCGCCAAAAATACTATCTATCTATCTATCTATCTATGTGTTTATGTCTTCCTCTCATTCTCCTTCTCTCTACCAATCTATCTAATTCTATTCATCTTACTATCTATCTATCTATCTCAATCTATTCATATCTATCTCTGTTCCTTCCTTCCTATCTATCTATCTATCTATTTTCAGTGTCTTGAATTTAGATATGTTCTTCTTCTTCTTCTTCTTTCTCCTCTTCATCCTCTCTCCCGCTTACTCATGCAGAATCCATGCCTAGATGAAATGAAAGGTGGGTAATATTCCAACTTAACCAGCTTAGGGCGTTTTTCCCGAAAACCCAACCCCAACCCTAACGCTAACCCTGATCCTAATGTTGCATACCCTTCTTTACATACCTCTATTCTTCTTCTGGTGTCTTTTCTATCTTAAGTCTTCTTCTAGTGTCTGGACTTCGTCTTGGTGACTTCGTCTTGGTGGTCGGTCGCACTTAACTCATTTCTTCTTCTAGATCAGTCTTGTTACAAAAACATTCACCAACCACAAAACCGAGTTATTTTCTTAAGCTTTTATTTACTTATTATTTTACTTAACTAAACATTTCATGTAACTAACATCTGACTAACATAGCGCGCGATGCAGTGAGTTCCAGTTAAGGCATGACATCTTCTCTGCCCGACGTCAAACTGAAAAACTGAGGACCAAACAGGTCCCACGTGACTTCACGTATTTCGCGGGCTTTCTGTACTATTCCATGGAAAGTCCCGCCCGTGATATGAAAAGGGCCATCCCTTTAGAAATACAAGGGATTGACAATAATCTTATGCAACCGTATAGATTATGTAACATTTTATGGCATGTCAACCATTGTTGGGTTATTTCATGCCGCAGACATTTTTTTTATTCATTCGTGTTGGGTATTCAATTTTTTTATTTTATTGATGGTTTGTTTTGGTTTAGTGTTTTGTTTTACGGCATATCAACCTCGGTGGATCATTTAATGCCGACAAAGTTTTTTTATTGAATTCATTCTAGATGGATACTCAATTTTCTTTTTATAAACTAATATTTTCTATTTAACCCATAGATGCGACCCTAACAGGTACTACCACTGCAGGTCAGAGTGGACCAGGGAGCAATGGTGATAAAGGAGCGCTCCACATTCCACAGACCTCCAAAACTGGAACCTCACTATCAGATAGAGTTTAAAGTCATTCCCAGGACATAAAGACCCTCAGCCACCACCTTCTAGCACCCATATGATAAAAAGGGGTTGGGGTTTCTGTACTATTCCATGGAAAGTCCCGCCCGTGATATGAAAAAGGGCCATATTAGAAATACAGGGGATTGACAATAATATTATGCAACCGCATAGATTATGTAACACTAAACCCTCGTAGTTAAAATTAACAGTTTTATTACAAAATTTGTGGGTTCTGTATACAGGGTGACCAAGAAAAAACAGAGCCCAAATTATTTATTTATTTTCCCATTAAACTTACCCTAAACTCCAACCCCAACTCTAAACCCTAAAGCCTAGTTTTTTTTTTCAAGTGACACTGCTTCGGCTAC
>CM042178.1:23418313-23420813 GCA_023376005.1 Doryteuthis pealeii | reverse complement strand
ATAAATTAAATTTGGTTAATTTTCAGACTACACCCTTACATAATAAACGCACACATCAACTCAAATGTTAAAAGAATATTTTCTCGACACTTACTTGAAACAAACATTTGAGGAGGTGGAAGTTAAAAATTAAAAGTCGGAGAGTTTGAACCATAAATCATGAAATCATCAAATTTATTAAAGGAGTAAAAAAAATTGTTCCCCATTAAAGCCAGAACTCTATCCAAAGTCCTGAAGAAGTTCTAACAGACCGAAATGTTATAACATCGACAACACTACCTACAATAAACATCCATTTTCTACAACATCCCGTGTTTGTATACCTTTCTCCATATATACTCATATATAACACATATATATAATATATATATATATATACACATATACATATAAATATATATATATACAATCACACACACACAGAGCGTTCGGCTAGAAACCACAAGGCTCCTTGTTCGAATCCGGTCCTCGTCAACTCAGCGTATGAGTAGCTCATGGATATGTGCGGTAAAGTGTAGAGTCCAAAATAATCTCCTTGGTCTAACGCTAGTGAAAAGGGGATAGACTCCCTCGCTGATTGGCTGATACCGACAATAGGCGGCCCCGAAACTTACTTATATATATATATATATATATATATATATATATATATATATATATATATACGTGTTTATTCAAAGAGAGATTGATATGAGATAGATAAATAGATCTGTACCGTTATGATAAAACGTAGATACATATGTATAGATGAATAAGTAAAGTAAATTTGTCGGAGTGGCCTAAAGTCGGTATTAGCCGATCAGCGAGGGAGTTTATCCCCTTTTTACTAGCGCTAGACCAATGAGATTGCTTTTGCGTCTGAGGTGTTCAGCCACACCTACCGCCAGCTCCTTACTTTACCGCTCAGAATTCTGTGCTACTTAGTTGGCGAGGGCCGGTATCGAATCAGGAAACTTGTTGTTTCTAGCTGAGCGCTCTATCGACTGAGCTAACCCGGCCCTTGACAGAAAGTAACATAGTTTTACCTACGTCGCCTCACAGCTGTGAACATTCGTACGTACGCAAGAATTGCCAAGTCACAAAACACACACACAAATATATATATTTATATATACAAATATTTTATGCTGATGTCCCGGTTTCGATTTCTGTCGGAGGGAAATCGTTAGTATATATCGCTGATGAGACTTAATAAAGTCGAAACAGTCTGTACGATATTCTACACACCGAGCGATCCTTTGCTAGGATTACACTTGTCAAGTTCATTTTCTATAAGAAAAAGTATCGAATTTTATGCGATACATGCGTTGTAAGTGCTTCAAGTAAAAATTTATATATATATATATATATATATATATATAATTATAACATCACACATACACACATAATATATATATATATATATATATATATCCAGATACACACACACACACACACATATATATATATATATATATATATATAATATATAATATACATACATTCATATGCACATATACACACATATGTATGCCCACCTATATACACGCATACACATACATATATAAGGATTTACTCTGATGAAGGTCAAATTTTCTTTGTGTGCGGAACATTTCTACGTTTTTTCTATTATTATTATTTCATTTCATTTTGCTATTTAAAAACAATAATAGTTTGAATAATGTACACATGGATAAACACCTGACCGAAACACGTGTAAGTAAAATTGATTGAAATATCCTATTTTATCCATTCTATACTTTCTTTCCATTATTTATTGTTTGTCAACATACCTGTCGGGTTCCTTCCAAGTTCATTTTAACTGGAGAAGGGGGTTGGCAAGAATAATAACTGGACAGGAAGGATTAAGGACACCACTAATTTATTTTTTTCGCTCGGGGTAGCTAATGGTATCAGCAGCCACAGCGAGCGGAGCCTCTATCCCTTTCCAGCTAGCACTAGACAAAGGGAGACAAGGAATTGTTTTTAGCATTTCGAGGCTGAAGCATCAAACCAAGGGCTTCCTTGCCTTTACCACAGCACAGATCCCTGTGCTCCTCCTACGTTCGATTTCGGTGAGGGCAGGTATCGTAACAGGAACCCTCGAGGTTTTTACTAGTTGAACTCTCTAGCCGACTGAAGCTAAATTGCTATATTAATTAATCTTTAAATATTTTTAACCTCATTCAGACTCTGTTCTGTTATATGGCGAGTGTTTTGGGAAACTTTTATAAGTATAACTAGCAGAAACATCATGTTCGAAATTGTATCTTAACCTTCCATCTTTCTACCCTTTAGTGAAAAGTCACATTTCTAGCTACAATGGTCCCAAATGAGATTAATATGTTTAAAAAATTCCACGTCAAAGAATAAACTTTTTACTGTTAAATTTTTATTTGTTATTTTCATTGTTATCCGTGCTATATCTAATAAATTAATGGTAAGTTCCGAAAAGAATCTGGGAGCTCTGGTATGTAAGACGAGTAGCCCTTTTCATCGCCATACTCTAGGCCTCTGACCG
>CM042178.1:23413900-23418213 GCA_023376005.1 Doryteuthis pealeii | reverse complement strand
TTGTGATATATTATTTTGTATGTGTGAACCCTATACGTTCGAAAATCGACCCGGTGCGGAAATCCAGATTATATATAAAATAGATATAATATAGTATATAATATATATTCATTATAAATTATGATGGCTAATTTTATTCTATATCATAATCTGAAGATGATGATATATAGATATCGTGATCCTATTTATGCTGTAATTCATTTAATTATATGTTCCTTTTTTAATTCTTATATATATTTCCTTTTCTTAATTCTTTAATATATTTCCTTTTTCTTAATTCTTTAATATATGTTCCTTTTCTTTAATTCTTTAAATATGTTCCTTTTTCTTAATTCTTTAATATATGTTCCTTTTCTTAATTCTTTAATATATGTTCCTTTTTCTTAATTCTTTAATATAGTTCCTTTTTCTTAATTCTTTAATATATGTTCCTTTTCTTAATTTTTTAATAATATATGTTCCCTTTTCTTAATTCTTAATTTATGTTCCTTTTTCTTAATTCTTTAATATATGTTCCTTTTTCTTAATTCTTTAATATATGTTCCTTTTTCTTTTCTTTAATGTTCCTTTAATATCCTTTTTCTTAATTCTTAATATATGTTCCTTTTTCTTAATTCTTTAATGTATGTTCCTTTTTCTTAATTCTTAATATATGTTCCTTTTTCTTAATTCTTTAATATATGTTTCCTTTTCTTAATTCTTTAATGTATGTTCCTTTTCTTAATTCTTTAATGTATGTTCCTTTCAATAATACGGCAATTAAATATGTGTTATCTTTTTTATTTTTTTTCCAGATTGATATTTTTTTCTTAATTACAAGTCCTATAAAGATGTCGGGACGTTTAACTCTAATTCAATTCTAGTTCCCGAGTGGCTTGTGAAGCTGGAGACGAATGCATGAGCAAATATAGAATTTTCATAATTATATGTGTGCTTCTAATATTTATTTTTTGTAAAATAATTATTCAGAAATAAATTATAATATTTTTAATATAGCAAAGGGAGTTACTTTACAATCACCCTATTATATATATATATATATATATATATATATATATATATATATATATATATATATATATATATATATTATAATGGAGATTGTGGGTTTGTATGTCTGTAACCGAAACTATATTACTATTCAAGTCACAATTCCCTTTGTTATTTACATCACATTCTCCATGATTTTATTTTTTATTTAAACCTCAATTATTAATAAAATTGTTTTACATCATTAAGACTGTTGACCCTATCTACATACTAATAACATGCAATTGTATTTATATATACAACAAAATAGCGGATTACAGTGTGAATGGGAAGGCTAATTTGCATATTGATCTTAAAAATTGATTTTAATAAATATATGCTTAGTATTATTGATTTCTAATTGTTTGGTTTTATCTTAATGAATATGAGCAAAAATATCGGGATAAATCTTAAAAGAAATCCATTAACAAGAAGCAATAACTGTAATATTATTCTTTACTTCCTATTTTAACTAAATAGTTAAATTAGGAAAATTCAACAATGAAAGACGGGAGTAGTAAGGGAAAATGATGGAAGAGTTAGTTTCAAAGTTTTTCTATTTTTCAATCATACCCCCTCTGTTCCAAATATTTTTATCTGAATTCTTATTCAGTTTCATTAGTCTTTCTAATTTAACATGATATTTTATTATATTAAAACTTAAATACTTGCACCCGGAGGGTGCATATATTTGCTAGTATATATATATATATAATATATATATATATATATATATATATATATATATGAATCTTCATATATATATATTTTAGTTTTTCACATCAAAGTTTGCTTTCTCGCGTGCTTAAAGACTTTATTAAGTGACCCTCGTAAATGCAGTCTTATAGTAAACAATCCTTCATATGGCCAATTCCTTCAGCAATATTTCAACTATTAAATAACCCTCATAAATACATTTCTTTCCAATGAATTCCTATAGTAAACAGTCCTTTTTTCTGAAATATTTGATAATTTTATTATTTGATTTTTTCAGACTATTGTTATCTTCTTTATTCTTATACTTAACCTAGCTCAACACTTGTATCCGGTCATGGTTAACTGAATGAGAACTGTCTATCACGGGTCGCCACCCACGGCCAACATGTGGCCCTACTGGTGGGATTTTACAATTCTGAAGATATACAGTCGGTGTATTCTTCTATCTCAGCCGAGATTTTTCTTTGTCTAAAAGTAATATTCGTAACACATGATGTTATTTTCTAATTTTTTTTTGTTTTATTCTCAAACGTATCCTTTGCATTATTTTATAAAGAAATACTTTGAAATAAAATCAAAATAAGTATAATATTTTATATGCGTTCTTATTTAGTTTCATTCGTCTTTTTTATTTAATGTATTATTTATTTCAAATATAAAAATCCCAAAATATGATGGCTGGTTGGTTGTTGTTTTAGTATATACAAACCCTTTTCTAGATATTTAATGGGCTAAACTTGTAAATCGCTCGGAAAATCAAAACATATTACAGGGTGACCCAGAAAAAACAGAACCCAAATTATTTATTTATTTTCCCATTAAACTAAACCTAAACCTCAACCCCAATCCTAAACCCCCCTAGTTAAAATTAACAGTTTTATTACAAAATTTGTGGGTTCTGTTTTTTCTGGGTCAACCTAATTTACCTAAGTTTAGCCATTTACTGACTTATCAAATTATTTTGATAAACAATGGACTCAGCTTGCCTTCAGTAACGAAAAAAAATAAGGTAACTACGGTGTTGTTTGTTAACCTGTAATGTTTTATTCTTAATATTTTGAGATAAAATCTCTTCGACAGAAGATTTCTGAAACTGAAGCTGTTGTTAGCGACCATCCATTTTGTTTTGTGTCATATCTTCCAAATTCTGTGTGTGTGGTGGTGGTGGTGGTGGGGGTTATGTACGTGTGTGTGTGTATTTGTGTGTGTGTTCAACAATGTCTGATTATCATTCCAGGTTTGGCTTACCCTTTTTGTTTTATTATCAAGCATTAGCCTGTTTGTTTATTTCCAGGTCCATCTGATTTTTTATGTGTATGTGTGTGTTTAATGCATGTGTGTCTTTCTGTCTCTTCAATAATGTTTGATTATCATTCCAGGTTTGGCCTAACCTTTTTTATTATTATCAAGCAGTGGCCTGTTTGTTTATTTATGTGTATGTGTGTGTGTTTTATGAAATATCAATTTAGAATGATCGTTTCATATTAAACAAAGAAGTTGTTTTAGCGTAAGATTCCAAACTTTTGTTGGGATTTGTGGGAAGTCATTCCAAACAGGAAACACTCTATCTGGAAAATATGTTCTTCCTTTATTCGTAGCAGTTCCTCTTGGTCACGTTTTTTTTTTTTTTTTTTTTTTTTTTTTTCATAATCTGTTCGATTTCCTGCTGGAGCAGTCTCCGATTTTAATTAGCAATTAAGTCAACAACATACCAATCCCTGTCTAAGATTATACATAATTCTCTTCTTCTCCTCTATATGTCAGTTAAGAGGAGTGGGAGAGCTCACAGCATGTAATTGTTTTATTACTAAAAATCCAGCAGTCACACCTCCACCCCTAACTCTAGGTAGATTCGCCCCTCCCTTTCTCCAGACCACAGAGAATAAATTATGCTTTGTTTTAATAAAACAAAACAAAAGTATCTTTTTACGGCATGATTTCAATTTTAGTTGAGCGTAAAATTTACGCTCAACTAAAATTGAAATCATGCTTTAAAATCGATTTTTTAAATTACTTTAATTATTAATTTGTAGAGTCAAATTCGGAATACAAGTCTGGTTTAACATGATTATTAAACTTACTTTAAAAATATTTTATGTTGGGTAAAAATAATAGTTACATATTTAAATATTATGAAATTCAAATGAGCAAACATTGACTACCACCACCGTTTAAGTGAAAGTTTTATTCGGGCTTTTAAATAAAACTAACTCGATTAGTTTGATTTCCTGCTGGAGCAGTCTTCGATTTTCTTCAATTTCTTGTTGGGCAAATCCCAGTTTCCATTTCTTCTGGGTCAGCTTCTTCTGAAAAAAAAAAAGATCATTTGGAGTGTTTCATTTTTTAAATTGGGTGAAATAGAATGGTGTCAAATAAGAAATCTGCGTTTAAGCGACATCAGATAATTTTAATAAATAATCTGGATTTATATTTTTGCATTGCATCTTGAACAATGTGGACGGTCTCATTTTTAACCAGAGGGTGTTGCAAGATGATAACGGGTGGGAGATTTATTATATTATCATATTAATGTACTTTATGGACAAAAAGGCGGTTTTTGTATTCCC
>CM042178.1:23388900-23406400 GCA_023376005.1 Doryteuthis pealeii | reverse complement strand
TAGATAAATATTTTTACTATATCTCTTCCAATACCGATACAAATCTAGACATCTTAGGTATTTTTTAAAGCTTTTGATTAAGTTCCCTCATTTTTCTAGTCCTATTACACACGATATTAATACATATTTTTGCTAATTCCAATTCAGGATTTCTTAAGGAGGATTTTGGTAGCCACATTAATTTCCTTTTAGGACATTTTAAAGGTGTGAAATATGGCGGGGTATTCTAAATCACATCACTCATGCGAATTTATCGTTAGAAACATAAAATCATTTCTTCTTACATTCTGGTTTGAATCTTAAATTTGTCCCAGTAAATTTGTATATTCTTGAATTTTTCCTTCATATTACTTTTTAAAGGGGGATGGGAAGGAGAAACATGGAAGGCTGCTGTTAGTGTCTTTTAGACATGGTTTCAGGGCCAAAGCATCATTACCAGAATGCCCCAGCATATCCATGCTGATGCAGCCTTATCATCATCAGCAGCATCTTCCTCATCCTCCTCATCATCCTCATCATCATCATCCTCCTCATCACCCTCATCATCCTCATCATCATCATCCTCCTCATCATCCTCAGCATCATCCTCATCCTCCTCATCATCCTCAGCATCATCCTCATCCTTCTCATCATCTCATCATCATCATCCTCATCATCCTCATCATCAGCAGCATCCTCCTCATCATCCTCATCTCCTCCTCCTCCTCCTCATCATCATCATCATCCTCAGCATCATCCTCATCATCCTCATCATCCTCCATCTCATCATCCTCCCCATCATCATCCTCATCATCCTCATCATCCTCATCCTCCTCATCATCCTCATCATCCTCCTCCTCCTCATCATCATCATCCTCAGCATCATCCTCATCATCATCATCATCATCATCATCCTCATCATCCTCCCCATCATCCTCATCATCATCATCCTCCTCATCATCCTCATCATCCTCAGCATCATCCTTTTGTTTTTTTCTTATTCTTTTTATGTACTTCCTCTTGTCTGATGGAGAAAATCCAAGATTTGTCAGGAATGCAGAGGTTGAGTTGGTAATGAAACCTCAGCATCTGACCTTGATAGGAAATACATTTGTTCTCCAGCCATTACTGACAAATTATTCTTGTAGATCTTCATATTTTTCCAACTTAAACACATCGTGGAAACAACAGCCCACACGAAAGCGGCTTGAAGCACAATAACCTCTAATCACACAAACCATCCGCCGAAGACGGACAAAACATGCCGGATGCTGCTGGAGAAGGAATGATGAACTTAGCAATGAGGTTGATGTGAGAAACTTCACACGGACCTACAGAGATTAGATCTGTGAGGATTTTGGATGCTGCTTAGAGGACCTCCCAAAGGTGATAAACGATAGGGACGATTGGCAAAAGAATGGATATCCGTGCTGCCAGCACGACTTGATTATACACACACACACATACACACACACACACACACACACACACACACACACACATATATATATATATATATATATCATATATATGTAGATCGCGACTTGCCTTTCAAAATTAAAACGCTGATCAAATACAGTTACATAACTAAAAAGATTTTCATCTCCTGTCACATATAAAAACATCCATCATTTTCTTCACCCCAAGAGACATCCTGATGAAGGTTCAATGTAACCGAAATGTTTTAAACATCGATTATTAAATTCATCCCAATTTCGGAATACTTGTTTTTTCAAATTTTCTTTATATATATATATGTAAAAATGGAAAAGGAATTGAATCCGACAATATGAGGAAAAATGAGTAAAGAAAAGAAATGTAAATGGATAAAATGAATTTAATCGATATCACATTAATCGATATCACTTACACATGTGTTTCGGTCAGTTTATGTGCGTGAAAATATTTCGCACACATAGAAGAATAGACCTTCATCAGAGTGAACATTTATTTCTTCTATGTGTGCGAAATATTTTCACACACATAAACTGACCGAAACACATGTGTAAGTGATATCGATTAATGTGATATCGATTAAATTCATTTTTTCCATTTACATTTCTTTTCTTTACGCATTTTTCCTCATATATATATATTATATATATATATATATATATATATATATATATATATATATATATACATACATATAGGCTTTTTTTTACAAATTGCTCTGTTTATTTAAATTAAACATCGGGCTCTCAAACGTGACCTGAACTCTGCAGCAACATACTGTTGGAGAAAAGGACCAGCTTAGAATCATCCTAACACCAAGAAACTTGGTACCTCACCAAAGAGTATATATATATATATATATATATATATATATATATATATATATATATATATAATGGTATAGAGAAAGGAAAAACTCTGAATTCAAAACTAAAATACTGTAGCCCTGGTGGATGGGACTTTAGAATATACCGACTGCACCTCTGCAGAGGGGCAAGACCCTACTATCAAATGGGATCACCAGTTGGTCGTGGATAGCGTCCCGTGATATTTAAAGAAAGAATTCTGGAGGCTGAGCATTTCATGACATGGAAAACTCTACATTAGCCCTTATCTAGGCTAGACGAGCGATTGGATAGGCTTCTTCCGATCAATCGATGGGTCATGTCAACCCCTAGAAACTATATAATTGTCCCGAGCGTATTGCTCATCAGAGATTTCTAACATTGTTATCATATTAGTTCTAGAAGACGGTGACTTAGGGTTTTAGTGTCCTGGGTATGACCTTAAGCTGCATCTGGTGGTGAGGTTCCAATTCTGAATCTCAGAGGAGTGTGGATTATCCTTTCATTGTCATTACTCTCAGGTTTAATCTGATTAGGATTCCACATATGGATTAGAGTTAGGATTAGAGTTAGGATTAAAGTTAGGATTCCACATATGGATTAGAGTTAAGAATTAGTTTCAAATATGAGTTGAAAAATGAGTTGAAAATGAGTTTTAAAAAATGAGTTTTAAAAATGAGTTTAAAAATGAGTTAAAACTGAGTTTAAAAAGTGAGTTTATAAAGTGAGTTTAAAAAAATGAGTTTAAAAAGTGAGTATAAAAAATGAGTTAAAAAATGAGTTTTAAAAAGTGAGTTTAAAAATGGGTTTAAAAAATAAGTTTAAAAAATGGATTTAAAAAATGGGTTTAAAATGGATTTAAAAATGAGTTTAAAGAAATGAATTTAAAAAATGAGTTTAAAAAGTGAGTTTAAAAATGGGTTTAAAAAATAAGTTTAAAAAATGGGTTTAAAAAATAAGTTTAAAAATGGATTAAAAAAATGGGTTTAAAAAATGGATTTAAAAAAATGAGTTTAAAGAAATGAATTTAAAAAATGAGTTTTAAAAAGTGAGTTTAAAAATGGGTTTAAAAAAATAAGTTTAAAAATGGGTTTAAAAAATAAGTTTAAAAAATGGATTTAAAAAAATGGGTTTAAAAATGGATTTAAAAAAATGAGTTTAAAAGAAATGAATTTAAAAAATGAGTTTTAAAAAGTGAGTTTAAAAATGGGTTTAAATAAGTTAAAAAATGGTTTAAAAAAAATAAGTTTAAAAAATGGATTTAAAACAATGGGTTTAAAAAATAGATTTAAAAAAATGAGTTTAAAGAAATGAATTTAAAAAATGAGTTTTAAAAAGTGAGTTTAAAAATGGGTTTAAAAAAATAAGTTTAAAAATGGGTTTAAAAAATAAGTTTAAAAAATGGATTTAAAAAAATGGGTTTAAAAAATGGATTTAAAAAATGGGTTTAAAAAATGGATTTAAAAAAATGAGTTTTAAAAAGTGAGTTTAAAATGGGTTTAAAAAAAAGTTTAAAAAATGGGTTTAAAAAAATAAGTTTAAAAAATGGATTAAAAAAATGGGTTTAAAAAATGGACTTAAAAAAATGGGTTTAAAAAATGGGTTTAAAAATAAGTTTAAAAAATGGATTAAAAAAATGGGTTTAAAAAATGGATTTAAAAAAAATGAGTTTAAAGAAATGAATTTTAAAAATGAGTTTTAAAAAGTGAGTTTTAAAAAATGAGTTTAAAAAAGTGAGTTAAAAAAATGAGTTTAAAAAAGTGAGTTTAAAAATGAGTTTGAAAAAAAAAAAAGTTCAAAAATGAGTTTAGAAATGAGTTTGAAAAAATTGAATACCCAACGAGAAGGAATTACATAAAAAATAAAACATCTTAAAATAAAATATCACAAGGGTTGACATGCCGTAAAATTCTCCGACCAACCAACTAACCGACCAAGATATTATTCGAACAACCTGTAGCCCATTAGTGCTCTATTCTATTCTTATTAGCTTATCCAAAAACTGTGGCTGGACCTACAGAAGCCTTTACAACTATAACAAAAAATAAATCAAATAAATAAAAAACAAACAAAAGAGAAAAGATATAAAAAGCAAACAAACAGACAGACAAACAAACAAATAAACAATAGTTCATTTTCTGAGATTCAGCTTAGCTAATGGTCGTAATCGAATCGAATCCATAGACGAATATTATATATATACATATATATATATATATATATATATATATGTGTGTGTGTGTGTATGTGTGTGTGTGTGTGTGTGTGTGTGTGTAGGTGGGCATTTTTTCTTTTATTAATGCAAGTTTTGTTATAAAGACCAGACAACGAAGAATGTATGATTTCTTTAAAAAAAAAAGAAGTTTTTCTTGTTCACGAACAAAGGAACGTAAATCACCATGGGATGAAGAACTCTACTGTGTCTCCAGACATTTTTAAAAACGCCACAATTCTTTCTTCTTATTTTAAATAGAATGTCAACCAATGCTCATTCCTTTCTTGTACCAACAGTTTCACGGCCCACACAAACTTCGTAACTTTGTACAACAGTTCTTATTCAATTGCCGTGACGTAATGGTTAGCAAACTAATCCCGCATAGCTATAATCAGAAAGGCTGAGAGGTACACATCCTACGTCCCATGATGCACAAAAATCTAAAAGGACGCAGTAAAATAGTATCCATGCGTCCCAGTGTTTTTCTCTTTTCTTCCCGCACCATTTCAAGCTAACTGTAAATACGTTTCAGTAGTTTCTTAGATACGAATTACACAGAATAGGTTAGACGGCTTTAGTAAGGACCCATACATCTTTCCAGGGAATTATTCAAAGAAATATGTGCATCCCAGAACGCACTAAATCAAAAAGCTATCCACATCATTGCATTACTATTGAGTTCGACCATCAATGACTGGTCCTCATGCGTCAAATCTAAACTGTATTTAATTATCGAGTGCACATTATTTAGTGTTATGGTCAGCGAGTCACGCAAACAGACCATTGATAGTGAGTTCGATTCTTTCTGGAGTCCAGCAATTTTTCTCAGGTACATATACTACACTCTGATCTTTGGTAGAAACCATTGTTCATATGTAAGCCATCGTGTAATATTCAACGGCACCTCCGCCCTAAAGTCCAACCCCTCCTCATCGCAACCGGGCGGTGTAAAAATGGTAGTGTAAGAGATATTCCGCCAGGAAGATAAATTACTGGTCGGACGACGCGAGGCGGACAGATCTGGCACCAAGTGATATTAGGGCCATAACCCATCCAAAGGGACTCTGATAAAAATTCAAACCTAGGGGACTGTTGTGATGTTAGTTCAACAGTAAAAAAGAAGTCAAATCGAGGTAGGGTAAAATAAGACAAGTGTATTTACAATAATGGTACAGGAACGACTAGCTTGCCGTTAACGGTAACAGTACAATCTTTTCACTCGGTGTCTCACTATTTATAGTGAGAACCGGTGTATATTCTCCACTGTAGGAACGGCCGGTACAACAGGGACCAAAATAAGCCGTTGGTTTCTTTTGGTTCCCTCGCCCTTGTGTCTGCTGGATAATCTGCGGCAAGTACGAGTATCTGCATGCAGGATTTTGGGGACTGTTTGTGTACTTCCTATTCCCATGATACACCATTAAGTGAATTCAATGGATGGAGCCGGTTCGACTCACCCCGAGTGAATGCCACCACAAAACAACGGGATCAATAAGCTGTGATGAAAATGATCGATACTGATTGTCTAAAAATTAAAAGGGTTTTATAATTTGCCTGAAGCATTGTGTATGTATTGGTTTAGGGGTTGATTTTGAAGGCTATCACAATGCAGGTGTAAAGAAAAAATAATAAGGTAACAATGGTGTTGTTTGTTAACCTGTAATTTATTCTTGATATTTCGAGATAAAATCTCTTTTTCAGAAGATCACTGGAACTGAAGTAGTTGTCTTGTTATGGCATTTTGCCATAAAAAAAATGCCATAACATGACGACAACTACTTCAGTTCCAGTGTTCTTCTGAAAAAGAGATTTTATCTCGAAATATTAAGAATAAATCACAGGTTAAAAAACAACACCATTGTTACCTTATTATTTTTTCTTTACACTTGCATTGTGATAGCCTTCAAAATCAACCTCCAAACCATTAAAAATTGTATGATATGAATGAAGACGTCTTTATATCTGAGCAAACATTATGGATATTCACTTAAATTTTAGTTTTTATTACTTAGTAAACTAATAACAGAAAATATATTCTTCAAACAATATACAGTAAATCATGCATATATGTATATATATCTACACAGTGATGCTGATAGCTTTTTGATTTAGTGCGTCCTGGGACGCACATATTTGCTTTGAACGAACCCCCAGGAAAAATGTATGGGTCCCAACTAAAGTCGTCGAAATTCTACCTTGTAACCTATCCTGTATAATTCGTTTCTAAGAAACTATTGAAATGTATTTACAGTTAGCTTGAAATGGTAAAACACTGGGATGCATGGATACGATTTTACTGCGTCCTTTTATATTGTTGTGCGTCAGGGGCGATTTTACTGCATCCTTTTAGATTTTTGTGCGTCGTGTACCTATCAGCATCTTTGTATACAGTAAGTAATTAAATAACTACTGTAATTTTTTAATTTGTTTATTGTCAATGATCTTTAGATCATTTTAACGGTCGAACATGTATCTTAATTAAATTAATTAAGTAAATAACTTAAGTAAATTAATTAACTAACTACTGTAATATTTTCTAACAATACAGAAGATAGTACGAGATTATTCCCAAAGGAAATGTCTCCAAAATATTTAGAAATCACAGAAACGTTCATTGTTTATTGTCAATGATCTTGTATCATGATATTGTTTATTGTCAATGAACATATATCTATTTTGTTAATTTTTTTGTTTCGGCTGTCGCATTTTTGTTGGCGCAGTGACAGTTTTGTGTTCTCATGTTAAACCAGCTCGTCGCCATGTCGTTGAGGAAGCATTGAACCGTCTAGTAATTTAAAACTCTTCTTGTGGGCGTTTTTGAAATCAATATACGACTATCCATAGGGTAATTCCATGTCAAATCATCCAGAAAAAGTAAAATTGTCACCCACCCCCCTTAAATTTCTTAACTTTAGCACAGCTATAGAATCTGTTAATGTTAGACAATTCCCAAAATTTGAGCTTCCAATTAAAAAAAATTGGCGGAGTCATGTCGATTTTAGCTCTCCAAATTTGAGGGAGGATACGAAAAATGGCGACGTTTTGAAACTTATTTTTGTCTGTAAAATGAGATCTAGAGCTTCCCTACAACTAGAAATTGGTTTATAAAAGCATTTTTCACTAAGGAATCCAGAAAGGCTATCAAAACTGTCTTAGATTCAACCAATTTTAAGTTATTGATGATTTTTTCATTGCCATGTGGCCCTACATCTATGACAATTTTGTTCTATTATCATTTCACATATATTGAACATTATTTGTACCAAAAAGATAACTTGGCTTTTGCTCAGAACCGAATCAACAACATCAGTTAAAATGTTGCAAATCAGAAATCATTAACAATTTAAAATTGGTAAAATTTAAGATTTTGTAATACCATTTTTTGATTCCTTGGGTAAAAATGCTTTTATAAACCAATTTTTAGGAGTAGAAAAGCTCTAGAACTCATTTACAGACGGAAATAGAGAACAAAAAGTCGCCCATTATTCGCGACCTTCAACCCAAATTTGGAAAGCTAAAAATTGACATAACTTTGCCAATTTTTGGAATTTGAAGCTCAAATTTTGGTGAATTTCTAACTTTAACATGGTCCACACCCGGATAAAATTTCAAAAAGGTTGTAGTGGTGGGTGACATGGCCTGGATGATATGACATGGAATTACTCCATACACTTCCATCAATTGGCATTGAATTTCAATCGGATTAATACATTTTGTATTCAAAAACGACTGCCAAACCAAGACCGAGCATGACAGGGGAAGGTGCAAACACAGGCTCATGCACAACAAACACAACAGTGTTGACAATAGCCGCATAAATGGTTTCTCTACATTTGGAATCCTTACTTTCTTGTATTATGGACAGGCATCCCCTGGAGGGACATGATCACTAACACAGAGAGAGCTCAACTTCCCAGCTTGTGTTCTCTATTCAGACAGCGTCGTCTCCGATGGCTGGGCTATGTCCGCCGGTTGGACGATGGACGAATTCCGAAGGACATCCTCTATGCAGAGCTTTCGTCTGTTAAGAGAAATATTGGTCACCCCCAGCTACGTTTCAAGGATGTCTGCAAGAAAGATCTCAGGTGATTTGGCATTATCCCTTCCACCTGAGAAAATTTGGCTCAGTAACGCCCTCGGAAGCGGCAGGCTCTCCGTTGTGGATTGTTCATGTCTGCAGCCACCCTGGCGCAACACCATGAAGCCAAGTGATCCAGAAGAAAGCGGCGGCAACAAAGCACCGGCACATCATCATCTTCAGAGACAGCGTCCACATTCGACACATGTGGTTGAGAATGTTTCTCGAACATTGGACTTCACAGCCACAGGAGGTGCTGTAACCTCTGGGACAAAAGAATTAATGTAACGTAGCGGCACCAATTCGTAATATGTAACGTAGTGCCTTTTCTTCTTGGCACTAAATCGTATTTTCGTACGGTCGTTTGTTTACCAACACCGATCTAGCAGTCAGTCTTCTAGACCCAAAATCCTTCCACACTTCTTTTGGTCAAGGAAAGATATCACTTACGCACGCCGCGTGCCCTTCGTTACGGCCAATTGACTTTATCTCAACGGGTATCCAGAGGTCAGGGGAATTTCATTGATAAAAAGATCCCCCTTGTATTTTCTCGTCGTAGTAAAAGAAGAATGATAATACCGTGTTTACTTTTCAGAAGTTTATCATATTCAAAACTTCACTATAACTTTTGAGAGAGAGAGAGAGAGAGTCCCTAATAATATCTGCGCTTAATAAGAAGTGTATTTTAACTGGATTCAACTTACGGTTTCGGTCCTTCGTAAATATCTCGGTGACAAGCTTTTCTTAATAATAATAACAGGCCGGTGCTTTTCGTCTCCAGCGACAACATATTACAATTCCGTACGGCCTCGACTAACCCTCGATCACTGACTGGCCCCGATCTCTGACTGACTCCGACTCTCTCCGATCACCGACTGGCTCTGATCCCTCACTGACTCCTTAATATAGTGTGTCTGAATAATCTTCCAGAAGTTTCTTCTTCTGGTATTTTCGAGCTCGTTCTGGACATAATCGAAGATTCGATTCCTTCGAATCACTCCGGTCAACTAAGGTTCACGGCCTTAAGATCAAAAGACTCCTTGGTAGGCACTAATCCTATTTTTTCGTTAAACATAGACTTATCGTCTCCTTTCTCTCGTTAAAAGATTTTATCATTCTAACTCCTTTTTCGGTGATTCTACAAAGACCACCCAGTAATATAAGAGAATCGGTAGTACATTTTTCTAAAGGTTTTTTTCTAAGTCTGGCACAAGGCCACAAATATAGGCGCTGGGCGGCGATTACGTAACATTAATTGTCTTCCGAGACTGCAATGTCAATGAATGGAATAACCTCGTATATATTGGATCAAGAAGGTTTGAATTTAGAAATGAGGGGATTTTATTGAAATATTAATCAGTGGGACACCATGTTGCTACTAGATGAAACTAATCATACATAATTTAAAATTTCAAACTTTACAAAAAACTTCTCCGCCTTATTAGAATAATCTATTCACATTTCGTTAAATATTACTACATAGTTTTATCGGTAGTTCTCGAAGTCGAATATATAAAACAATTTTCATCTGCGTTGATTTTAAAAGAATTATATGATACTTCCTATATGTACACTATAACTGATATCAAGCTCTCCCCGTATATATTCTTCAACATTAAAGTAAATAAAGTCGTCGGGCGGCCTAAAGTCGGTATCAGCCTATCACCGAGGGAGTCTATCCCCTTTTCTATAGCGCTAGACCAAGGAGATTGTTTTGGCACCTGAGGTGGAGCGCCACACCTACCATCAGCTCCCTACTTTACCGCACATATCCCTGTGCTACTCATACGCTGAGTTGGCGAGGACCGGTATCGAACTAGGAATCTCGTGGTTTCTAGCCGAACGCTCTACCGACTGAGCTAACCCGGTCCCTATAATGAAAATGATTTAGATAACATTGGTATTAAAACAGTCATTCTATCTTTTAAAACTATTTCCGCCCTGTCGGCTTGGACGTTAGAATACACCGACTGCACCTCTGCAGAAGGGTAAGATTCCAACAATGGAGCCGCCTATTGGCCGTGGGTGGTGACCAGTGATGCTTAAGGATAGATCCCAAGTGGATGAACAATCCATGACATGCAATATTCCACTTTGATCCTTACTTGGGTTAGACAGGCGGTCGGAGAGACGCCTCCGATCAATCGGCTGGTCAAGTCCTAGCACCTATATGATTGTCCCAGCCCTATTGCCCTTATGGCAAGCCCCAACCCTTTTTATCATATGGGTGCTAGAAAGTGGTTACTGAGGGTCTTCATGTCCTGGGAATTATGTTAAACTCTATCTGATGGTGAGGTTCTAGTTCTGGAGTTTTGAGGAACGTGGAGCACCTCTGCATCACCATTGCTCCCTGGTCCACACTGACCCAGAGAGGTAGTACATGTTAGGGTCCCATCTATAGGTTAAATAGAAAAACATGAGTTGATAAACAAAATTGTATTATGCATTAAGAATTAATTAATTTCACAACTTTGTCGACACTAAATGACCCACCGAGATTGATATGCCGTAAAACAAACCAAACCAAACCAACCTTTAATTTGGATGGTTTGTTTGATAGGGGGTAATAAACATATAAACATTGATAAAGATTGTGACAGTGATTGTTTTATTTTCGGACTATTTTTTTAAAAATTGTATTCATTTTACATCTATATCTACATTTTTTGTCGTTAAATATTTTTATTTTCATAGTTTTATCCGGATATACATACACACCAACTGCCACTAGCAGCGGCTACCCGGCGTCGCCTGAGTAGAGGGGGATTTTTAAAGTTAGTCCCGCAGATCCATTATTACTGAATCCTGAGATGAATCCTCGTGTGATGCCCCATTTAAATCCCTATGTAAAAAAATAGACCTTGCATTGACCCAGCTACTCTGAAAAGAAATCTTAAAATATTAAATGGAAAAAATTCCATCATTTAAATTTTACTTTTTAATTATCTTCACGAATATAAATTAAATCTCTATTATTTTTGCTTAAAAACCAAGCCCTGGTGATATTTAATGTCTATATATATTTACTTTATATGCAGAATAGTTAGATTTGCACCAAATTTTAGACATCCGGGTATTTCTTTTTTCCTTCGCGATACAGCGCGCAAATGCTTTTACCACATCTATAAGCTGGAAGTTTTTTTTAGACATTTTTGACGTTGGATTATTGAACTGTGTTTCACCCTTCAATAATCCTTCTTATATTTAAAATCTTCTTCAATTTTTATATTATAGTTTTACCCTTGATTCAATGAGTGATTTCAATATAATATCACATTGATGTAAAAATCCGCCAAGATTTTATGGACACTTGTTAATGTGAATCTATGTGTTACATACTCATACACATATACCTATGTTGGGTATATACACAAGCGTTCTTTTACTAGAGAGGGGAGATAGATAGATATAGGTAGACAGATAGATGCATATGAATTTTGCATTACTTACTTCTTTGGCCATTTGGTGATCTCTAGTCGTTTCTATTCTTTCTCTCCATGTTGAATTCTATTTCTAGAATCTTCGTCTTTGATTCATTCCTCCGTCTTGGTCAGTCTTTTTGCTAAGACATTCATCAAGCAAGAACACCATATTATTTCTTTAAACTTTTATTGCTTAAACTTCTTCTAACAAACACAGCGCGCGTGTGCATTTAGGCCCAGCTAAGACAGACATGCTTTCTGCCTGTCACGTGACTTCACGTATTTCGCGGGCTTTCCGTAATATTCCATGGAAATTCCCGCCTGTGATATGAAAAGGGGCCATTCCTTCAGAAATACAGGGGGTTCGCAATAATCTATGCATAGATTATGTAACATATGTTTGTTGTATGTATGTGTTTTACTTTACGCATTCTGTGTGTGTGTGTGTATGAATATGTGTGTTGTGTGTGTGTGTGTATGTGTATGAGTATGAGTATGTGACTTTAGATGTCTGTGCACAATAGATGTGAATGTCAGGCGGACATGTTATGACAGATCGTATTGATTGGATGATACACTAAAATATTCTTTGGCAATCTGTATATGAGCGTCCATTTTTTTCTTAATTCCGTTTTTCAGAGAATACTATTCTCATATATATATCATCATCAGCAGCAGCAGCTAGCAGCATGAATATCCATGGCAACCTTTCGCTAACCGTCCCTATCATTCATTGCTCCTGGGAGGTCCTCTGTGCATCATCCAGTATAGTTTGTCTATGTACGTCTTTGCTGGACGGCCTACTTTGGCGTGCCCATGTGATGGCTTTCACACTAGAACGTCACTAATGAGTCCATCCTTGCTTCTCCAGCAATGCCCAGTGTGTCTTGTTCACCTTTGTGTGACATGGGGCAGGTGGCCGTACAGCTGTTTTCTCGTGAAGTGTTTCTTCCACGTCTTGTTTAAGATTGTGCGCAGCATTCTTGTGCAGTTTCCATCTAGCTTATTCTCTGGGCGTTTCGTTAGGGTCCAAGTAGTGCAGCCGTACAGTACATCTACGGCTTGAAAGAAGTTTCGCTTTAAACTGTCAGTGAGATCGGATTTTCATATCACTGACAATCTGTTTAAAGCAGTCCATGCCTTTCCTATGTGCGCATTAACGTCGCTTTCTGTTGATGAGATAGTACTGCCTAGGTACGAGAATTATTTCACAAACTTTAGGAGTGTGGTGATGTTTCCTTCATTTCTAAAACACATGAACTCAGTTTTATCGGAGTTCACATTTAGGCCAATGTTCCGTGCTGCCTTATATATATATATATATATATATATATATATATATATATATATATATATTGTTTGTTATATGATTGTTTTATATTCAGGAGTGTATCAGGCAAGTGGTCAAGAGTGATGAGCGCCAATACTTTTGGAAAATGTATGAATCCAACTACTCTCCCTCCATCTAAAGGTAAATAGTGGGACAGAGTGGGCTCATAAACCTTGTGTTAAGCAACCAGTCTAGGAGAAGGAACAATTCTGAATTCAAATCTGTTAAACTCCGCTTGGGGGTGGTCGCTACAAGGATAGGCTCAATCCGAATTAGTGATCTATTTCATTGGGCTCTTTAAGTTTGGTTAGGCAACCAGTCTAGGAGAAGGAAAACTCTGAATTCAAACCTCTTAAATCTCTGCTTGGAGTGGTCACTACTAGAATAGGCTCAATCCGAATTAGTGATCTATTTCACTAATTTTTTTTTGACATCCTACCGGTGGCGAAAGGGTATGGCAACTACCTACTTCCCGGCATTTAGAGCCTCTGTGTCTCGGTCACGTGTGATTCTAAGAGGTAATCCATTTCATCTCATATCCGTAATTCAATTCTCTCAATCTAAAAACTTAATTAGATTTATTCTCCAGTTAAATCTGCTCAGTATCAAGTACTAAAATTGGTATTTAAAGTTTCACGAGATCAACTAATAAAGATTCAATTATCTAACGATCATCTCATGCTGTGGAACTTTTAGTAGCAACTTCAGTCTCTCGCTTTCATATATATATATGCAGTTGAAATTCATATATATATATATGCAGTTGAAATTCATATATATATATATAGGCAGTTGAAATTCATATATATATATAGGCAGTTGAAATTCCCGGAAAAGATCCTCACCACTTCTCTCCGGCCAGACATGGTCTTGACATCGGAGGCAACTAAGCAGGTGGTGATATTAGAACTTACAGTCCCGTGGGAGGATAGGTTAGAGGAGGCAAATTGTAGGAAGACGGCCAAATACCAAGAGCTTGCGGTCGAATGCAGATCAAATGGCTGGAAGGCCCGAAATGAACCTTTCGAGGTTGGATGCCGTGGCTTTGCTGGCAGGTCACTTTTGAAGGTGTTTAAGACCCTTGGCATTAAGGGCCAGCAAAGTAGAAGAGCCATGAAAGAAATATCAGGAGTTGCTGAGAAAGCATCGAGATGGCTCTGGATCCGCAGGAGCGATGCTTGGATAAGCGCCACTAGGTCGCAAACCGGGAATTGATCTGTCCGGTTGGGGTCTCCTGGGCGAGGGTGTATGGTGAGTAAAGACCCGAAACACCTGTTGACCTTGGGTTCATCACTGATGACTGCGGCCTAGTATTTCACCCAACGGTGTGTTTACTAATTAAAATATGAAAAATATATGGAAATTAATCCGACAGTATGAAATATAACATTTTGAAAAAACATATGATGTTTGTTATGTTTCGACCAAAACGATATGTGGACTTGTATATTGTTAACAGCTGAAATATATATACTATACTATTTTGATACCCACTTTACATTTTTTATATATTTTTACAATTTTTACAATAAACTCTTTTGAGTTTTACCTTGAACTATAATGCTTCTGATTTTTAATTAAAAAAAATAAAATAAAATAAAATTTATTTTATTTTTATTTTTAAAACAGAACATGCATTTTCAAAAAATTTTCAGCGATTGATATCAGCGTTCGTTTTGTAAACAGTCTTTTTAACGGATATTTTCTTCTCGTCTATGTCGCTCTTTGATGAAGACCAACTTATCGTTTTGGTCGAAATAAGCTTGTCAGCAATCACATAACAAACATCATATGTTTTTTCAAAATGTTATATTTCATATATATATATATATAATTTAATATACCAAACTTATTGGTAAATCCTCGCGATGAGAAAAAAACAGCAAATAGTTTGATTGTAAAAATATACTACCAAACATCAACCGGGAAGAAAAACATTTTTGGAAAAAAGAAAACCCCGAGATAATCGTACCAACCAAAAATAATCTATTGGTACAATATTTGTCCAAAAGAAAAAGCAATTTATATGTATATATATATATATATATATATATATATATATAAGATATATATATATATATATATATAAGATATATATATTCATAAAAAACCGCCAGGAAACTAAAGCTAATAAGTAAAAAGTGCTCAATACCTAAGTAAAGCAAATAATAAAGATAAATCTAATAAGTCAGATAAACCTATAACAAACTTTTAGTAGGTTTATCTGACTCCGTAGATTTATCTTTATATATATATATATATATATATATATATATATATATATATATATGGTGGACTCTCCTATGGTGAACGATTGATGGGGATCAGCAGTGAGTGATTTGTTTCCTCCCAAGTTGTACATGTTACCAAGAAGACATTTTGTGTTTCCTCGAGTGTGAAAGCAGCCCAGCCTTGCTGCGAGCTATGAAGTCACACTGACAGATGAAATGTTCTAAGGCGGGAGTCAGATGTTTTTGTTTTAAACTTAGGTGGAGCTGATCTCGATCCTTCATATATATATATATATATATATATATATATATATATATATATATATATAGCCAAATAAAGGTAGACAATAAATGATAATGTTCATTGAACTCCCCACTTTCCAGATCTCCACAAATAAAACCTCACCATCAGGTGTTATTTAATGTCATATCCAATACACCCAATTTTTGTGTGTCTATGTGTGGGGTATATATACGCACACACACACACGTACACACACACATTCATATATATATTGTTGAAAGATAATAACGGTCGGAAGATTAAGGAACAACACTATATATATATAACTGTTTTTTGTAGGCATCTACCTAAGGTTTCAAGCTTTTTGCTTTCGTCAGGATACCTTTAATCCATCTGGTGTGTCTGCAAAAACATTTTTTGCGGTTATGTTTTTGTTAATAGCTCCCTTCTAGGGCCTGGTGACTTCTGAAATTTTCTGGCGAAGGGATTTTCATTCCGAAATATTAAGAGAATAAATCAAAGGTTAATGAATAAGATCTTCGTTACCTCGTTTTTCTTTACACTTGCATTGTGATAACCTTCAAAGTCAATGGCCAAACCAATATAAACATAATGCTTCAGACAAATTATAAAAATCTTCACAATTGGTAGAGCGTCTGGCTCGGAACCACAAGGTTTCCGATTTGATACCGACTCTCACCAACTCATTGTATCAATAGCACAGGTATCTATGCGGTAAAGGGAGGGGCTGACGGTCGGTGTGGCGCTCCTCAACAGACGCCAAAATAATCTCCTAGTGAAAAGGGGATAGACACCGTTGCTGGCTGATACCGACTTTAGGCTACCCCGATGCCTTTATATATATATATATATATATATATATACAACATATCTTGCTGTCCATCGTATCCGATGATGACACCACGCGAATCCTTTTCTTCCAATCTATTCGGTCTCTGGTTGCGTCTTGCCAACTGCCTATGGGGATGTTAAATTCTTTCACGTTTCTCTTGATTTTGTCTTTGTACCTGAGTTTTGGTCTACCGATTCCATGTGATCCCTCTCCCAGCTGAAAGTACAAAATATGCTTTGACAGTTTGTCATCCCCAAGTGGCCAGCCCATCTCAGGTTGTGTTGAACAAGCATTTCATGCATGCCAGAGAGTTCAGGTCTCCGCAGAATGGTCCTGTTTGAAACGTGTTACCACCACTTGACATTTAATATACTGCACAAGTGACGCACGTAGTAGACATGTAGTCTGTGGGCATCCGCTTTGTATACCGTCCAGGTGTCTGCACCGTGCAGGAGTGTTGAGAGAACTATGGCACGGTATACTGCACATTTAGTTTTCAAGATGCCTCTGTTGAACGAGACTCGCTGTTACAATTTAAGGGTGTCATGAATTGTTAGCAGACCCTATAAGTATGAAATTAAAAACAGGTCTCTCATATTTAAAATCAAGGGAGCCTGTGGAAATTTATCACTGACTGTTAATAACCCCTGACCCCTAGAGGCGCAAATCTCACACGGCATGAGAAATACGTGATTTAGTTTAGATTTCAGATTCGACCTGATTTTGAAGAAGAGTAAACGTGCTGAGGTCGATCTCGCCCACGCGGAAAATCATGGGCTAAATAAAAAAGCTTCATCAAGCTAACATAAGACTTGTTAGTTGTTTGAATTACAATAGCCAAAATCAGC
>CM042178.1:23343900-23386400 GCA_023376005.1 Doryteuthis pealeii | reverse complement strand
GGATGATAATTAGTGTTAATTACAGACACACCGCATCATTCAACACACAATACAAAAACACACACACAACACATACATATTATATATCTAATATTATATATATATATATATATACATATTTATGAAAGGCGGATGTTTATATACCCATACCGACATCGAACATCGGGATATAATTGACGAGTGGAAGAGTGAGAGTGTTCTCAATGAATAGATGATAGATAGATAGAGAGAGAGAGAGAGATAGAGATAGAGAGAGAGAGGGAGAGAGGAGAGAGAGAGAGAGAGACTTACTTGGAGAGGGAGATGATCTTACTTTATAACGTCATTTTCTATAGTTACGTCTGGTTCTTGCTAATTCTTTCAATCTCCTCCGGGCTTTGCATCTTGTTGTCTTGTTGCAGATTCCTTCTAAGGGCTTCTTTTGGGCTGATTTTGGCTATTGTATTCAAACACTAACAAAGTCTTATGTTAGCTTGATGAAGCTTTTTTATTAGGCCTATGATTTTCCCGCGTGGGAGAATCGACCTCAGCACGTTACTCTTCTTCAAAATCAGGTCGAATCTGAAATCTACTAAATCACGTATTTCTCATGCCGTGTGAGATTTGCGCCTTAGGGGTCAGGGGTTATTTAAACAGTCAGTGATAAATTTCCACAGGCTCCCTTGATTTTAAATATGAGAGACCTGTTTTTAATTTCATACTTAATAGGGTTGCTACAATTCATGACACCTTTAAATTGTAAACAGCGAGTCTCGTTCCAGAGGCATCTTGAAAACTAAATGTGGCAGTAATCCGTGCGCATTAGTTCTCTCAACACTCCTGCACGGTGGTAAGGAAAGACACTGGACGGTATACAAAGCGGATGCCCACAGACTAACAATGTCTACTACGTGCGTCACTTGTGGCCAGTAATATTAAATGTCAAGTGTGTAACACGTTCCACAACAGGACATTCTGCGGAGGACCTGACTCTCTGGCATGCATGAAATGCTTGTCAACACAACCTGAGAATGGGCTGGCCACTTGAGATGACAAACTGTCAAAGCATATTTTGGTACTTTCAGCTGGGAGAGGGATCCCATGGAATCGGTAGACCAAACTCAGGTACAAAGACAAAATCAAGAGAAGTGAAAGAATTTAACATCCCATAGGCAGTTGGCAAGAACGCAACCAGGGAACCNAATATTAATGTTAGAAAAATAAGAAGATTAATTAAATAGGAAAGTTTAATATATATAAAGAACAAAACAATACATAAATTATATATATATCCATATATACGCATATCCATATATAATCAATTATATATATAATATATTTATATATATATATATATATATATAAATAAAGTTTGTTTTCTTTATAGTATTCATTGAAGCATTGTGTGTGTGTGTAATATAAAGATTTTGAAGGCAATTTACAGTGCAACTTTCAATAACTCTGAAGATGGAATTTTACTTCCGAAAATATTTAGTTTTTGAAAAAAAAAACAAAAGTTAAATAAATTCAACACATATTGCAAATTGTAAATTGCCTTCAAAATCTTTATATTATTATATTATATATATATATATTATTATATATATATATAAATATATATATATATCATCATTCATCATCAGGCGCGCAAGTAGCACGGACATCCATGACAATCTCACGCCAGCCCTCCCTATCATTCACTGCCCCGGAGCTCCTCCGCGCAGCATCCAGCATCCACACATATAAGTCCTGGCTGGGGCGGCCCACACAAGCACGCCCATGTTTTGGCTTCCACAGGAGTATGTCGCTTTATGAGCTCGTCCTTGCTTCTCCAGCAATGTCCGCATGCCTAGTCGTCTCACTCGTATGGTTTGGGAGATGGGGGGCAAGTGGCCATACAGCTGCCTCGTTGTGGGGTGTTGTCCACGACTTGTTTAAGACTGCACACAGTATTCTTGTGGCAGGTTCCATACTATCTTATTTTCAAGGTGCTATCGTTAGGGTCCAGGTGGTGCATCCATACAGCAATAATGATATAACCACAGCCTGGAAGATATATATATGTCTATGTATGATTATATATGGATATGCGTATATATCCATATATAATCATTAATTATATATTTATATATATTATATTAATAATAATATATATATATATATTATATATATATATATATATATATATATATATGTACAAAATACATATACGCATGCATAGACGTATCATGATTATATTGTTGTGACCGGGGTTTTCAATCTTATAACCACGATTATTGATTTGTCTATGTGTTTGGATATGTTGAAAAGCCAGGCTTATAGTTAACATTATCAATGTATCTTATGAGCACTAGCTTCAAAATTATTTTCTTCTCATACATATATTAATATATATATATATATTATATTTATGTGTGTTGTGTGTGTGTGTGTGTGTGTGTAAAGTTTTAAATGCCATCCTTGGCCAGTTGAAAAGGGCTTAAAGAAAGTCCTGTGTTATGGAATCCTTTGGTAAGCGTAAAACTCCTATCCTGCGTATTGGTAAAGGTCCAGTGTTTTAATCCTATGTCCGTCGTCAAAGAATATGACAGTAATTATGACCAGCAGGGTTGGTTTAAGTATTGTATCAACCCCAGAGTACTGCCAGTGATTGGCCAAGAGTTAGATCTCATGATTCCGGCCTAGTCTATAAGTAGGAGCCGGCATCTTGCACACACCTTAAATACAAAAAATCTCAACAAATATATATATATATATATATATATATATATATATATATATATATATTAAATTCAAACCCATTCTCAACAGATATTACAAAGGTAAGAGACGGATTTTATCTTCTCTAATAACTTATAGAATATTTTATTAACTTGATGCTTCAAAAGAGTCTAATAATAGATGAGAAAAACTTTCTATCAGGGACCCAACTCTCAAAAAGGGTTTTAATACTTTTGAGAGGGGTCCCTTGGAAAATATTTTTCATTTATCCCCCGCATTCCATTCATTTTTATTTCATCCATTCATCATTTTACCATTAATTTTTATATATATTTTATTATATTTTAACTATACATATAATATATATATATATATATAGTATATATATATATATATATATATATATACTAGTTATATATATATATTTGCGGGTTTACTTGTCAGATTATTTTCTATAATTATCGAATTTTATGCGATACATGCATTTATAATTGCCTTCAAGCAAAAATATAAATAATAATTTTATTCAACATTGCTTCTATAAAAACAAACATCCAAAAATCTTATTCACTTCGCCGAAGAGCTTACGGCGCGTTTGTTCACTAAATAAACGTCCACTTGCCTACTATGGCAGGGGCGTGTAATAGTATCATTGACAAGGTTAATTTCGCAGGGATTGTTCGCAGTACCGGCGGCCGAACGGATATGGTCTCTGACTATGCCTGTGAAGTCCCGGTTTCGATCCTTGTCGGAGGGGAGTCGTTAGTATACATCGCTGAGAGACTTAATAAAGTCGAAACAGTCTTTACGGTGTTCTGGCATAGCGAGCCATCCTTTGCGGGATTTACTTATCAAGATTATTTTCTATAATTATCGAATTTTATGCGATACATGCATTTATAATTGCCTTCAAGCAAAAATATAAATAATAATAATATATATATATATATTATATATATATAATGTTATTATAATATATATATATATATATAATATATATATATATATGTGTCATATAACTGTCAGCCATGGTTTGAACAATAATCGATAAACTTACAGGATGTATGTTTTTACAATCACTAGAGAACTCAAGTCTGTAAACAACAGGCGAGTATTTACTTTTTACGCTAAACGGTGAAAGGTCAACTAATGTCTCCTCTTACAGTGCCAAACCATGATAGTGGGAGCATATTATAATGCTGCCAAAAATATACTATATATATATATATATATATATAATATATTATATATATATATAAAGTATATTTTGGCAGCATTTTTTCTTTAAACATGTTTTTGCTAAACTCTACTGACAATTCTTGTTGGACGAGTTTTTTGTTCCATCCTTTCTAACTGTCTGGACAACTTTTTAATATCCGGGTAAAATTGTGTAGCAATCCACCAAGGTCTTCTCACGACGAAGCGCTTCAGCACATAACTTAGTGTCATCATCAGGTCTTAAACTGGTGTAATATTTCCATTGTCTCGCTTTTAAAATAAGCAATAGCAGTAGCAGTAGGAATTAGTACTAGGGGCTCACATCTTCCATTTAAACGAACAGATGGACAGACAGTTAGAAAGGATCGAAAAAAATCTCGTCCGACAAGAATTGTCAGTAGAGTTTAACAAATATATATATATATATATATATATATATGTGTGTGTGTGTGTGTGTGTGAGAGAGAGAGAGAAGAGAGAGAGTGTGTGTGTGTGTGTGTGTGTGTGTGTGTGTGTGTGTGTGTGTGAATGTGTGTGTGTGCCCAGCACGAGCAGCATGTGACAGAACTAGACTGAGATTTATAGTTGTATCAGTGCTACTGTATGACAGCACTACCTGGACCTTGACGAAACCCGTACAGAATAAACTAGATGGAAGCTGCACAAGAATGCTGCGTGTAATCTTCGGCAAATCGTAGAAAACAACACTTCACAAGAAAGCAGATATACGACCACCTGCCTCCCATCGCACTAATCATCCGAGCGAAGTAAATGGTACATGCTGGATACTGCTAGAAAAGTAAGGAAGAACTCCTGAGCTTGAAACTCCAATGCAAACCACCACATGGACAATCCAAAGCAGCCAGCTCAGATAAGACCTACATAGATCAGCTCTGTACGGATGCTGGATGACGCCCATAGGACCTCCCAAGGACACTGAGTTATAAAGACGGTTGTCATGGATATCCATACTGTTTGTGGGACATGATATATATATATATATATAGAGAGAGAGATAGATAGATAGATAGATAGATAGATATAGATATATAGATATAGATATAGATATATAGATATAAATAGATAGATAGATAAATAGGAATGACTGTGATAGACAGACAGATAGACAGCTAGATAGATAGATAGATAGATAGAAAGATAGATAGATGGGAACTGACTGCGGTAGATAGATAGATAGATAGATAGATAGATAGATAGGAACTGACTTCGATAGATAGATAGATAGATAGATAGATAGAAACTGACAATGATAGATAGATACAGATAGATAGGAATAGATTGAGATAGATAGGGATAGACTGAGAAAGATAGATAGATATGAATAGTCATGTATATATATATATATATATATATATATATATATATATATATATATAGAGAGAGAGAGAGAGAGAGATTGATAGACAGATAGAAACTGACTGTGATAGATATAGATAGACTGATGAAGGCAATTATAAATGCATGTATCGATTCTAGTGACAAGATGATATGCAGATACAGACTCGACTTTATAATATATATATATATATATATATATATATATATATATATATATGGCGGACCTGAACTTTCAGAACCCTGTATGTAAAAATTTTCGTTTTTAATTTTTTTTTTCAACGGATTATTATCGATTGCACACCAATATATACGATTGAAAAAAAAAATTCAGCCCAACTGCTATGGTAGAGCGGTTCCGATATGGGGGATCGGTTTACGATAAACTTATACGTGAAACTGAGCACCCCTGAAAACTCAAAAAATATATAACTTTTAAGAAATTTTTTTAAAAATCTGATACATTGGTGTGTAATCGTAAATAATCCATTGAAGAAAAAAATTTTTTTTCAGCGGTTCCGATATGGGGGATCGGTTTCACATAAACTTATAGGTGAAACTGAGCACCCCTGAAAACTCGAAAAATAAATAACTTTTGAAATTTTTTTTTCAATCGTATAGATTGGTGTGCAAAACTCGAAAAATAAATAAATTTTGAAATTTTTTTTTTCAATCGTATAGATTGGTGTGCAATCGATAATAATCTGTTGAAAAAAAAAAATTAAAAACGAAAATTTTCATACAGGGTTCTGAAAGGTCAGGTCCGCCATATATATATATATATATATATATATATATATATATATATATATATATATATAAAGGGAAGAATATAATGAGATAGATAGATATTTTGGAGTCTGTTCCCGTATTGATCCGTCTATCCAATCATGTTCTGTAATTAAACTATGAGGTTTGTCTTGATAGTAATGAGACTAATGGCATTAAAATAAAATTATCAAATTAGTTTCATATCAATTTTATCTACTTCAAACAATTCCCTTGAGAAGAAGCCAAAAACAGAAAAAGGAACAAAAAAAAAATCACAATGAGTTGTTCAATTGGACACATTGCATAGTGGATAAAGGCATTGGTTTAGACTAGATTAGAGAGAACAAAAATTGCAATATGAGTCAAGGTAAAAAATCATACATAAGTAAAGAGGTAGATATTCTAGGTAAAACGAGACCTTAAGTTTATAAGTTATATATATATTCATATATATTTAGGTTTATAAGTTATATATACTAGATGCACAAGTAAAGTTTTAATGCATAAGAATGAAAAAAAAAAATTGAGGGGGTCAAAAAATAGAACAACTGAAACTTACTCTTCACTTCATCCTTCATTACTAAATCTAATTTATCTATTTAGTTAACATGAGAAGTAAGAATAAAATTACAGTTAGTAAATAATTTTCTTTTAGATTTATCTCTGAGATTTTTGCTCATATTCATTAAGATAAAACAAACAATTAGAAATCAATAATACCAAGTATTAAGCCTCCCCGTGCATACTGTATGCCACTACAATCACAGTTATTAGTATAGATATGGTCAACCAATTTTATTAATAATTGAATAAAAGAATGAAACTATGGATAATTTACGTAAATAATTAAGGGAATTGTGACTTGAGTAGTGATATATATCTCCATTTATATAAGATATTTATATATATATTTATAAATTTATGTATATATATATATATATATATATAGTCATCTACAGACACGTGCTTCGACTTATCAAGTCTCTTCAGTGTGGCTAGACATTTGTGAGCTACCTACAGCCGTGATAGAAACCCGATCGATCCAGCATCAGTCAGACAGCTTAACCGCTCGGCTATCGTCACCCACAGGATGCAAAGGGGGTGTTAATTGTTTTAATACACACATCTGTATGAGGGGCAAATATATATCTCTTATTATAATGGAGATTGTGTATTTGTCTGTCTGTAACCGAAACTATATCACTACTCAAGTCACAATTCCCTTAGTTATTAACGTCACATTCACCATGAATTTATATTTATTTAAACCTCAATTAAGGATAAAATTGTTATACATTAGTAATACTGTTGGATTAATCTACATACTAACAACAAGCAAGTATATTTATATATTCAACAAAATAGCGGTTTACATTGTGAACGAGAAGGCTAATTTGCATATTGATATTAAGAATTTGATTTTAATAAATATATGCTTAGTATTATTGATTTCTAATTGTTTGGTTTTCTCTTAACGAATATGAGCAAAAATCTCGGGTATAAATCTTAAAAAGAAATCCATAAACAAGACGAAAAAACTGTAATTTTATTAAATACTTCATAATCTAACTAAATAGAAAAAAATAGGAAAAATGAAAGACGGGAGTGACGAAAAATGATGGAAGAGTTAGATTTAAAGCTGTTCTATTTTTCGATTATACCCCCTCAGTTTATTATTTTCTTAATAGTTTCTAATTTGATACAATATTTTATAACATCAAAACCTAAATACTTGCACCCGAAGGGTGCATATATTTGCTAGTTAATTTAAATACTATTTAACCCCACCCATAGGAGAATGCGTGGATTAATAATTTCCAAAGAGCGTTAGCACGAAGCGAATGCAGGCCGCCTCGTTCATTATTTATTTTTTATATTGGCTAAAAATACGTGAAAACATAGAACTGCGCGCAAACAACTTATTTTTATCAAATAGAATTATTAATACTACTAGCAATTATATATACGCAAATCAGAATATGTTCTTGAGAATGAAACACATAACATTCTCTGGGACTTTGAGATAAAGACGGTTCCCTTTATCCCAACAAGAAGACCAAACTAGTATTGATTAAGATGAAAAAGAGAACTTGTCAACTGGTAGATTTTGTAGTCCGAGCTGATCACAGGATGAAGATGAAAGAACGAAAAGATAGACAAATACCTGGACCTTGGTAGAGAATTGAAAAAGCTGTGGAACATGATGGTGAACGTGATACTAATTGTAATTGGTACACTTGGAACTGTCTCCAAAAGTTTAGAAAATAGACTATAGGATGTGAAATTCAGAGGAAGAATTGAGACCATCTAGACAACAGCATTGTTAAGATCAGCTAGAATATTCAGAAGAGTACTGGAGACCTGAGGAGACTTCTATAAGAATTCGTTGCCTTTTTTGTAGAATGATTTATCTTCGGCCTCTAAATACGCCTCAGTTTCCGATATCACTTCTTCATTGGAGCCAAATCTCTTTTCCTAGAGCATTATTTGAAATCAGCAAACAACCAGTAGTCACTGGGGCCAGATCTGGAGAACAGGGTGGTTACGGAAGCTATTCGAAGTGCAATTCATGTAGTCTTGCCATCGTTGCGGTCGACTTGTGACATTGTCTTGGTTAAAGTATTTTAGTTAAATTTTATAATAAAATATCATATTAAATTATAAAGGCTAATGAAACTGAATAAGAATGTAGATAAAAAGATTTGAACAGAGGGGGTATGATTGAAAAGTAGAACAATTTTGAAACTAACTCTTCCATCATTTTCCGTTACTCCCGTCTTTCATTGGTAAATTTTCCTAATTAAACTGTTTAGTTAAAATAGGAAGTAAAGAATAATATTACAGTTATTTTTCTTGTTAAGGATTTCTTTTAAGATTTATTGAAGAGATTTTTGCTCATATTCAATAAGATAAAACAAAACAATTAGAAATCAATAATACTAAGCATATATTTATTAAAATCAATTTTTTAAGATCAATATGCAAATTAGCCTTCCCATTCACACTGTAAACCTCTATTTTGTTGTATATATAAATACAATTGCATGTTATTAGTATATAGATATGGTCAACAGTGTAAGTAATGTAAAACAATTTTATTAATAATTGAAGTTTAAATATAAATAAAATCATGTAGAATGTGATGTAAATAACAAAGGGAATTGTGATTGAGTAAAGATATAGTTTCGGTTACAGACAGGCAAACACACAATCTCCATTATAATAAGAAGATTTCTCTGAATGAGATGAGGTTTGATGATTAGTATTATCTGCGTTATTGTTATCTGTACAACGTTTCGTTTGTGTCCCCTTGATTTAAAGGGGCAGGGCTGGGTTTATTGCCCAGTACCTGAGACGCCCCCCTTGAGAGGGAATGCCGACGAGATCAACGCATTTTTTGTGCCTACCACCCATGAGTTTCGGCTTGTGGGTGGGCCCACATAAAAATGTCCTTGTGTCACGCCCTTTAAGTGGGATGAGAGGCAAATATCTCTGTACAACGTTTCGGCCGATATTATCTCCGGCCTTCTTCAGGCATTTCTTGTCGGACTCGGGCACCTTCTTTTCGGACGAAAGTTCCCGAGTCCGGGAAGGTTCCCGAATTCGACAAGAAATACCTGAAGAAGGCCGGAGGGCACATCGGCCGAAATGTTGTACAGATAACAATAAAGATGAGACAATAGCCCGAATAACGCAAATAATACTAAGAATTATTAACGCTAGATATGAATACTTGAAACGATTAAATGCGTACAAATTACAGGATGTTCAGGATAAATTTGACATACTTATATTTGGCTATTTTTCACCGTAGGTTGGAGGTATTGACTTACACTACACATCATTTAAAAGCTTGCACCCTTCTTTATTGATATACGTGATGACAGATAGAATGGATGATTGGAACCCACATGAATCATGGAAGAGAATAACTTGTATCATGATGATCTGCGCCGGTCATAAAAATAAGGAGATTGTGATTGCTGCCCAATGCTCTCTGAACACTGTAAAAACAATCAGGCATGAACTGGAGAATTGCAATGGAGCCTACGAAGCTGGGGCTAGAAGAAAGCAACATATAAGACGAATGATTGCGTTCGTACAGCAGAATTCCTCGAAAATCTGCAAAAGTGTGTTTTTTTTTTGTTCTGTCTTAACCCACCGCATTTACCCACTATGCTATGTGTCCAGTTGGACAATTCAGTTTGAATTTTGGGAACTTATAAACCTAATGTATTGTTTTTCCTAGAATATCTACCTCTTTGTTGATTTATGATTTTTTTTACCTGGGCTCATATTGCACATGTCCAGCACCTCAACATTGATCCACCTGGTTGTGGGTGTGTCTCTATCAACATGTAAAAAGACACACACACACACACACACACATATATATATATATATATACATATGCAACTCTCTCCTATAAAAGGGATGGAGCACTCGATGGCGATAATTGTCAAATTATCGTCATTTATTTGCACACAGTTATATCTTATCAATAATGGAGATTCTGTCTTAATTTATCCGTAACCAAATCTATTGTCAATACATAGAATAACGAACAACCTTATATCATACACACTCAACATTTGAGTATGCAAATTTAGACGGCCCTTATTGTCCTTTTTTTAAAGAACAAGATTTAATAAATACAAACCCGATATTTATATATATAGTTTGTTTTATTTTAACATGTATTTAAAGTTTTATTTCTTTTACTCTTTGAATAAATTTGATGATTTTACTTATGGTATAAACTGGCATTGAATATTTGACACCCACATCCTCTGGCAATATATTTAAAAATTAATGTTTACACCGCTAGTCGTTTTAATTAACTGGTAATAATCATTAGTAATCAATTGTAGCAACAAGTAATTAATTAAACAATTTTTGCTTCAAGTAATAAAGTAAACAATTCTAGCTTGAAGTAATTAAGTAAACAATTCCAGCTTCAAATAATTAAATAAACAATTGTAGCTACATGTAGTTAAGTAAACAATTCTAGCTTCAAGTAATTAAATAAACAATTGTAGCTACATGTAGTTAAGTAAACAATTCTAGCTTCAAGTAATTAAATAAACAATTGTAGCTACATGTAGTTAAGTAAACAATTCTAGCTTCAAGTAATTAAATAAACAAAGCTACAGTGTACAGTTAAGTAAACAATTCTAACTTCAAGTAATTAAATAAACAATTGTAGCCACATGTAGTTAAGTAAACAATTCTAGCTTCAAGTAATTAAATAAACAATTGTAGCTACATGTAGTTAAGTAAACAATTCTAGCTTCAAGTAATTAAATAAACAATTGTAGCCACATGTAGTTAAGTAAACAATTCTAGCTTCAAGTAATTAAATAAACAATTGTAGCCACATGTAGTTAAGTAAACAATTCTAGCTTCAAGTAATTAAATAAACAATTTTAGCTACATGTAGTTAAGTAAACAATTCTAACTTCAAGTAATTAAGTAAATAATTGTAGCTTCAGGTAATTAAGTAAACAATTCTAACTTGAGATACTTAAGTAAACAATTGTAGTTACAAGTCATTTAGTAAACAATTCTAGCCTCAAGTAATTAAGTAAACTCTTCTAGCTTGAGGTAATTAAGTAAACAATTCTAGCCTCAAGTAATAAGGTTAACAATTTTAACTTGGGACAATTAAGTAAACAATTGTAACTTCAAGTAATTAAGTAAACAATTGTAGCTTCAAGTAATTAAGTTAATAATTCTAGCATGGGGGAATTAAGTAAATAATTCTAGGCTTCAAGTAATTAAGTAAATAATCCTAGCTTCAAGTAATTAAGTAAACAATTCTAGCCTCAAGTAATTAAGTAAATAATTCTAGCCTCAAGTAATTAAGTAAACAATTCTAGCCTCAAGTAATTAAGTTAATAATTCTAGCTTGGGGGAATTAAATAAATAATTCTAGCTTCAAGTCATTAAGTAAACAATTCTAGCCTCAAGTAATTAAGTAAACAATTCTAGCCTCAAGTAATTAAGTTAATAATTCTAACTTGGGGGAATTAAGTAAATAATTCTAGCCTCAAGTACTTAAGTAAATAATTCTAGCCTCAAGTAATTAAGTAAACAATTCTAGCCTCAAGTAATTAAGTTAATAATTCTAGCTTGGGAGAATTAAGTAAATAATTCTAGCCTCAAGTAATTAAGCAAACAATTCTAGCCTCAAGTAATTAAGAAAATAAGTCTAGCCTCAAGTAATTAAGTTAATAATTCTAGCTTGGGGGAATTAATTAAATAATTCTAGCTTCAAATAATTAAGCAAACAATTCAAGCCTCAAGTACTTAAGTAAATAATTCTAGCCTCAAGTAATTAAGTAAACAATTCTAGCCTCAAATAATGAAGTTAATAATTCTAGCTTGGGGAATTAAGTAAATAATTCTAGCCTCAAGTAATTAAGTAAACAATTCTAGCCTCAAGTAATGAAGTTAATAATTCTAGCTTGGGGGAATTAAGTAAATAATTCTAGCCTCAAGTAATTAAGTAAACAATTCTAGCCTCAAGTAATTAAGTTAATAATTCTAGCTTGGGGGAATTAAGTAAATAATTCTAGCCTCAAGTAATTAAGTAAACAATTCTAGTCTCAAGTAATGAAGTTAATAATTCTAGCTTGGGGGAATTAAGTAAATAATTCTAGCCTCAAGTAATTAAGTAAACAATTCTAGCCTCAAGTAATGAAGTTAATAATTCTAGCTTGGGGGATTAAGTAAATAATTCTAGCTTCAAGTAATTAAGCAAACAATTCAAGCCTCAAGTAATTAAGTAAACAATTCTAGCCTCAAGTAATGAAGTTAATAATTCTAGCTTTGGGGAATTAAGTAAATAATTCTAGCCTCAAGTAATTAAGTAAACAATTCTAGCCTCAAGTAATTAAGTTAATAATTCTAGCTTGGGGGAATTAAGTAAATAATTCTAGCCTCAAGTAATTAAGTAATAATTCTAGCCTCAAGTAATTAAGTAAACAATTCTAGCCTCAAGTAATTAAGTTAATAATTCTAGCTTGGGGGAATTAAGTAAATAATTCTAGCCTGAAGTAATTAAGTAAATAATTCTAGCCTCAAGTAATTAAGTAAATAATTCTAGCCTCAAGTAATTAAGTAAACAATTCTAGCCTCAAGTAATTAAGTTAATAATTCTAGCTTGGGGAATTAAGTAAATAATTCTAGCCTCAAGTAATTAAGTAAATAATTCTAGCCTCAAGTAATTAAGTAAACAATTCTAGCCTCAAGTAATTAAGTTAATAATTCTAGCTTGGGGGAATTAAGTAAATAATTCTAGCCTCAAGTAATTAAGTAAATAATTCTAGCCTCAAGTAATTAAGTAAACAATTCTAGCCTCAAGTAATTAAGTTAATAATTCTAGCGGGGAATTAAATAAATAATTCTAGCTTCAAGTCATTAAGTAAACAATTCTAGCCTCAAGTAAAGTAAACAATTCTAGCCTCAAGTAATTAAGATAATTCTAACTTGGGGGAATTAAGTAATAATTCTAGCCTCAAGTAATTAAGTAAATAATTCTAGCCTCAAGTAATTAAGTAAACAATTCTAGCCTCAAGTAATTAAGTTAATAATTCTAGCTTGGGAGAATTAAGTAAATAATTCTAGCCTCAAGTAATTAAGCAAACAATTCTAGCCTCAAGTAATTAAGAAAATAAGTCTAGCCTCAAGTAATTAAGTTAATAATTCTAGCTTGGGGAATTAATTAAATAATTCTAGCTTCAAATAATTAAGCAAACAATTCAAGCCTCAAGTACTTAAGTAAATAATTCTAGCCTCAAGTAATTAAGTAAACAATTCTAGCCTCAAGTAATGAAGTTAATAATTCTAGCTTGGGGGAATTAAGTAAATAATTCTAGCCTCAAGTAATTAAGTAAACAATTCTAGCCTCAAGTAATGAAGTTAATAATTCTAGCTTGGGGGAATTAAGTAAATAATTCTAGCCTCAAGTAATTAAGTAAACAATTCTAGCCTCAAGTAATTAAGTAAATAATTCTAGCTTGGGGGAATTAATTAAATAATTCTAGCTTCAAATAATTAAGCAAACAATTCAAGCCTCAAGTACTTAAGTAAATAATTCTAGCCTCAAGTAATTAAGTAAACAAGTCTAGCCTCAAGTAATGAAGTTAATAATTCTAGCTTGGGGGAATTAAGTAAATAATTCTAGCCTCAAGTAATTAAGTAAACAATTCTAGCCTCAAGTAATGAAGTTAATAATTCTAGCTTGGGGGAATTAAGTAAAATTCTAGCCTCAAGTAATTAAGTAAACAATTCTAGTCTCAAGTAATGAAGTCAATAATTCTAGCTTGGGGGAATTAAGTAAATAATTCTAGCCTCAAGTAATTAAGTAAACAATTCTAGCCTCAAGTAATGAAGTTAATAATCCTAGCTTGGGGGGATTAAGTAAATAATTCTAGCCTCAAGTAATTAAGTAAACAATTCTAGCCTCAAGTAATGAAGTTAATAATTCTAGCTTGGGGGAATTAAGTAAATAATTCTAGCCTCAAGTAATTAAGTAAACAATTCTAGCCTCAAATAATGAAGTTAATAATTCTAGCTTGGGGGATTTAAGTAAATAATTCTAGCCTCAAGTAATTAAGTAAACAATTCTAGCCTCAAGTAATGAAGTTAATAATTCTAGCTTGGGGAATTAAGTAAATAATTCTAGCCTCAAGTAATTAAGTAATCAATTCTAGCCTCAAGTAATGAAGTTAATAATTCTAGCTTGGGGAATTAAGCAAACAATTCAAGCCTCAAGTACTTAAGTAAATAATTCTAGCCTCAAGTAATTAAGTAAACAAGTCTAGCCTCAAGTAATGAAGTTAATAATTCTAGCTTGGGGGAATTAAGTAAATAATTCTAGCCTCAAGTAATTAAGTAAACAATTGTAGCTTCAAGTGATTAAGTAAACAATTGTAGCTTGAGAGAATTAAGTAAACAATTGTAGCTTGAGGGAATTAAGTAAACAATTGTAGTTTGTGGGTATTAAGTAAACAATTGTAGTTTCAAGTAATTAAGTAAACATTTCTAGCTTCAGGAAATTAAGAAAACAGTTGTAGCTTGAGGTAATTAAGTAAACAATTATACTTTGAGGTAATTAAGTAAACAATTCTAGCCTCAAGTAATTAAGTAAACAATTAGATTCGTGTAAAGATATAGGGGCTAGGGCTCGACTTGTCTAGCCGATTGGTCAGAGGGGGCCTCTCTGACTGTCCTTCTAGCCTAAGTAAGGGTCTAAGTGGAGTGTTGCATGCCATAGACTGTGCATCTACGCATTGCCAACATGCGTCCTCATTAGGGGGGGTTACAACTCTACAGAGGTTCAGTCGGTGAATTTTAAAGCCCCAGCTGACAAGACTGTAGATTTGTCAGGGTGCCTCACATCCTACTACCCCCTACACACACCACACTACTAGGGGTTTAGTTGACGCGTTTAATAGACTTGAAAGCTTAAGGAATACACTAAGAAGTTCCGAAGCCGCAGATATCGGCGATAACCGTAGGATCTCCTTGTGTACCGAGGAGAAAATTGCAGGCTCTCCCTGTCGTCGGAGAGGAGCTATGCCAAGAAATCCACTTAGGTAGGCGTTAATTTGCAGGATATAAGTAATTTGGTAAGTAGTCCTTAATGTCATTACGGCCAGGGCAGCTGATTCGCAGCGTGCAGTTTAGGCCCGGGTGATGGGGCTGGGGCGTCGGGAACAAGCTGGGACAAAGGAAATGAGAGTCATTACCTTATGTAGCGAACTACAAGCCGGACATGTGCGGACATTAGCGTACGAGGGAAAGGTTGAAAATCATTTTATGTACTTAACTGGAGGACGACCAAGGCAAGGATACATACAGGGACATATTATTAGGATTACTCTTGACAGGGTTGACAATGGCTTTAACAAATTATATATATATATATATATATATATATATATATATATATATATGTAAAAATGGAAAAGGAATTGAATCCGACAATATGAGGAAAAATGAGTAAAGAAAAGAAATGTGAATGGATAAAATGAATTTAATCGATATCACATTAATCGATATCACTTACACATGTGTTTCGGTCAGTTTATGTGTTTGAAAATATTTCCTTCAAAATAAATGTTCACTCTGATGAAGGTCGATTCTTTTATGTGTGCGAAATATTTTCACACACATAAACTGACCGAAACACATGTGTAAGTGATATCGATTAATGTGATATCGATTAAATTCATTTTATCCATTTACATTTCTTTTCTTTACTCATTTTTCCTCATATATATATATATATATATATATATATATATATGAAGAATATCAAATATTTCCATGAAAGGATTCAACAAAAATGTAGAACTCAAACGTACATATAGATTAAGTTTACATACAGTATATATATATATATATATATATATAATATATATATATATATATATATATATATATATATAAATGTGTGTGTGTGTGTGTGTGTGTGTGTGTGTATAATTCCGTGAAAGATTCAACAAAAATTACAACTCGAACGTACATAGAGATTTAGTTTACATACATTATATATATATATATATATATATATATATATATATATATATATATATATAAAATATAAAAGAGAGATTTTGGTATGTACGTGTCGACGTATAACTCCAAAACGGGAGGTCACTCAGATTTAAAATCTTGCATACACATTGATATCGTTCTAACTAAGAAACACTTCAAATTTGGTTATTGATTTTTATTAATTAAGGGATATAATTAATTAATTAAACCAAAATCAAACGATTTTTCGAAATCTTAAAAATAACTGCTACTGCTGATATTCTAGCTACAATCAGCACGAAAAACCCACCCTGTTTCCTCTTTGTCTATGTCCGCTCTATTTTTACTGCGGTGTTGAATGCATTTGTTTATGTAAAAAAGAAAAATGAACGCCTTGTTATCAATATTTTTACGAATACTTTCATATTTCTTAGAATAAAATATATCCATTTTTAATTAACGAATCAAATTTGAATTAATATTCGAATTAGCAATTACAAAAACTGAATTTAAAAGTTTTATACACGAATAAGTTTTTGAAAAAAATCCTTCAAGCGATTAAAAAAGGGGGATTCTTAGAACAATATGATTAAATATATCCAGTGAAACTCAAAACGTTTTTGAAAGAAGAATAACGGTCCATCTTTTTTCTCGCCTATTTACGGTTCAATCTTCCTTAAGATATCTATATGGCTCTAAATATGTAATTTGATTGAGTTTTTATCAATGGAATTATTTTTTACAGCGAGTTAAAAAAAATTATATTTTGCTTCAGTCAGCCTAGAATTCGTAGTATAGTTTTTTCATACTAAAATTTTAACATAAAAACAAATCTTATTTATTGCATATTTCTGTTTCTATCTTAAAAATATTTATTTGGTTAGAAAAAAATCTGTCTAAATATGTAATTTAGTATGTCTTTTCATACATTGATTTTTTTACAGTGAATTAATTAATAAATCAAACGAAAACATTTAGTGGCAAATCAACTTTGTTTTATAAATTCCCGTCGTTCGTCAATTGTAAACAAAACCTTTTTTTTTTTTCATAATCGCGTTAATTTATTTATTTTAGTATTAGAAATACAAATAAAATCATGATACTAATGCACAAGAGATAATACCATTAGATTACCTAATACATCTCACGGAAATACCTGAAAACTCAAATTGTTATCAAATTTATGATATAGTATACTCTACTATAATTATTATAGTAAAGTATACTATATTCGATCGGCTATGTTTTGAATTAATAATGTTATTTTTTTAAAGATTATTTATCGTTTTACATAAATTTGATTACTTTATATAATACTTTTTTTTTTCTTTTTTAAATAATAATTTGAAGTTTAGCAAATCGTGTTATTTATATTTTATCTAAAAAATATAGTTAATCATTGAATTAAAATTTCTTACTATATCATTATGAGATGGGCAAAACTTGCAAAAATCGGTCGGAAAATTACGGTGACCCAGAAAAAAAAGAACCATAAATTTTATAATAAAACTGTTAATTTTAACTTGGGGGGGGGGGGGTAGGGTTAGGGTTTAGGTTTGGGGGGGGGTTAGGGTTAGTTTTAATGAGAAAATAAACAAATAATTTGTGTTCTGTTTTCTGGGTCACTCTATATGCAGAGTGACCCAGAAAAAAAACAGAACCCACGAGTTTTGTAATAAAACCGTTAATGTTAATTAGGGGTTTTAGGGGTTAGGGTTAGGGTGGGGTTTAGGAAATCTGAAAAAAAAAATAAATAAATAAACAGATAAAAAACGATTTTGTCGGACCTGAACATCTGGAACCCTCCATCTAAATTTAAAAAAACATTTTTTTCCTTCACTGGATTATTATCGATTACACATTATCTAACAGTTTGTAAAAAAAAAAAAAATCTCAGAAGTTCTTTCTTTTTTTTTTTTAGTTTTCAGGGGTGCTCATTACCCCGTATAAGTTTATAGTAAATCGTTCCCCCATATCGGAACCGCTCTACCTTATCAGTTGGGCTGAACTTGCACAAAGGTGTCAAAATTAAGACGACCCAGAAAAAACAGAACCCACAAATTTTGTAATAAAACTGTTAATTTTAACTATGGGGATCTAGGGTTTAGGGTTAGGATTAGGGTTAGGGTTGGGGTTGGGGTTTAGGGTTAATTTAATGGGAAAATGAATAAATAATTTGGGTTCTGTTTTTTATGGGTCACCCTGTATACCATTGACCCAGAAAAACAGAACCCACAAACTGTTAATTTTAACTAGGGTGGGTTAGGGTTAGGGTTAGGGTTAGGGTTTGGGGTTGGGGTTTAAGGTTAGTTTAATGGGAAAATAAATAAATAATTTGGGTTAGGGTTAGAGTATTTGAATATGTATTTTGGAAAACCTGTATGTCTTTTCCGGTAGTCGTAAGGGACTTCCGTTCGAGCAGTTCCGATATGAGGGATCGATTTACTATAAACTTATAGGAGGATATGAGCACCCATGAAAACTCAAAAATAAAGAACCTTTAAGAATTCTTTTTTACAATATGATAGATTGGTGTGTAATCAATAATAATCCATTGAAGAAAAAAAATTAGATGGGGGAGGGGGTCCAGATGTTCAGGTCCACCAAGATTTTTTTCTATAAAGATAATAGCCTGAATAACTTTTTTTTTAAATTGATATTTTTTTTAGTAAAAAAAACAACATGATTTCTGAATTCTACCTAAAAAAATGTCAATATTATGATACAAAATTGTTTCAAAACACTCAAAAATTCAGGATTGCATTTTTTAAAAATATTTTCAATGTTTAAAAAAAGATACCTAAAATAAACACTGTGACACATGAATTTTCGGTGATTTTTTTTTAATTTTATTTTTATGAACACCCCTTGTTGTTCCTAAAAATGTTTTCGTCCGGTCATGGACCGGGTACTTTTGCTAGTATATATATATAATTATATTTTACGCACACCACCACACACATATATATGTATATATAACCACAGTATATAGATAACACCTTGTATATATAATATATATATATAATATATATATATATATATATATATATATGTGGGGGTGTATATATATGTGTGTGTTTATACATATATATGTCTGTGCGCGCGCCTGTGTATATATATGTGTATATAATAATTGACGTTTAAACAAAAATAAATTCATGGAGAATGTAACGTAAATAACTTAGAGAATTGTGACTTGGATACTTGGATAGTTTCGGTTACAGACATACTTACAATCTCCATTATAATAAGATTATATATATATATATATATATATATATATATATATATATATATAATATATATATTTTCAACATAATAAGGTTATATATATATATATATATATATATATAAAGATAATCTACTGAGTCAGACGAACCTACTATTAGTTTCGCATAAAGCTCTTCAGGGCTAAAATCTGTCTAAAAAATCAGTCAGATTTTAGCCCTGAAGAGCTTTATGCGAAACTAATAGTAGGTTCGTCTGACTCAGTAGATTATCTTTATTACTTGGCTCTACTTAGGTATCGAGCACTTTTTACAGATTAGCTTCTCCTAGCGGTTATATGAATATATATATATATCTTATATACATATATATACATATAAATTGTTTTTTCTTTTGGCCAAATACTATACCAATAGATTATTTTCTGTTGGTACGAATATCTTGGTCTTTTCTTTTTTTCAAAAATTTTTTTCTTCCTGGTTGATGTTTGGTAGTATATTTTTACAATCAAATTCTCTGCTGGGTTTTTTCTCTCCGCAAGGATCTACCAACACACTTGGTATATTAAATATATATATATATATATATATATATATATATATATATATATATGGTAGAAATGTGAGGAGGTTAATCCGACAGTATGTGGAGAAAAGTAGACAAACACGGGATGTTGTGGAAACTTGATGTTTATTGTCGACGGTGCAACGTTTCGGTCTCTTATTAGACCATCTTCAGGACTTGAATATAGTTCTTACTAACCACCCCCAACTACACTTCCCCCTACTGACGACCTTCCGCTTTTCAGCATTTTGAGAATTTCCATCATTGGAGTAAGAACTATATTCAAGTCCTGAAGATGGTCTAATAAGAGACCGAAACGTTGCACCGTCGACAATAAACATCAAGTTTCCACAACATCCCGTGTTTGTCTACTTTTCTCCATATATATATATATATATATATATAATATATATCCGCCTTCAGAATATACATTTATTTCAACGCCTCATCAGTTCTATTTTTTATTTTTGTCTTTACCATCATGTAGATTGTGACTTGGATACTGATATAGTTTCGGTTACAGACACACAAACAATCGCCATTATAATAAGATTATATATATATATAATATATATCTTATTATAATGGAGATTGTGGGTTTATCTGTCTGTAACCGAAACTATATTACTATACAAGTCACAATTCCTTTAGTTATTTATATCATATTCTCCATGATTTTATTTTTATTTAAACCTCAATTATTAATAAAATTGGTTTACATTACTTACACTGTTGACCATATCTATATGCTAATAACATGCAATTGTATTTATATATACAACAAAATAGAGGTTTACAGCGTGAATGGGAAGGCTAATTTGCATATTGATCTTAAAAATTTGATTTTAATAAATATATGCTTAGTATTATTGATTTCTAATTGTTTGGTTTTATCTTATTGAATATGAGCAAAAATCTCCTCAATAAATGTTAAAAGAAATCCCTTAACAAGAAGAAATAACTGTAATATTATTCTTTACTTCCTATTTTAACTAAACAGTTTAATTAGGAACATTTACCAATGAAAGACGGGAGTAACGGAAAATGATGGAAGAGTTAGTTTCAAAGTTGTTCTATTTTTCAATCATACCCCTCTGTTCCAAATCTTTTTATCTACATTCTTATTCAGTTTCATTAGCCTTTCTAATTTAATATCATATTTTATTATAGAATTTAACTAAAATACTTGCACCCGGAGGGTGCATATATTTGCTAGTATATATATATATATATATACCTTCAGAATATAAATTTATTTCAATATTATATTCTCATCTGTTCTATATCTTTTTTGTCTTTACCGTCATGTGATGATAAAAAGAAAGAAATAGTAAAATCCCACCAGTAAGACCGACGGTGAAATATTAAGGACAAAATAGAAGAATAGAACTGATGTCGAAATAAATATATATTCTAATGGTATAGGTCATTTTATTTATTTATTTATTTATTCATTCATAATACGCCGTATATGCTATAATATAATATATATATATATATATATATATATATATATATATATATAATATATTGCATATACGGCGTATAATGAATAAATAATAAATAAATAAAATGACCTATACCTAACACTGTACGTTGGATTACTATTACTTTTTCTAGTATACTAGTGCCAACCATACACATTAATATATATATATATATATATATATATATATATATATATATATATATACTCAAAGTTTTATATGTATGTCTGATTCTCAATTCTGGTTGAATCCTATCAAAGTAACACTTGATATAATACACACACACACACACACACACACACACACACACACACACACATATATATATATATATATATATATATATATATATATATATATATATATATACGGCGTATAATGAATAAATAAATAAATAAATAAAATGACCTATACCTAACACTGTACGTTGGATTACTATTACTTTTTCTAGTATACTAGTGCCAACCATACACATTAATATATATATATATATATATATATATATATATATATATATATATATATATATATATATATATATACTCAAAGTTTTATATGTATGTCTGATTCTCAATTCTGCTTAAATCCTATCAAAGTAACACTTGATATAATACACACACACACACACACACACACACACACATATATATATATTATATATATATATATATATATATATATTATATATATATATATATATAAAACATTTTGTTTTTTTTTTAAATTGGGCGTTATTATGAAGCATTAAAAATGTATAAATGAATGAACTCGATATTATGGAGTAATGGATTCACTTATTTTTTAATTATTTTTTGTCATAAATTTTCAGGTTCGTTAGATACCCTTTGTCAAATGTTATTACTGTTTAACGGCTTCTTTGTCTCTGTTGTTATCGACAGTGGCAGCGTCTGTGGAATATTTATAATAACGGAGAATTCCGATGTATATATATATATATATTGGTTTGGAGATTGATTTTGAAGGCTATTACAATGCAGGTGTAAAGAAAAAAATAAGGTAACAATGGTGTTGTTTGTTAACCTGTGATTTATTCTTAATGTTGATATTTCGAGATAAAATCTCCTCTTCAGAATATATATCTTATTATAATGGAGATTGCGTGTTTTTCTGTCTGTAACCGAAACTATATTCCTACTCAAGTCACAATTCTCTTAGTTATTGACATCACATTCTCCATGATTTTATTTTATCTAAACCTCAATTATTAATAAAATTGTCTTACATTATTAATACTGTTAACTATGTCTACATACTTTGACAACATGCAATTATATTTATATATACACAAAATAGCGGTTACAGTGTGAACGGGAAGGCTAATTTGCAAATATTAATATTAAAAAATCGAATTTAATAAATATATGCTTAGTATTATTGATTTCTAACTGTTTGGTTTTATTTTAATGAATATAAGCAAAAATCTCTTCAATGAATCTTAAATGAAATCCATTAACAAGATAAAATAACTGTCATTTTATTCTTTACTTCCTCTTTTAACTAAATACTTAAATTAGAAAAAATAACAATGAAAGACGAGGGTGATGGAAGAGTAAGTTTCCAGTTGTTCCATTTTTTATTATACTCCCTCTGTTTAAAATCTTTATTATACTCCCTCTTTCAAATCTTTTTATCTGTATTCTTATTTAGTTTCATTAGCCTTTCTAATTTAATACAATATTTTATTACATTAAAACTTAAATACTTGCACCCGGAGGGTGCATATATTTGCTAGTATATATAAAATATATAAACAAAAAAGTACATTCACGTAAACATGCAACACGAGAATGCGGTTATAATAAAATACCATCTGTAACATTTTTAAAAAAAATTCATTTAACTAAAAAAAAACAAGACGACTTCAGTTCTAATGTCCTTCTGAAGAGGAGATTTTATCTCGAAATATCAACATTAAGAATAAATCACAGGTTAACAAACAACACCATTGTTACCTTATTTTTTTTCTTTACACCTGTATTGTGATAGCCTTCAAAATCAACCTCCAAACTAATATATAAAAAATACTCAAAGAAAATTATAAAACCCTTTTATATATACTAGCAAATATATGCACCCTCCGGGTGCAAGTATTTAAGTTTTAATGTAATAAAATAGTGTATTAAATTAGAAAGGCTAATAAAACTAAATAAGAATACATATAAAAAGATTTGAAACAGAGGGAGTATAATAAAAGTTTTGAAACAGAGGAGTATAACAAAAAATGGACAACTGAAACTACTGTTCCATCACTCTCGTCTTTCCATTGTTATTTTTCTAATTTAAGTATTTAGTTAAAAGAGGAAGTAAAGAATAAAATGACAATTATTTTATCTTGTTAATGGGATTTCATTTAAGATTTATTGAAGAGATTTTTGCTTATATTCATTAAAATAAAACCAAACAGTTAGAAATCAATAATACTAAGCACATATTTATTTAAATTCGATTTTTTTAATATCAATATGCAAATTAGCCTTCCCGTTCACATTGTAAAGCGCTATTTTGTTGTATATATAAATATAATTGCATGTCGTTAGTATGTAGACATAGTTAAAAGTATTAATAATGTAAGAAAATTCTATTAATAACTGAGGTTTAGATAAAAATAAAATCATGGAGAATGTGATGTCAATAACTAAGAGAATTGTGACTTAAGTAGGTATATAGTTTCGGTTACAGACGGAAAAGCACACAATCTCTATTATAATAACTAGCAAATATATGCACCCTCCGGGTGCAAGTATTTAAGTTTTAATGTAATAAAATATTATATTAAATTAGAAAGTCTAACGGAACTAAATAAGAATACAGATAAAAAAAATTGAAACAGAGGGAGTATAATAAAAAAATGGAACAACTGAAACTTACTCTTCCATCACTTCGTCTTTCCATTGTTATTTTTTCTAATTTAAGTATTTAGTTATAAGAGGAAGTAAAGAATAAAATGACAGTTATTTTATCTTATTAATGGATTTCATTTAAAATTCATTGAAGAGATTTTTGCTTATAATTCATTAAAAATAAAATCAAACAGTTAGAAATCAATAATACTAAGCACATATTTAATTAAATTCGTTTTTAATATCAATATGCAAATTAGCCTTCCCGTTCACACTGTAAACCGCTATTTTGTTATATATATAAAATATAATTGCATGTTGTCAGTATGTAGACATAGTTAACAGTATTAATAATGTAAATACAATTTTATTACTAATTGAGGTTTAGATAAAAAATAAAATCATGGAGAATGTGATGTCAATAACTAAGAGAATTGTGACTTGAGTTGGAATATAGTTTTCGGTTACAGACAGAAAAACACACAATCTCCATTATATATATATATATTATATATATATATATATATATATATATTGTAAATTAGATTTCATTCGTGGTAATTTGTTTCCTAGACATGACTTACTGACAATTTTCTGTAACTAAAAATAGCTGGCAAATTATTTTCAAAAGAGAAAATTAGCCCAAATTCAATTGCTTAAGGTGGCGGATTGTGAATTAGGGTAAGTCGATTTTTCACTTTTTAAAATATCAAATTGTCCATCATGCGAAAGTTGTGTGTTAGTATAACTGAATTTATATCACTATCGATCCTTTCACCTCCTGGCCATGGTAACACTGCATGACCACATCGCACCTTTCCACTCATACGCGTTTTCCTTCTAGACTGGTTACCTAGCCATGGCTATTTGCTGGAGTGAGAATTGGATTCATACCTTTCCCAAATATATTAAGCGCATGTGAAATTCAACAGCTTCGGTCCAGGAATTGAACTCTGCTGGTCCATTGCCTATTAGCTTCGTCCGGAATTGAACTCTGGTCCATTTCCATTAGACCACGCGCCTCCATTTGGGGCAATCATATAGTTCTAGGGCTTGACGTTAACCAGCTGATTGACAGACTGGGCTTCTCCGACCGCCAGTCTATCCCAAGTAAGAGCCAAAGTGTATATATATATATATATCTTAGAAAGGAATGAAAACTCACACACCGTAATTCCATAAAATTTTTTTTCGACCAAAAATTGGGGCCTATATAAATCTAAGTTGATTTAATATAGCTCCCCAAAATCCAGTCTCATCAGATGGAAGATCAAGTTATTTGAATTGCAAACTGAAAAATTTTACTTCCAAAAAAAAATATATAAAAAATAAAAAAAAATAATTTTTAAAATAAAAATAAAAATATTTTTTTTATTATTTTTTTTACATTGTATGACTGTCACCATGGGTCAAATGAGAAAAAAGGTACTTTTCAAGTTTTGGTTTCTTGGGGGGGGGAGTCAGACAAATTAAAACTATTAATAAACTTATAGAATGAATCTGAACAAGTATAGAGAGAAAAAAAAACAAAAATATATAAAAAAAAGATTCACTGTATTTATACATTCTGGATCATACAATAATAATACAGTGTATCTTAGAAATCTCATATAGAATCATCCCTTACATACAGTTTGGATACCTCTCATCTACTTCTAACATCTAATCTATTCTCTCTCCTTATATATATTACTTAGCAAAATATATGCACCTCCGGGATGCAAGAGTATTTAAGTTTTTGATAATAAAATATATCATATTAAATTTAGAAAGGCTAATGAAACTGACTAAGAATGCAGATAAAAGATCTGCAACAGAGGGGGTATAATCGAAAAATAGAACAACTTTGAAACTAACTATTCATCATTTTCCATTACTCCCTCTTTCATTGGTAAATTTTCCTAATTTAACTATTTAGTTAAAATAGGAAGTAAAGGATAATTTACAGTTATTTCTTTGTAAATAAATTTCTTTTAAAGATTTATCCACGAGAATTTTGTTTATATTTCTTAAGATAAAACCAAAACATTAGAATCACAATAATACCAAGCACATATTTATTAAATTAAATATCATACCAATTAGCCTTCTCGTTCAAACTGTAAACCGCTATTTTGGTATTATATAATACAATTGCATGTTATTAGTACGTAAATATGGTCAACGTATTAATAATGTAATACCATTTTTATTAATAACTGAAGGTTTAAAAGATGAAATCATGGAGAATTTGACGCTAGATAATTAAGGGAATTGTGACTTGAGTAGTAATATTAGTTTCGGTTACAGACAGAAAAACAACCAATCTCCATTATATAAGATATATATATATATACATTTACTTAATGAAATCGAATTAAAACAAAATCCTAGTATGAGGCTAACTGCATCTTGGGATGATATTCCTATTTTGAACTGTTAGGGTGGTGGGAGTAACACTTCATGATCATTATCTCCAGGTCCACTCTGACCCATACTGATAATACCTATAGGGGTCCCATCTATGTCAAATAGATCCGTTTACAAGTTATTCTAAACAGTTTATTGATAGATATGACGTTAATGATAAATCTATTAGGAAAATTGTTTCTGCTAACTTAATAATAGTTATTTGTGGTACACAATTTTATGTACTAGTACAAAATACCCCCCCCCCGGGGTATGTAAAAATATATTTATTAAAGACTAGCAAATATATGCACCCTCCGGGTGCAAGTTTTAATTTTTAATGTAATGAAATATCGTATTAAATTAGAAAGTCTAATAAGAAGGCAGATAAAAAGATATGTAACAGATGGGTATAATAGAAAAATAGAAATGAAACTTACTCTTCCATCACTCCCGTCTTTCATTGCTGAATTTACTATTTTTAATTTAGTTAAATTAGGAAATAAAGAATAAAATGACAGTTATTTTTTCTTGTTAATGGATTTCATTTAAGATTCATTGAAGAGATTTTTGCTTATATTCATTAAAATAAAACCAAACAATTAGGAAATCAATATACTAAGCACATATTAATAAAAATCACATTTTAATATCAATATGCAAATTAGCCTTCCCATTCACACTGTAAACCGCTATTTTTTTGTATATATAAATACAATTGCATGTTATTTGTATGTAGATATGGGACAACACTAATAAAAGGTGAAGCAATTTTATTATAATTGAAGTTTAAATATAAATAAATCATGGAGAATGTGATGTAAATTTACGAAGGAATTGTGACTTGAGTAGTAATATAGTTTCGGTTACAGACAGAGAAAACACACCAATCTCCATTATAATAAAGTATTGCCTGAGCGGGTGGCAGTTAAAAATTCAATGTCAGCGAGTTTGTACCCTAAATAAGTTAAATCATCAAATTCATTAAAGCATCAAAAAATAAAACAATTTGAAATGTTAAACTTTAAATATGTTATTAAATAAAACAACTATATATAGATTTATAATACCAGTCATGTATTTATTAAAAACTTGTTTTTAAAAACAATGGACTGTCTAATGTTGCATGTTCAATTTTGGTTGTATTTATTCTATGTTATGACGATTTTATGGAAATGTGTCGTGAGCAGTGACGTAGTTTTTGTTCCAGACAAAACCGGAGCGAATCTCCATTATTAATAGACTAGTACAAAATTTAAAAAAAAAATCTATTTTTTACATCGCCCAGAGGGTGTTTTATATTTGTACAGTACTAATAATTAAAAGAGAGCGTTGAAAAAATATACAATTAAAGATATATAAATATTATTTCGGTAAATCCTATTTCCTCTCAATTGGTGATGAAAATGAAATTGTTGCATTTTTTTTAACAGGAGAAAGCCCAAGTTTAAGTGTTAATATTCGTTTGTATCAGTTTGGTGATATCCGGGCTATTGATATGTAAGTTGAGGTATAAACATTTTATTGCTTTTTTTGTTTTTGTTTGTATTTCAAGAGTCAGTATATACGCTTTTTCCAATTTCGTTTTTATTTGAAAAGGATTCTAACTCATTTTAGTCCATACCAATACTCATCTTAATGTCTGATGAAGGTTTATAAGCAGATAGAAACGTCATAACATCACAACGTCAACTACACCATCTACAAATAGAGTTTATCTTTTGAAATGCTTGTTTTTTCTGATTGATATTTCTTCACATCGTCAGATATATTTCTATATTTTACCACCCATATATATATATTATATTTATAATAATATATATTATATATATATATATATATATATATATTATATATTGGGTGGGGAGAATATGTGCTTTATTGGAGTCGTACTAATTTTGAAATTAATTAATTAATAATGGATTAGGCGGAATGCCTATTTAAATGTATGGCTAAATAATCGAGAAAAATCAATCTCTGTATGTACATTTCGGCCTATTAGGCCTCATCAGCAGAGCTATAGATATTAATTAATTAATAAATAAATTGGGAAAAATCATCTCTGTATGTACATTTCAATCAAAAATCAATCTCTGTATGTACATTTCGGCTATTAGGCCTATTTAGCCTCATTCAGCAGAGCTATAGATATTAATTAATTAATTTTCAAATTTGGTACGACTCCAATTAAGCACCTATTCTCCCAAAATTGTCGGCAAAAGCCATTCCAAAACACCGTGTTTACAACTTATCATATGTATATATATATATATATATAATATATATATTTTTATATGTGTGTGTGTGTGTGTGTGTGTTGTGTGAATACAGTCAGAGAAAAACAGTGGAGATGTTTATTGCTATAATGTTTATATCTCCTTAATGAAATATTTAAGTATGAGTAGCACATGGATCTGCCCGGTAGGTAGTTCGCTCCACCTCAGACGTCTAAACAACTCTTTGGTCTATCGCTAGAGAATAGACTCCTCGCTGTCAAAATGTTCGAAATTAACGAAAACTATTTCTACCAGTTTTTTTCAGTTGCTCGTCCACTCATTTGATAATTATGACCAAGCATTCACTTTACCCTCTTATTACAGTATATCTTATATATATTATTTGTCTCTTAAATATGAATTGTATTTGTATGTAAATAAATGTTTATGTGATTATTTGAAATCCTGTCTGATCTTGCGTCATCAGCATTGTCGTCGTTATCGGTTTTTCTATTTTTTTTCACGGGAGCAGAGAGAACATTTTATACTATTCATTTTTCATCTAGGTCTCTTTACATTTCTTTTATTATTTCATATTGCATGTGTACACTGGTCGTCCCTAACGAGTGTGTGTGCGTAACAGAATGACGGAAAAGCAGTTACTTACCTAATGTTACATAATTATGGATCCCTAATATCTTTTTAAGGTAGTATAGAAATCCTTATATGGCGATCAGTACAGCTGATGGCCTTGAGAGTTGAGTGACAATGCTTGACCTCACTCTCACCTTGCGTTTCTGGGGATGGAACGTGAGAACGGAGTCAATAGAAGCCCTTCCGGTTAAGGAGTAAGCAACTCAGTTAGTTGCAGGGACAGTAGAGAGTTAGGAACTTAGAAGCGAAGCTAGCCAGATGTGAGCTCACTGCGTGATTGTCTGGTCTGGGTTCATGAATAAAGTAACATCATTGTAATCGAAGTCTTGTTGTTATTACTAAAAGCTAACAATAGCACAAGCTTTTGATTTAGTGATCCAACAGAACCAGACACGGAACCCTCAATAGAAGACCAGACGAGACCTTAGAAGATATACCAGATCCGGCCAGAAAGACTAGACGATCGAAGACGGCCGGGGAATAGACGACCAGAGTTAGACGTAAGAAGTATATAACACTAACGCAAATGCAACTCTAACACCTCGCTATCCTGGTTTATGACGTGAAACTGCACGTAGTGGCGGAATCGTAATTCTGGAGACCTGAGGGTATGGAGATATCCTTCATCGCCATTACTCCTAGGCCCACCTTGACCTGTAGTGCTAGTACTTGTTAGGGTCCCATTTTTGTATCTTTGTAGATAAAAATAGATTATGATTGAAATTATAGAAATGGCCATGCTCTTCTTTCAAATTCGACGTTTAAATTAATAAAAACATAAAATAACCCAACAAGAGTTGAGATGCCATTAAAATCCAACCAACCAACCAACCAACCTACTTTTAATAAAATATTGACATTTCCTGGTCAAAATTATTTTACGCAGTCTCTGTATCTCACTAAAATGACCATGCTCTTCTTTTAATTGAGACGTTTAAATTCAATAAAAACATAAAATAACCCAACAGAAATTGAGATGCCGTAAAATCAACCAACCTAGTATTTTGGGATTTTCGGGTCCAATTATTTAACGGAATCTTCTGACTCTCTAACTGAAACGACCATGTTCTACTTTACATTCAAAACGTTAAATTAATAAAAACATAAATAACCAACGGGTTGGACATGCCGTAAAATCCAACCAGCCAACAACACCTCGTGGTACTTAACTGGAAAATCTCATCTACCTTTAATGCAGCATTAACGCTTGCTTGGGGAGGGGAGGTAGCAAAAGAAAAACCTCTTTTCCATTTTTCTGTCAACGCGTTTTTAATCTTGTTCGTAAACCTAATCAGTTCTTGTGAAATGGTCAATGTCTGCTGCCCCTTTCTTTACGGCTATGTCGCGACCAAATCGGATAGCGTTAACCGACACCTGGCACACAACGGTCCGATTCTTATTCAATTCTCTCACGAAGAGGATTTGATCAGCTTCGAAAGTGGGACTATTTGTTCGATGGCATTACACGACTAAGATGTTTTCCGGTGTGATTTGAATGTCGCAAACTGTGACAGGAAATAGGTCCTTTGTTTCAGGATGAATACAGAAAGAGGGGGCGGAGAAAGAAAGAGAAAGAGGAGGCAGAGAAAGAAAGAAAGAAATAGAGAGAGAGAGGGAGAGAGAAAGAGAGAGAGATAGAGAGAAAGAGGGGGAGGGAGAGAGTGAAAGAAAGAGTTAGAGAGAAAGACTGAGAGAAAGAAGAGAGAGAGAGAAAGAAAGAGAGAGGAAGAAAGAGAGAGAAAGAAAGAGAGACAGGAAGAAAGAAAAAAGAAAGAAAGAGAAGTGAGAGAGAGAGAGAGAGAGAGAGAGAGAAAGAGAGAGAAATAGAGAGAAATAGAAAGAAAAGAGAGAGAGAGTAAAGAATGAGAGAGAGAAAAAGGATGGGGGAAGAAAGAAAGAAAGAGAGGGAGAAGAGAGAGAAGAAAGAGACGAAAGAAAGAGAGGGGAAGAGAGAGAAGAGAGATAGAGAAAGAGAGAGAAGAGCGAGAGAAAGAAAAAAGAGAAAGAACGAGAAGAGAAGAGAAGATAAGAAGAGATGAAAGAGAGAGAGAGATAAAAGAAGTGAGAAAGAGAGAGAAGAGAGAAAGAAAGAAAGAGAAAGAAGAGAGAAAGAAACAAAGAAATAGAGGGAGGAGAGAGAGAGGAGAGACGAGAGAGAGAGAGAAGAAGAGAGGAGAGAGGAGAGAGGAGAGAAGAAATGAGGTAACAAGCGAATTTGTATTTGTATTTTTGTAATTTTAACATTATAGTCTTTTTGACAATAAGAAAATAAATAAAATTATTCTAATCAGTTATTATTCTTATAACTTCATTGCAATTTATTAGATTTCATATTCACACAGTTGAATGAGCTGTATATATTTATTGAATTCTAAAATGAATTAATTAGTTAGTTAAAGTTAATTAGAAACAATGACATCGTGAAATTTAAAAAAAATTGAAATAGTCTATTATAAATTATTTTATTCATTATATAGATATATAAATGATATTTATATTATATCTATATCTGGATAATAAATGTTATGCTGAAGAAATAGCTACCAGGTACTTTTCACATTGTGGGTCCCATACCAGTCACCTGTTTAAGATGAACCAGTTCCGCAACGATCACATGTGTCTCTGACCAACTGCACTTTCGATGCTCGTTTTTCTAAAGCGGGATATTTAGTGCATTCTAGTTGATATTTTAAAAAAAGTGAAAAATCGACCTAACCCTAATATACATACAGCCAACCCCTTCACCAAGGGCAGTATGTCATACAAGGTCAATTTTCAAATGGAGTACATCTAATTTCGGAGGTCGTTTAGCTCAGTCGGTTAGAGCATTTATCTTAGAGAAGTAAAACTCTGAATCAAACCTGTTAAACCAAAATGCACTAAAAACTTCGTTTTTACAAAATTTAGCTTTAGAAACGAGGATTTTTGTGCATTTTATTAGACGATCTTTGATTGCTATTTCCTCAACCATTGGTACGAGTAAAGTTCTAACTTTTGGTATCAGTATTTAGTATACTAACAACACTTTCGCTAGATGGATTAAGTTTGATATTTTTAAAAAGTAAAAATCGACCTACCTAATATGTAGTCCAGTGCGTGCAAGTAAAAATCTAATTTTTGGTATCATATTCGTTATNAGTAAAGAAAATAATCAAATTGTCCATCTATGCGAAAAGTTGTGTTTGAGTATACTGAAATAGAACTATACCAAAAATTAGATTTGTTACTTGCACCTTCTGACTACATATATAGGGTAGGGTCAGATTATCACTTTTTTTAAAATATCAAACTATTCCATCTATTGCGAAAGATTGTGTGTTAGTATACTAAATACTGATAGCACAGAAAAATTAAGTAGGAAAGTAAGAAAGAAACAATATAATATGAACGTCGGACTGAAGACTGAGGAGAGTAAAAGGATAATGTGAGGGAATATGAAGTAGCAATTGCAGAAAAGATCGTCTAAATAAAAGCCACTAATCCGTTTCTAAAGCCTAATTTGTAACAAAACGAAGGTTTTAAGTTGCATTTTGGTTTTAACAAGATTTATGAAATTTCAGAGTGAGGTTACGTGGGTCTCTGAAGGATAGACAGAGGGTGCTCTAGCCGGACGGAGCTAAAGCCGACTCGAAATTAGGATGTACTCCATTTGAAAAGTTGACCTTGTATGGACATTACTTGCCCTTGGTGAAGGGGTTGGCTGATAATGTGATAGGAGGAGGTCGATATTTTCACTTTTGTTAAAAAAAAAATAGAGATCAGGAACCTAGAATGCATAAATATCCTCGCTTTAGAATGAAAAAGCGAAGCGGAGCAAGCAAGAAAGAAAGTCGGCAAGAAAGAGAAAGAGATGTATGATGTGTTTTTTTAGCCAAGAGACACATGTGATCGTTGCGGAACTGTTCATCTTAACAGGTGACTGGTATGGACCACATGTGAAAGTACCTGGGTAGCTAGTTATTCTCAGTCATAAACATATTAATCCAGAAGATATAGATATAATAAAATAATTCATTATAGTTATAATCTAGAAAATGACATTTTAAAATAATGTATAATAGACTATTTCAATTTTTTTTTAAAATTTCACGTGTCATTGTTCTGATTAACTTAACTAACTAAATTAATTCATGTGAGTTAAGAATTCAAATTTAAAATATATACAGCCGTCATTACAACGTGTGGACGGAAATAGTGAGAGAAAATAGCATAAAAAAATCATGACAAATGGAAGTAGAACGTAAGATAAGAGAAAAAGAGTAAAGTAACTGTTTAAATTAGAGATGAAAAATAAGAAGAGATGAGATTAATAATTATTATTGAATCTATTAGTTGCATAGAAAGAAAGCGATATAATGTTTTTAAATTACAAAAATACAAAATGAGACCAAATTCGCGATTGGACGTTGAACGCTCAATGTTCTCTCGTCTCTACTCGATCTACTCTCTCTCTCTCCTCTCTCTCATAGCTCTCTCATCGTCTCTCTCTGGCTCTCTCCCTCTAATTTTCTTTGAAAGTGATTACATTGTGCATACATGTCTCTTTCTCTTTCTTTTCATTGCGTCTACTCTCTCTCTTTTGCTGCAGCAGTTAGATAGTGTATTTAACGTTATTAGATAGAAAAGAATCTCATATCCTTCTCCTAAGAACAATAGTATTCAATCTCTATTACTCTCTTTTCTCTCTCTTCGTTCTTTCTCTTTTTCTTGTCTCTCGCTCTAGGTTTCGTCTGCTGAAGGACGATTCTTTCTAAGGATTGAACTCGGATCTCGGTCATAGAGCAGAATCTCCTTGCACAACCAAACTCTTGGTCTAATTAACGAAGTCATTACTTATCTGACGTCTCTTTCTTCCCTCTCTATTTCTTATTTCCTCTTTCCCCCATCTTCTGTTCTTCTCCTCTCTCATTTTTTACTCTCTCCTCTCTTTTCTTATCCTATATTTCTTCTCTATTTCTCTCCTTTTCATCTCTCTCTCTCTCTCTCCCTTCCTCACTTTCTTTCTTTTTTTTTCTTTCTTCCTGTCTCTCTTTCTTTCTCTCTCTTTCTTCTCTCTCTTTTCTTTCTCTCTCTCTTTTTCTTTCTCTCAGTCTTTCTCTCTAACTCTTTTTTCTCTCTCCCTCCCCCTTTTCTCTCTATCTCTCTCTCTTTCTCTCTCTCTCTCTCTCTCTCTATTTCTTTCTTTTCTTTCTCTGCCTCCTCTTTCTCTTTCTTTCTCCGCCCCCTCTTTCTGTGATTCATCCTGAAACAAAGGACCTAATTCCTGTCACAGATTGCGACATTCAAATCACACCGGAAAACATCTTAGTCGTGTAATGCCATCGAACAAATTAGTCCACTTTCGAAGCTGATCAAATCCTCTTCGTGAGAGAATTGAATAAGAATCGGACCGTTGTGTCGCCAGTGTCGGTTAACGCTATCCGATTTGGTCGCGACATAGCCGTAAAGAAAGGGCAGCAGACATTGACCATTTCACAAGAACTGATTAGGTTTACGAACAAGATGAAAAACGCGTTGACAGAAAAATGGAAAAGAGGTTTTTCTTTTGCTACCTCCCTCCCCCAGATAGCGTTAATGTGCATTAAAGGTAGATGAGATTTTCCAGTTAAGTACCACGAGGTGTTGGTTGGCTGGTTGGATTTTACGGCATGTCAACCCTTGTTGGGTTATTTTATGTTTTTATTAATTTAACGTTTGAATTGAAAGTAGAACATGGTCGTTTCAGTTAGAGAGTCAGAAGATTCCGTTAAATAATTGGACCCGAAAATCCCAAAAATACTAGGTTGGTTGATTTTACGGCATCTCAACTTCTGTTGGGTTATTTTATGTTTTTATTGAATTTAACGTCTCAATTAAAAGAAGAGCATGGTCATTTTAGTGAGATACAGAGGACTGCGTAAAATAATTTGACCAGGAAATGTAAATATTTATTAAAAGTAGGTTGGTTGGTTGGTTGGTTGGATTTTATGGCATCTCAACTCTTGTTGGGTTATTTTATGTTTTTATTAATTTAACGTCGGAATTGAAAGAAGAGCATGGCCATTTCTATAATTTCAATCATAATCTATTTTTATCTACTAAAGATACAAAAATGGGACCCTAACAAGTACTAGCACTACAGGTCAAGGTGGGCCTAGGAGTAATGGCGATGAAGGGATACTCCATACTCCTCAGGTCTCCAGAATTAGATTTCCCCACTACGTGCAGTTTCACGTCATAACCAGGATATGCGAGGTGTTAGAGTTGCATTTGCGTTAGTGTTATATACCTTCTTACGTCTTACTCTGGTCGTCTATTTCCTCTTCTGATCGTCTAGTCTTCTGGCCGGATCTGGTATATCTTCTAAGGTCTCGTCTGGTCTTCTATTGAGGGTTCCGTGTCTGGTTCTGTTGGGATCACTACTTATCAAAAGCCTTGTGCTATTGTTAGCTTTTAGTAATAACAACAAGACTTCGATTTACAATGATGTTACTTTATTCATGAACCCCAGACCAGACAATCACGCAGTGAGCTCACATCTTGCTAGCTTCGCTTCTAAGTCCTAACTCACTACTGTCCCTGCAACTAACTGAGTTGCTTACTCCTTAAACCGGAAGGGCTTCTATTGACTTCCGTTCTCACGTTCCATCCCCAGAACGCAAGGTGAGAGTGAGGTCAAGCATTGTCACTCACTCTCAAGGCCATCAGCTGTACTGATCGCCATAAGGATTTCTATACTACCTTAAAAAGATATTAGGGATCCATAATTATGTAACATTAGGTAAGTAACTGCTTTCGTCATTCTGTTACGCACACACACTCGTTAGGGACGACCAGTGTACACATGCAATATGAAATAATAAAAGAAATGTAAAAGATCCTAGATGTAAAAATGAATAGTATAAAATGTTTCTCTCTGCTCCCGTGAAAAAATGATAGAAAACCGATGAACGACGACAATGCTGAATGACGAAGATCAGACAGGATTTCAAATAATCACATAAACATTTATTTACATACAAATACAATTCATATTTAAGAGACAAATAAATATATATAGATATACATGTAATAAGAGGGGTAAAGTGAATGCTTGGTTCATATTATCAAATGAGTGGACGAGCAACTGAAAAAACTGGTAGAAATAGTTTTCGTTAATTTCGAACATTTTGACAGCGAGGGAGTCTATTCTCTAGCGATAGACCAAAGAGTTTGTTTAGACGTCTGAGGTGGAGCGACATACCTACCGGGCAGATCCATGTGCTACTCATACCTTAAATATTTCATTAAGGAGATATAAACATTATAGCAATAAACATCTCCACTGTTTTTTCTCTGACTGTATTCACACACACACCACACACACACACACACATATATATATATATATATATATATATATATTATATATATACATATGATAAGTTGTAAACACGGTGTGTTTGGAATGGCTTTTTTGCCGACAATTTTTGGGAGAATATGTGCTTAATTGGAGTCGTACCTAATTTTGAAAATTAATTAATTAATATCTATAGCTCTGCTGATGAGGCATAATAGGCCTAATAGGCCGAAATGTACATACAGAGATTGATTTTTGATTGAAATGTACATACAGAGATTGATTTTTCCCGATTTATTTATTAATTAATTAATATCTATAGCTCTGCTGATGAGGCCTAATAGGCCGAAATGTACATACAGAGATTGATTTTTCTCGATTTATTTAGCCATACATTTAAATAGGCATTCCCGCCTAATTCATTATTAATTAATTAATTTTCAAAATTAGGTACGACTCCAATTAAGCACATATTCTCCCCACCCAATATATATATATATATATATATATATAATATATATATATATATATATATATATATATATATATGGGTGGTAAAATATAGAAATATATCTGACGATGTGAAGAAATATCAATCAGAAAAAACAAAGCATTTCAAAAGATAAATCTATTTGTAGATGGTGTAGTTGACGTTGTGATGTTATGACGTTTCTATCTGCTTATAAACCTTCATCAGGACATTAAGATGAGTATGGTATTGACTAAAATGAGTTAGAATCCTTTTCAAAATAAAAACGAAATTGGAAAAAGCATATATACTGAACTCTTGAAATACAAACAAAAACAAAAAAGGCAATAAAATGTTTATATCTCAACTTACATATCAATAGCCGGATATCACCAAACTGATACAAACGAATATTAACACTTTAACTTGGGCTTACTTCCTGTTAAAGAAAATGCAACAATTTCATTTTCATCACCAATTGAAGGGAATAGGATTACCGAAATATATTTATATATCTTTAATTGTATATTTTTCAACGCTCTCTTTTAATTATTAGTACTAGTACAAAATATAAAACACCCTCTGGGCGATGTAAAAATAGATTTTTTTTTTAAATTTTGTACTAGTCTATTAATAATGGAGATTCGCTTCCGGTTTTTGTCTGGAACAAAAACTACGTCACTGCTCACGACACATTTCCATAAATCGTCATAACATAGAATAAATACACTCAAAATTTGAACATGCAACATTAGACAGTCCTCATTGTTTTTTTAAAAACAAGTTTTAATAAATACATGACTGGTATTATATATCTATATATAGTTTGTTTTATTTTAATACATATTTAAAGTTTACATTTCAAATTGTTTTATTTTTTGATGCTTTAATGAATTTGATGATTTTACTTATTAGGGTACAAACTCGCTGACATTGAATTTTTAACTGCCACCCGCTCAGGCAATATCTTATTATAATGGAGATTGTGTGTTTTTCTGTCTGTAACCGAAACTATATTACTACTCAAGTCACAATTCCCTTCGTAATTTACATCACATTCTCCATGATTTTATTTATATTTAAACTTCAATTATTAATAAAATTGCTTCACCTTTTTATTAGTGTTGTCCATATCTACATACAAATAACATGCAATTGTATTTATATATACAAAAAATAGCGGTTTACAGTGTGAATGGGAAGGCTAATTTGCATATTGATATTAAAAATGTGATTTTATTAAATATGTGCTTAGTATTATTGATTTCTAATTGTTTGGTTTTATTTTAATGAATATAAGCAAAAATCTCTTCAATGAATCTTAAATGAAATCCATTAACAAGAAAAAATAACTGTCATTTTATTCTTTATTTCCTAATTTAACTAAATAGTTAAATAAGTAAAATTCAGCAATGAAAGACGGGAGTGATGGAAGAGTAAGTTTCATTTCTATTTTTCTAGTATACCCCCACTCTGTTACATATCTTTTTATCTGCCTTCTTATTAGACTTTCTAATTTAATACGATATTTCATTACATTAAAAATTAAATACTTGCACCCGGAGGGTGCATATATTTGCTAGTCTTTATAAATATATTTTTACATACCCCCGGGGGGGGGGGTATTTTGTACTAGTACATAAAATTGTGTACCACCAAATAACTATTATTAAGTTAGCAGAAACAATTTTCCTAATAGATTTATCATTAACGTCATATCTATCAATAAACTGTTTAGAATAACTTGTAAACGGATCTATTTGACATAGATGGGACCCCTATAGGTATTATCAGTATGGGTCAGAGTGGACCTGGAGATAATGATCATGAAGTGTTACTCCACCACCCTAACAGTTCCAAAATAGGAATATCATCCCTAGATGCAGTTTAGCCTCATACTAGGATGTTTTTTATTCGATTTCACTTAAGTAAATGTATATATATATATATCTTATTATAATGGAGATTGTGTGTTTTTCTGTCTGTAACCGAAACTATATTACTACTCAAGTCACAATTCCCTTAATTATTTACGTCAAATTCTCCATGATTTCATTCTTTTAAACCTTCAGTTATTAATAAAAATGGTATTACATTATTAATACTGTTGACCATATCTACGTACTAATAACATGCAATTGTATTTATATATACAACAAAATAGCGGTTTACAGTTTGAACGAGAAGGCTAATTTGCATATTGATATTTAAAATTTATTTTAATAAATATGTGCTTGGTATTATTGATTTCTAATTGTTTGGTTTTATCTTAAGAAATATAAACAAAAATCTCGTGGATAAATCTTAAAAGAAATTTATTTACAAGAAGAAATAACTGTAATATTATCCTTTACTTCCTATTTTAACTAAATAGTTAAATTAGGAAAATTTACCAATGAAAGAGGGGAGTAATGGAAAATGATGGAATAGTTAGTTTCAAAGTTGTTCTATTTTTCGATTATACCCCCTCTGTTGCAGATCTTTTTATCTGCATTCTTAGTCAGTTTCATTAGCCTTTCTAATTTAATATGATATTTTATTATATCAAAACTTAAATACTTGCACCCGGAGGGTGCATATATTTGCTAGTATATATATATATATAGAGAGAGAGATAGATAGATAGATAGATAGATGAGAGGTATCCAAAACTTGGTAGTAAGGGATGATTCTATATGAGATTTCTAAGATACACTGTATTATTATTGTATGATCCAGTATGTATAAATACAGTGAATCTTTTTTATATATATTTTTTGTTTTTTTCTTCTCTATACTTGTTCAGATTCATTCTATAGTTTAATTCATAGTTTAATTTTGTCTGACTCCCCCCCCCCCCCAAAAAAAAAAACTTGAAAAGTACCTTTTTTTCATTTGACCATGGTGACAGTCGTACAATGTAAAAAAAAAAATAAAAAAAATATTTTATTTTTATTTTTAAAATTTATTTTTTTATTTTTTATATTTTTTTTTGAGAAGTAAAATTTTTCAGTTATGCAATTCAAATAACTTGATCTTCCATCTGATGAGACTGGATTTTGGGGAGCTATATTAAATCAACTTAGATTTATATAGGCCCCAATTTTGGTCGAAATAAATTTATTATGGAATTACGGTGTTGAGTTTTTCATTCCTTTCTAAGATATATATATATATATACACTTTGGCTCTTACTTGGGATAGACTGGCGGTCGGAGAAGCCCAGTCTGATCAATCAGCTGGTAACGTCAAGCCCTAGAACCTATATGATTGCCCCAAATGGAGGCGCGTGGTCTAATGGAAATGGACCAGAGTTCAATTCCTGGACGAAGCTAATAGGAAATGGACCAGAGTTCAATTCCTGGACGAAGCTGTTTGAATTTCACATGGCGCTAATAATTTTGGGAAAGGTATGAATCCAATTCTCACTCCAGCAAATAGCCATGGCTAGGTAACCAGTCTAGAAGGAAAACGCTGAATTCAAACCTGTTGAACTCCGCTTAAGAAATTGACCTTGTGTCGCATCCTGCTCGTGTTGGTAAATATATATATGATTGGCCTAACCCTATTTCCCTTATTACATGTCCCATCCCTTTTTATCTTATATGTGGCTGACTGTCATTTTGTCCTGGGTACGAAGTTTCAATTCTGAATCTCTAGGGAATATATAGAACGCATTTATCACCATTACTCTCAGGTCCACTCTGACCCGGAGTACCTGCTAAGGTCCCATATATGGGTTAAACAAAACAAAATGAGTTCTAAAATATGTTTAGATAAAATCTATTTTAAAAATTAAATTTGGTAGCCCTCAAGAACGAATAGAACAAAACGTCTTCGGTATAAAATAACCAAACAAGGGTTGATATGCCGTAAAATTCAACTAACACAACTAACCAAACCCTTTTGTCATATATGCTAGAAGGCGGTGACTGAGGGTATTATTATCCGAGTACGACGTTAAACTACTTCTAATAGTGAAATTACAATTTTAGAGCCCTGGAGAATCTGTCTATTACTCCCAGGTCGACTCTGATCCGCAGTGGTAGTAATTTCTAGGCTCCCATCTATGATTTGAATAGAACAAAATGAGTTGAAAATATGTTTTTAAAAATTGAGTTATACCTAACAAGAATGTATAAAACAAAACATCGTCACATAAAATAACCCAACAAGGGTTGACATGCCGTAAAATCCAAAACAAATGAATACCCATCAAGAATGTATAAAACAAAACATCTTCAGCATAGAATAACCCAACAAGGGTTGACATGCCGTAAAATCCAACCAACCAACTAACACACCTGGTGAACTTTTAATCCCTGACGAATAATCAATTCCTTTCTACTGGATTTGGCATTAATCGTTCTTGTCACGTGTCACTATTACACGATCGAAGCCGGTGACAACATCTCCCGGCATGCCTCACTTAAAGTTCCGGTGACTTCAGTAAATGCTGACGGAATAGTCAAGAAGCGACTGGGAATGAAAGAAGACTTGAATAATTGGAACAGGGGGCGACAAAAGAACTTCATCACACGTGCACGTATGAAATTTTAAAAAAGAAATGAATATTTCATGAACATTTTATATGCGACACTTTATTGTTAAGTAAGGTCTCCTATTGTGAAGTATTTTTGAAACCTTGGTCTGATTTGATTTATTGGACCATGTGACTTTTAGGCACCCCTTTTTGATCTTGATTAAGAAAGGACATGTTTTTCATTTACACCGTCAATATCGGGT
>CM042178.1:23331400-23338900 GCA_023376005.1 Doryteuthis pealeii | reverse complement strand
ATATATATATATATATATATATATATTTAATATACCAAAATTGAAATAGCTGTGGAATATGAGAGTGAAAGTGATACCAATTGTAATTGGTGTACTTGGAACGGTCCCAATAAACTTGGAAAATAGACTGGGAAATCTAGAAATCAGAGGAGGAATTGAGACCATCCAGAATACTGCACGACCGCAATCTGCCAGAATACTCAGAAGAGTCCTGGAGACCTGAGGAGACTTGTAGTCACTCAGACTCCAGGGATATACCATCAGCTAATGCTGGTGTGAAAAACAATAATAATAATAATAATAATAATAATAATAATAATAGAATACAAGACAAGACACGACTGGGTGGAAAAGGTGATTCACTGGGAACCGTGCAAGAAATTTAATTTTCGCCATTCAACTAAATGGTATATGCACAATCCTGAATCTGTCCTGGAGAATGAGACACACAAAATTCTCTGGGAATTTGAGGTACAGACGGATCACCTAATCCCGGCCAGGAGACCAGATCTAGTTTTGATTGACAAGAAGAGGAAGACTTGTCATCTCGTGGACTTTGCCGTCCCGGCCGATTACAGAGTGAAAATGAAAGAAAACGAAAAGATCGACAAATACTTGGACCTTGCCAGAGAACTGAGAAAACTGTGGAACATGAGGGTGAAGGTCGTACCGATAGTAATTGGGGCCCTTGGAACAATCCCCAAGGGGTTGGAAAGGAGTCTGGATGAATTGAAAATCGGAGGAAGAATCGAGACCATCCAGACTACAGCATTATTGAGAACGGCTGGAATACTCAGAAGAGTCCTGGAGACCTGAGGAGACTTGCTGTCACTCAGCCTCCAGTGAACCACCGGCTTCTGCAGGTGTGAAAAACTTAAATAGAGTGAAATCTTATTATAATGGAGATTGTGGGTTTGTCTGTCTGTAACCGAAACTATATTACTATACAAGCCATAACTCACTTTGTTATTTACATCACATTCTCCCTGACTTTTATTTAAACCTCAATTATTATTAAATTGTTTTACATCATTAAGACTGTTGACCATATCTATATGCTAATAACATGCAATTGTATTTATATATACAACAAAATAGCGGTTTACAGTATTGTTACGTAATCGCCGCCCAGCACCTATATTTGTGGCCTTGTGCCAGACTTAGGAAAAAACCTTTAGAAAATGTACTACCGATTATCTTATATTACTGGGTGGTCTTTGTGGAATCACCGAAAAAGTAGTTAGGAAAGATAACATCTTTTTAACGAGAGAAAGGAGACGATAAGTCTAGGTTTAACGAAAAATTAGGATGAGTGACTCCAATAAGTTTTTGATCTTTAAGTTAGTGAACTCTGGTTGACCAGTGAGAATAGAACGAATCGAATATTCGATTTAGTCCAGAAAGAGCTCGAAAGTTCTAGAGAAGGAAGCTTCTGGAAGATTATTTAGACACACTATATAAGATGAGTTGGAGTCTGCGATCAGATCAGTTAGAGCCGGTGGCAGGAGAGAGTCAGAGGCAGTTAGAGCCAGGAGGCCGTACGTGGCAGTTGATGAGTTGATGAACTGATGTCGCTAAATACTAAACCTGAGATGTAATATTTTACACTGGACGAAGTTGAAAACATATTTTAAGTGTGAAGCCTGATAATTGGAACGAAGTTAAGAGCATCACTAAAAACATATTTAAGGAAACCGACAATCTCTCTCTCTCTCTCTCTCAATAACTTTCATTGAGAAAATAAATTTACGTAAAGCAAGAAATACTGTCCACATCTTTATTTACTACACGCCAAAGAAATCGTGCTCATGAATGAAAGCCATTAGCGTGTATACTTGTCAACAAGTCAAATTGGCCGTAACGAAGGGCACGCGACGGCCGTGCGTAAAGTGATATCTTCCCTTGACCAAAAGAAGTGGGGAAGAATTTTGGGGCTAAGAAGAGACTGACTGCTACAGCGAGATTCGTGCTTGTAAATAAACGACTGTACGTACGAAGATACGAATTGTAGTGCCGTGAAAGAAAAGGCACTACGTTAAATACTAACTGATCCCGCCATGTAACATATCGCTAATTAGAACCCGCTACGTTACGTATTCCTAATTGAAAGCCGCTACGTAACATATTACTAATCGGTACCGTGACTACGAACGAACCCCGCCACGTTACAGTATGAATGGGAAGCCTAATTTGCATATTGATCCTAAAAATGTGATTTTAATAAATATATGCTTAGTATTATTGATTTCTAATTGTTTGGTTTTATCTTATTGAATATGAGGAAAAATCTCGATGAAAATCTTAAAAGAAATCCATTAACAAGAACAAATAACTGTTATTTTATTCTTTACTTCCTATTTTAACTAAATAGTTAAATTAAGAAAATTTACCAATGAAAGACGGGAGTAATGGAAAATGATGGAAGAGTTAGTTTCAAAGTTGTTCTATTTTTCAATCATACCCCCCTCTGTTCCAATTTTTTTCTGCATTCTTATTCAGTTTCATTAGCCTTTCTAATTTAATGTGATATTTTATTATATTAAAACTTAAATACTTGCACCCGGAGGGTGCATATATTTGCTAGTAATAATAATAATGAGCACTCTAAAATAGGTAAGAAGATAAATGAAAAAGCCTGAAGTGGAAAATATAACATGGGTACTGTAATACGACAACACACCTGGTCTAATGTCTCTCTTTATCCGTATTTGCTTTTTGTTTTGTTTTTGTGTCTTTCAGTTTGGTTGGGGGGGAGCTCCCCTCCCCCAAGATACTATCCTCAAACTCCATCCCAACCAGCTACTTCACTGCATACATTTCGCGGCTGTGGATTTTTTTTCCTCAAACTCAGATCCACCCAAAAAGTTTTTTTGATTTCAAAGGTTACAATTTTTTTTTTAAAATAGCGTTACTAGACCTGCAGTCCTTTCTTCAAAACGACAGTGAGTTGTAGGCAAAATTTATTTTGGAAATGCTTCGGTTTTTATATTCTATTTCCGCTCATATATGTAAGCTATCTATCTATCTATCTATCTATCTATCTTAGTGTGTTCATTATCTATTTATCTATCTATCTTAGTGTGTATCTATCTATCTAGTGTGTTCATTATCTATTATCTATCTATCTTAGTGTGTTGACTATCTATTATCTATCTATCTATCTATCTATCTATTATCTATCTATCTCATTATCTATTTATCTATCTATCTTAGTGTGTTCATCTATCTATCTATCTATCTATCTTTATCTAATTTATCTATCTATCTATCTATCTATTATCTATCTATCTTAGTGTGTTCATTATCTATTTATCTATCTATCTTAGTGTGTTCACTATCTATCTATCTATCTATCTATCTATCTATTTATCTATCTATCTATCTATCTATCTATCTATCTAGTGTGTTCATTATCTATTTATCTATCTATCTTAGTGGCTATCTATCTATCTATCTATCTATCTTAGTGTTCATTATCTATTCTATCTATCTATCTAGTGTGTTCACTATCTATCTATATCTATCTATCTATCTATTTATCTATCTATCTATCTATCTATCTATCTATCTATCTTAGTGTGTTCATTATCTATTTATCTATCTATCTTAGTGTGTTCACTATCTATCTATCTCTAATCTATCTATCTATCTATTTATCTATCTATCTATCTATCTATCTATCTATCTATCTTAGTGGTTGTTTCATTATCTATTTATCTATCTATCTTAGTGTGTTCACTCTACTCATCTATCTATCTATCTATCTATCTATTTATCTAATCTATCTATCTATCTATCTATTATTCTATCTATCTATCTATCTATCTATCTACTCTATCTATCTATATCTATCTATCTATCTATCTATTATCTTAGTGTGTTCTATCTATCTATCTATCTTATGCTATCTATATCTATCTATCTATCTATCTATCTATCTATCTATCTATCTATCCATCTATCTATCTATCTATCTATCTATCTATCTATCTATCCATCTATCTATCTCTATCTTCCTATCTATCTATCCATCTAATCCTATCATCTATCTATCTATCTATCTATCCATCTATCTATCTATCTATCTATCTATCTATCCATCTAATCTATCATATCTATCATCTATCCTATCCATTCTATCTATCTATCTATCTATCTATCTATCTATCTATCTATTCATCTATCTATCTATCTATTCTATCTATCTATCTATCTATCTATCTATCTATCTATCTATCTATCTAATCTATCTATCTATCTATCTATCCATCTATCTATCTATCTATCTATCTATCCATCTATCTATCTATCTATCTATCTATCTATCTATCTATCTATCTATCTCTATCTATCTATCTATCTATCCATCTATCTATCTATCTATCTATCTATCTATCTATCCATCTATTCCCACAGTTTATCAATACCACCATGATTTTCTTGATTCCCAATATAACATTATGAAAAGTTACATTCTTGATACAGCCAGTTTTGATAAACAAAAAACTCAGTTTGCTTACAGTACCTACAGGTGCTTAAGTGGTCACCTAATTAAGTATTGAACAGGTTAATCGCTGCTTAACTTCAGTGATCCAGCGAGAATCGGTGGTTACAGTGTTTACTTGACCGTAATAAGATAAATAGTGAATCAATACTTAAGAAAAAAAATAGGATGTGATCATAAAGGGGGGGGGGTTCCCCTTTTTCCATTTCTAACAAATGATAAACTGATCCCCCAATATATGGCCATTCTCTTTTACTGATCGAAGATGAAAGCAATAGTGAAAAACATTCTTGTTGGTTGGTTTATTTGTTTGTTTTGTTTTTTTTTTTTTTTTTTTGGCACATCAACACTTTTTTGGTCATTTAATGCAGAATAATGCCATTTTTTATAAACAAAGGATTCGGGTTGCTTACGGTACCTGCAGTTTCTTAAGTGGTCACCCATTTAAGAATTGAACAGGCGTATCACTGCTTAACTTCGGTTACCTAGCGGAAACCGGTGCTTTTAACGTGATAAAGTGGGGGATCCTTTTTCTTCGTTAATCAGTTTATAAACTGATCCCCCTTATTTGGCCAGACTCTTTTTCTAAGATGAGTACAATTTGGAAAATCATTATTGTGTGTTTTGTTTGGTTTGTTTTGTTTTACGGCATATCAACCATTTTTGGGGTCATTTAATGCCAAATCAAGTTATTTTGATAACCATTGGACAGGATTCGTTGGTTTGGTTTTTGTTTTACGGCAAAATATTAACCCATTTTTGGGTCATTTAATGTCAATCAAGACATTTTGATAACCATTGGACAGGATTCGTTGGTTTGTTTTGTTTTACGGCATATCAACCCATTGTTCAAATCTATTCTATCTATCTATCTATGTGTTTTATCCATCTATCTACCAAACTATCTATCTATTTAACTGTATATTCATATCTATCTATCTATCCTATCTATCTGTCTATATACTTAACTGTATGTTTCATCTATTTATCTATCTGCCTACCTATCTATCTATTTAACTGTAAGTTCATATTTATCTATCATTCTATCTATCTATTTAACTGTATGTTTTATCTATCTGTCTACCTATCTATCTATTTAACTGTATGTTCATATCTATCTATCTATCTTTCTATCTATCTATTTAACTGTATGTCCATATCTATTTATCTATCTATCTGTATGTTCATATCAATCTATCTTTCTATCTATCTATTTAACTGTACGTTATATCTATCTATCTTTCCATCTATCTATTCAACTGTATGTTCATATCTATCTATCTATCTTTCTATTTAACTTTATATTTTATCTATCTATATATCCACCTATCTATCTATTTAACTGTATGTTCATATCTTTCTATCTATCTTTCTATCTATCTATTTAATTGTATGTTCACATCTATCTATCTATCTGTATGTTCATGTCTATCTATTTATCTATCTGTACGTTCATATCTATCTATCTATGAAATATGATATCAGCAAAACAAGAACATTTTGCGTTAGTCGTTAAAAACTATGAACGACACAAGAAAATATATCCTCAAGTAATTCCTAAGTTGTTCCAGACTCAAATGGCCGAAATTGTTAGCCCAACCACCGATTAGAAAATGTTATTAGCTCTAAATGAATTTGGGTATATAATGGAGGAGGAGAGGGGAGAGAGACAGGCAGACAGAGACAGACAGGCAGACAAACAGAAAAGAGAGAGAGGAGAGAGAGAGAGAGAGAGAGAGAAGAGAGAGAGAGAGAGAGAGAGAGAGAGAGAGAGAGAGATGGTTTGATATGATAATTTCTTAATTTTAAATCTTCTGATTTTTATTATAGAAATGGATTGAAAATTATTTTTAATTTAGAAATGCATTGGAAATGATATTTACTATAGAAATGGATTAAAAATTGTTTTTACTTCAGGAATGCATTGGAAATGACTTTTACTATAAAAATTCATTGGAAATGATTTTTTGCTATAAGATTGCATTAGAAATATTTTTTGCTATAAGAATGCATTGGAAATGACTTTTACTATAAGAATGCATTGAAAATGATTTTTCCTATAAAAATGCATTTGAAATGATTTTTGCAATAAGAATGCATCGGAAATGACTTTTACTATAAGAATACATTGGAAGTGAATTTTACTATAAAAATGCATTGGAAATGATTTTTACTATAAAAATGCATTGGAAATGATTTTGACATAAAAATGCATTGGAAATGATTTTTACTATAAGAATGCATTGGAAGAGTGAATTTTACTATAAAATGCATTGGAAATGAATTTTTACTATAAAAATGCAGGAAAATTTATTTTACATAAAAAATGCATTGGAAATGATTTTTTCTTAATGCATTGGAAAGTGATGTTTACAATAAAAATGCATTGGACTTTGATTTTTACTATAAAATGCATTGGAAGTGATTTTTCAATAAAAGTGCATTGGACAATTATTTTTATAATAAAAATGCAATGCAAATGATTTTTACAATAAAATGTTGTTTATGTCTAGAGGAAAAATCTCAATAATCAAACAAAACCAGAAAAAAGACGATATGCAATATGTACGTACAATTATGCATATGTAGAGAATATAATTTAATTTTTACTTATCCAACTGTCTCACAAGCAAAATTAGCGTTCGATCATCATTATATATTGCAATATACTTTAACATCAATATCTGACAATCACTCCTCCCATCATTTACTCCCATACCACCCCTGCCTGGCTACTCTTTTTGTGGCCAAGCGAATAAATCTCTTAATTTGATAGCCAAAAGATTTTTCATAATATATATATATATATATAATAATATATATATATTATATATATATATTACTTATATTTCTAACATATTATGTAAATGTGCATGAACTTTACAGTTATAATAAATATATATATATATATATATATATATATTATATATATAATAATATAATAATATATATATAATATATATAGTAGCGGTTTTCCGGTTGCGCAACGGAACCGT
>CM042178.1:23291400-23326400 GCA_023376005.1 Doryteuthis pealeii | reverse complement strand
GTATAGCCACACGCCTGTATATGTTTGAGATGATTCGTCAAAATATATAGAGTTCTGTTAATAAATTACTTCAAAATATATTTGCATTCTTCATAGCTTTCAATGTTTCTGTCTCTCAAATGGCTTACGTCTATTCATTCATTATTCTTAATTCTGTTTTTGTTTTGGTTTTGTCTTTTTGTCTTTCTGTGTGTGCTGTCATTTTTGACAAGAAGGTCGACAAAAGGTTAGCCAGTCTTTCTTTTTTTTTCTTTTTCTGCTTGAGTTTCTGGTCTCTTCTGGAAGACAGAATGTCGGGCAACCATATTAAGGGAAAAAAACGGGACTGTCCTTGTTCGACCAACTCGACTGACTGCCTGTGACGTGGGGCTTTAAAAAAAACATCTACCTCTGGGATTTGTCCGGGATTTTCGTCTGCTTTGAGGGGAATAAGGTTACGATGAAGGGAGAGAGAGAGAGAGAGAGAGAGAGAGAGGGGGGGGGGGGGGGGAGAGAGAGAGAGATGGAAAGACCAAATACGCGCAATAGGACGAGCCTGCTGTAGGGTACAATGATAGATAGATACTAGAAAATTGACTTAGATAGATTTGAGATAATCAACATAAGTAGAGAAATTTGATATAGATAGATAGATAGATAGATAGATAGATCTGAGAAAGTTGACATAGGTAGATACATATGAAGATACAGTGAGATAGATAGATAGATAGATAGATAGATAGATAGATGTGACAAAATTGTCATGGTTAGGGAGATAGATAGATGATAGAAAATTGATATAGATAGATAGATAGATAAATAGATGTAAGAAAATTGAGATTGGTTGATAGATAGATAGATAGATAAGATAGATAGATAGATAGATATGAGAAAGTTGACATAGGTAGATACATATGAAGATACAGTGAGATAGATAGATAGATAGATAGATAGATAGATGTGACAAAATTGTCATGGTTAGGGAGATAGATAGATGAGAGAAAACTGATATAGATAGATAGATAGATAAATAGATGTAAGAAAATTGAGATTGGTTGATAGATAGATAGATAGATAGATAGATAGATATGCCAACAATGTCATGGTTAGAGAGATAGATAGATGAGAGAAAATTGACATAGGTAGATAGATAGATAGATGTAAGAAAATTGACATTGATTGATGGATGGATAGTTAGATAGATGTGACAAAACTGTCATGGGTAGATATATATATAGAGATAGATAGATAGATAGATAGATGTAAGAAAATTGGCATAGATAGATAGATAGATAGATAGATAGATAGATGTAAGAAAATTGACATAGATAGATAGATAGATAGATAGATAGATAGATGTAAGACAATTGACATTGATAGATAGATAGATAGATGTGACAAAATTGTCATAGGTAGGAAGATAGATAGATAGATAGATAGATGTAAGAAAATTGTCATTGATAGATAGATAGATAGATAGATAGATAGTGACAAAATTGTCATTGCTAGATAGATAGATAGATAGATAGATAGATATGCCAACAATGTCATGGTTAGATAGATAGATAGATGTAAGAAAATTGATATTGATTGATAGATGGATAGTTAGAGAGATGTGACAAAACTGTCATGGGTAGATATATATAGAGAGATAGATAGATAGATAGATAGATGTAAGAAAATTGGCATAGATAGATAGATAGATAGATGTAAGAAAATTGACATAGATAGATAGATAGATAGATAGATGTAAGAAAATTGACATAGATAGATAGATAAATGTAAGACAATTGACATTGATAGATAGATAGATAGATGTGACAAAATTGTCATAGGTAGGAAGATAGATAGATAGATAGATGTAAGAAAATTGTCATTGATAGATAGATAGATATATAGATAGTGACAAAATTGTCATTGATAGATAGATAGATAGATAGATAGTGACAAAATTGTCATGGGTAGATAGATAGATAGATAGATAGATAGATGTAAGAAAATTGACAGATAGATAGATAGATAGATAGATGTGACAAAATTGTCATAGGCAGAAACCATTCACCATCATCTGCAAATTATTCTTTCACAAACACATTAATTAAAGCGTATTATAGACGTATTCAACATTTTTGGATTTTACGGCATGTCAACCCTTGTTGGGTTATTTTTACCAACGACGTTTTGTTTTATTCATTCTTGACGGGTATTCAATATTTTTTTTTTGTAAACTCATTTTTTAAGCACATCTTTAAAAAAAAAAAATTTTAACCCATAGATGGGGCCCTAACATGTACAATTACTCCGGGTCAAGGTGGGCCTGGGAGTAATGATGATGAAGAGGTACACCACACTGCTCAGAGTTCCAGAATTGGAAGTTCACCATTAGATACTGTTTAACGTCATACCCGGGACACTTCGATTTCAGATTTCCAGTGCTGGAATGCGATCAATGAAATAGTGTATTAGTACTCGCAGGACCTGTGGATATACCACAGTAGAATAATTAAATCATATATATTTAACTGAATAGTTCAATATGTAAAAAATATAATAATCTTGACTTACCTCTCTAGCAAGACTTGTGGATATACCACAGTACGATAATTTAATTATTACAACGTTTCATATGTTCAGTTAAGAGCTATTGCTAAATAGTTCAATATGTAAAAAATGTAATAATCTTGACTTACCTCTCTAGCAAGACTTGTGGATATACCACAGTATGATAATTTAATTATTACAACGTTTCATATGTTTAGTTAAGAGCTATTGCTAAATAGTTCAATATGTAAAAGTTATAATAATCTTGATTTAACTCTCTAACAGGACTAGTTGATATACCACAGTATGATAATTTAATTATTACAACGTTTGATATGTTTACTTAAGGGCTTTTGCTAAATAGTTCAATATGTAAAAAATATAATAATCTTTTATTTAACTCTCTAGCAAGACTTGTGGATATACCTCAGTATGATAATTTAATTATTACAACGTTTGATATATTTAATTTAGAGCTATTTCGAAATAGTTTAACATGTAAAAAGTATAATAATCTTGATTTAACTCTCCCTCACTCTTTTCTTTCTTTTTTTTCTTTTCATTCTTTTCATTATATTCGATTGAAACAGATTAGCGTTATCGGTTCCGTGGGCTCCCTCCCTCTATATATTTAATCTCCTTTCTTAATAATTATATTTTTCTGTGTAGCATGTCATTTTTCTTACCTTTCTTTCTTTCTTTCTAATAAAACCGGAATGCTCAGGCTGAAGTGACGACACCCATAAAAAATAAGAATTTGGTGGATAAGCAACACCAGATTATCATGATTGACCTTTTTGCGTTTCATCTTGGACGATTTGGACGGTCTCATTTTTAACCAGAGGGTGTTGCAAGATGATAATTGACCTACTTTTAAGGAACATGGGTATTAATATATAGATTACATTTTTACATTTCATTTTGGACGATTTGGACGGTCTCATTTTTAACCAGAGGGTGTTGCAAGATGGCAACGGACCTACTTTTAAGGAACATGAGTATTAATATATAGATTACATTTTTACATTTCATCTTGGACGATTTGGACGGTCTCATATTTAACCAGAGGGTGTTGCAAGATGACAACGGACCTACTTTTAAGGAACATGGGTATTAATATATAGATTACATTTTTACATTTCATCTTGGATGATTTGGACGGTCTCATTTTTAACCAGAGGGTGTTGCAAGATGGCAACGGACCTACTTTTAAGGAACATGGGTATTAATATATAGATTACATTTTTACATTTCATTTTGGACGATTTGGACGGTCTCATTTTTAACCAGAGGGTGTTGCAAGATGGCAACGGACCTACTTTTAAGGAACATGAGTATTAATATATAGATTACATTTTTACATTTCATTTTGGATGATTTGGACGGTCTCATTTTTAACCAGAGGGTGTTGCAAGATGGCAACGGACCTATTTTAAGGAACATGAGTATTAATATATAGATTACATTTTTACATTTCATCTTGGACGGTCTCATTTTTAACCAGAGGGTGTTGCAAGATGACAACGGACCTATTTTAAGGAACATGGGTATTAATATATAGATTACATTTTTACATTTCATCTTGGATAATTTGGACGGTCTCATTTTTAAGCAGAGGGTGTTGCAAGATGGCAACAGACCTACTTTTAAGGAACATGGGTATTAATATATTGATTACATTTTTACATTTCATTTTGGACGATTTGGACGGTCTCATTTTTAACCAGAGTGTGTTGCAAGATGGCAACGGACCTACTTTTAAGGAACACGGGTATTAATATATAGATTACATTTTTACATTTCATTTTGGACGATTTGGACGGTCTCATTTTTAAGCAGAGGGTGTTGCAAGATGACAACGGACCTACTTTTAAGGAACACGGGTATCAATATATAGATTACATTTTTACATTTCATCTTGGACGGTCTCATATTTAACCAGAGGGTGTTGCAAGATGACAACGGACCTACTTTTAAGGAACACGGGTATCAATATATAGATTACATTTTTACATTTCATCTTGGACGGTCTCATATTTAACCAGAGGGTGTTGCAAGATGACAACGGACCTACTTTTAAGGAACACGGGTATCAATATATAGATTACATTTTTACATTTCAACTTGGGCGATTTGGACGGTCTCATTTTTAACCATATGCTGTTGCAAGATGACAACGGACCTACTTTTAAGGAGCACGAGTATTAATAAATAGATTAAAGTCGGATCAACATAAAGTCCTATGACGTGGGGTGCCACGAACAAATCGAAGTTCCGGCGATGGCAAGTGTAAAATCGTATGTATTCCTTCAGCATTCCCCTTTTGGGGCACCTCATTCCGTCTTTACCTTAAAAAAAGAAAGAGAAGAAAAAGGACATGCGACACAGAAAAACAGAAAAAGTAACAAACAAAAAAAAAAGAAAAAAGAAAGAGTAGGGAACGATAGGGAAAGGGTTGAACACGCGGAAGTGATAACGCTAATCTGTTTCAATCAAACATAATGAACAGATGAAAAAAAGGAAAGAAAGAAAAAAAAAGAGTGAAATAGTTAAATCAAGATTATTAAATTTTTTACATATTGAATTATTTCGCTATAGCTCTTAAGTAAACACACTGAACGTTGAAATAATTAAATTATCATATTATGGTATATCCGCAGGTCCTACCAGTATAGATAATTCATCTATATATAGAGAGATGATGAATTAAAATATATTAATAATGGAGAATCGCTTCCGGTTTTTGTCTGTAACAAAAACTACGTCACTGCTTACGTCACATTACCTAAAGTCGTCATAACATAGAATAAATACGCTTAAAATTTGAACATGCAACATTAGACAGTCCTCATTGTTTTTTAAAACAAGTTTTAATAAATACATGACTGGTATTATATATCTATATATAGTTTGTTTTATTTTAATACATATTTAAAGTTTACATTTCAAATTGTTTTATTTTTTAATCCTTTAATGAATTTGATGATTTTACTTACTTAAGGTACAAACTGGCTGACATTGAATTTTTAACTCCCACCCCTCAGGCAATATGTTTCAAAAATCTATTTTTACATCGCCCGGGGGACCTTTTTTTATTTTGCTAGTAATTCATAATAAACTATTTCAATGTTTTTAATGCATATCACGATGTCATTGTTTCTATTAACTTTAACTTTTTACTGAACAAATCAAGTCATTTTTTGTCGGCATCCTTACGTCTACGGGAGACGATGGAGTATATGTAGCATAGGATGGTTCATATGGAGGATGAGCTGTTGCCCAAGCAGCAAATCCCCCCTCTCCACACTGCTGCTATGATCCAAAGGAAAGGTAAGGAACCAATGCAGGTTGGTAACGGTAGTGTCACAGGAGTTGCTGGGTAGCAATTTGATTTCAGCACCACATCACCTTATGGCCTCTGGCTCCTGACTTGTTTTCGGGGTTTACTCCCCTAGCCTTTCCTTGAAAAGCAGCAGAGGTTTTGTGTCGAAATATTCCTTGACTTAGATGGATTGCTGACCAAGGCTAGGGAGCCCCTTTTAACCCATTTGGGGATTGATGTGAGTAGTAAGTACCCCAATCCTATTTCTGTCTGTTTACCAAGTTGTTAGGGGATACCTTCAACGGTAAGTTACAAACCTGTTTTTAACTACTATCGCCAAAATTCGGCTTGGAGCGTCTTAGAACTCCAAGCTTTTGAATGTATCTATTAGTCATCTCTCAATCATGTTATTTTATAATTTAATAAAAATATACTGCTCATTCAACCGTGGTGGGATTTTACGTCATTTCAACCCTTGTTGGGTTATTTTATGCCGAAGATATTTTGTTTTATTTATTCCCACGAAAGTTAAATAAATGACGATTAAAAAGGGGTTGAAAAAAGTGACAATCTAACAGGGTTTTAAAAATCTGTCAATCTAACAGAATTTAATTTTAAAAAATACTTTGACAATTTAACAGGGTTTGAAACTCGTGTTAATCGAGAAAAAAAACAAATAACGGTAACAAGTTCGAACTCGCTTACTACGATGTCGCAGTCAAGCACGTTAGGAACAAGTAATTGTGTCCCGATTACGCATTGGTCATACAAGACTAACGCACTCCTATATACTCAAACAAGAACAACAACCACAATGTGGAACATGTCAAACACCTTTGACAGCTAAACACTTATTAATGGAATGCAGGTTTTTTGCTCAGACGAGAAACCGTTATTTTAAAGCAAACACTATGAAATATCTGTTTGGAAATGTCAACATGGAGGATATTCTCTCTTTTTTGAGGGAAATAAAATTATACCATAGAATATAGACATGAAACAAATCAATAACATACAACATAATCCCCAATAATGCTAACACATTTTTTAAAATCAATTACTAAAAAGTATAAATATAAATACACGATATGTATAACTTTCTAACCGTTAGGCATGACATAACCCCAGACGGGTTGATATATCATAGAATATAGATATGAAACAAATCAATACAACAGAATCCCTAATAATGTTAACACATTGATAAAACCAATTACTAAAATGTATAAATATAAATATAAATAGACGATATGTATAACTTCCTAACCGTTAGGCATGACATAACCCCAGACGGGTTGATATGCCGTTAGAATCAATAAACACAACATAACATAACGTTAGACACTAGGCTACAGTGAAAGAAATCTGGAATTGACAGGTAATGTCTTTGGATATTTCGAAGAATTTATTGCCTCAGTAATCTCTGGCACTGACCAACCGAAACCATCTTTTTCTAAAGGTCGCTTGGGAAAAGCCGGATTATTGTTTATGGAAATTTTGGTCAAAATCTTGAACGAATTTGGAAACTCAAGAGACGTTTTGTGGGGGTGGGGGGGCTTTCTAAATTGAAAATTCAGATCAAACAATTTAGTGACCGTCTGCAGAGGAACACGACCAATTTTTGAGTTTCGAATTCTGTAGCTCGAGGATTTCCACGTGTTTTGGTTATTCTGGTTTGGTATTTGGCAGAATTTTACAAATTCGTTTTCCTTCCACTGTTACGTTTTGAATTATTAAGCTGTAATATTTATCTCAGTCTATTCAAATTTATCTATCTAAATCTGTTCTCATCTATCTATCTATCTATCGTTTCTATCTATCTATTTCCGTCTGTTGATATCTATCTATCTATGTATCTATCTATCTCAGTGTGTTTATATCTATCTATCTATCTTTCTATCTATCTATCTCTGTCTATATCGATCTATCTTTTTATCTATCTCAGTCTGTTAATATCTATCTCAATCTGTTGATATCTATCTATCCATCTATCTATTTATCTCAGTCTGTTGATATCTATCTATCTATCTATCTATCTATCTATCTCAGTCTGTTTATATCTATCTATCTAAATCTGTCTATATCGATCTATCTGTCTATCTTTTTATATATCTTCGTCTGTTAATATCTATCTCAATCTGTTGATATCTATCTATCTATCTATCTATCTATCTATCTATCTATCTATCTTTGTTTATATCTATCTATCTATCTATCTATCTATCTATCTCAGTCTGTTTATATCTATCTATCTATCTATGTCTCTTTATATTGATCTATCTATCTGTCTATCTTTTTATCTATCTCAGTCTGTTAATATGTCTCTAAATCTGTTGATATCTATCTATCTATCTATCTATCTCAGTCTGATTATATCTATCTATCTATCTATCTACCTGTCTGTCTGTTTGTCTGTCTGTCTGACGTTTATCTATCTATCTATCTATCTATCTATTTATCTCAGTCTGTTTATATCTATCTATCTGTATGTCTGTATGTCTGTATGTCTGTCTGTCTCAGTCTGTTTATATCTATCTATCTATCTATCTATCTTAGTCTGTTTCTATCTATCTATCTATCTTAGTCTGTTTCTATCTATCTATCTATCTTAGTCTGTTCATATCAATATATCTATCTATCTTAATCTGTTTCCATCTATCTATCTATCTATCAGTCTGTTCATATCTAGCTACCTATCTATCGCAGAGTGTTTATATCTATCTATCTCAGTCTTCATATCTATCTATCTATCTATTTCAGTCTGTTCATACGTTTTAACATTCATTACGACTCACAGGAAAACTGTTCGTGAAGGCTATTGGCAAAAGTTGTGTATGTTTGTTGTGCATGCACTTCTGCCTGTCCCCGAGCGCGCTTTTCTGCCACGCTCAGTGTTGGCTTAGCAGTCGTTTCTGATGGAGATCCCGATTTACGCCACTGCCAAGTGTGAAGTTCGCGTACTTATTGGGTTTTTAAACGCTATAGGCATTAAACCGATTGAATTTCATAGCCAAATAATGGAAGTGTGTGGTGAGTCATGCACGTATGTTTAAAATTTCCGCAGGAGATGTAGGGAATTTGCAATATCGAAGAAAGTCAACGCTTCTTCAACGACACAAAAATTGAATTCAGAGTTTTCATTCTCCTAGACTGGTTACCTAGCCAAGGTTAAAGAGATCATTTTGCTCTACAATTTACCCATAGCTGGTGGGAGGATAGCTGGATTTATGCCTTTCCCAAGGGTATAAGCCCTATGTGGAATGCTAAACTTAATAGGAATGTTGTCTTGACGAAAAGTGGCTAACATGCTGCTTGGAAACCAACAGTAACAATTGCACTGTAAATGTATTTTACACGTTATCGAACACTTTATTTTCAATCCTCCAATACTAAAAAAAGACCAGATATATATATCTTATTATAATGGAGATTGTGTGTATTTCTGTCTGTAACCGAAACTATATTCCTATTCAAGTCACAATTCCCTTAGTTATTTACATCACATTCTCCATGATTTATTTTTATCTAAATCTCAATTATTAATAAAATTGTCTTACATTAACAATACTGTTAACTATATCTACATACTGATAACATGCAATTATATTTATATATACAACAAAATAGCGCTTTACAGTGTGAACGGGAAGGCTAATTTGCATATTAATATCAAAAAATCGAATTTATAAATATGTTCTTAGTATTATTGATTTCTAACTGTTTGGTTTTATTTTAATGAATATAAGCAAAAATCTCTTCAATGAATCTTAAATGAAATCCATTAACAAGATAAAATAACTGTCATTTTATTCTTTACTTCCTCTTATAACTAAATACTTAAATTAGAAAAAATAACAATGAAAGACGAGCGTGATGGAAGAGTAAGTTTCAGTTGTTCCATTTTTTATTATACTCCCTCTGTTTCAAATCTTTTATTATACTCCCTCTGTTTCAAATCTTTTTATCTGTATTCTTATTTAGTTTCATTAGCCTTTCTAATTTAATACAATATTTTATTACATTAAAACTTAAATACTTGCACCCGGAGGGTGCATATATTTGCTAGTATATATATATAATATATATATATATGTGTGTGTGTTGCGTGTGTGTGTGTGTGTGTGTGTGTGCGTGTGTGTGTGTGTGTGTGTGTGTGTGTGTGTGAGGTAAAATATAAGGAATGAAAGAAAAAAACAAAAATGTGTAGTATATTTTGAATTATCAGGATCATACAAGTGTTTTATAGGAGGAGGAAGTAGGTAGGTGGTGAGTTTTGTGATGAGGGAAAGATTTGATTGGTTATAGGGGAAATCTCTGGGTAAGATGTGAAGGAAATCAGATGGGAAGAGAGTTGATCCGGTTAATTCAATAAAAGCTGAAGAAGCCGAGTTAAAACTCCAGCGAAATATACAACACATTTTTGTCGAAGTTTTGTCCTTTCATTCCTTATATTTTACCTCATTCTGTCGGATTCATTCCAACCCCTTTTCCTCATATATATATATATATATATATATATATATATATATATATATATATCGCGTCATCGTTCGTGCATCCTTTTATATCTATTGGCTTACCCAAGAAGACTGACCACTACGTGTTTTTGGGGGGAGGTTGGGGGGATCTTTTAGCCTTTTTATATGATAGTTAAGCTGAAATATTAACATAAGAATTTAATGAAAGAAAAAATATTAGTATTACTTGCATTTCATACAATATATTTCACATTTCATTCATGAATGGTAAAGCAGGATTATTTCACATATACAACGATAGGCATATATAACCCCCCAAAACGTAGCGGTCAGTCTTCTTGGGTAAGGCAATAGATAAAAAAGGAAGCATGAGGGATGACTTGAAAAAAAAGTTCTTTTGATTGAATATTTGAAAGTAAGTCGGCCTGCAAATTTATCTATTTCAGTTTATATATATATATATATATATTATATATATATATATATATATATATATATATATATATATATATGTGTGTGTGTGTGGTGTGTAGAGAAAGTAGGCAAACACGGGATGTTATGGAAACTGAATGTTTATTGTCGACGATGCAACGTTTCGGCCATTTAGACCATCATCAGGACCAAAAGCCCAGTTCTAGCTTCAATGAAGGACATTTTCAGAATGGTGAAAAACAGTAGGTTGTCAGTAGGGGCAGGGGTGGCTGGGGGGGATGGGTAGTGAATTTTCTTCCCTCTAAATGGGGAGTGTTATATGGAGATGCAGGTGTTTGGTCAGAATGTTTGGATGATGAGGGATGGGTCAAAAAGTGAAAAAGTATGTGTATATGTGTATGGGAGATGGAATTGTCATTAGTTGTATTTGTGTGTGTTTTTTTAAATATCTTTCTGACCATCGGATTAACCTCCTCACATTTCTCACATTATATATATTATATATATATATATATATATATATATATATATATATATATATATATATATATATATATAAATGGATATTGAATCCGACATATGTAAGAAAGTTTTATAAAAAACAAGATGTTAAAAAGATATCTGTTTCGACATTATGAATATGTCTTTTTCAAAGCAACATGTAAGCGGAAAAACGAAATGAATATATCAGTAATTACGAGGCACAGAACGCTCTCGATCAGTACCGGAATTTATTTTTTTTTAATTTTTTAAAAATACATATTTGTTGTTAAAAATAAAATAAATTTTATTTTTAAAATGTTTAAGCATTTTTAATATAAAAAGCTCAAAAGAGTTTGTAGTAAAAATGTATATGAATATCAAAAAAGTTCAGGAAAATGTTCCGGGTACAAATGAAAGTTTAAAAATGTAACAAGTCCAGCAACATGAATCTGCAATGATGTTAAAAAAATTTTTTAAAATTCCGGTACTGATCGAGAGCGTTCTGTGCCTTGTAATTACTGATATATTCATTTCGTTTTTCCGCTTACAATGTTGCTTTGAAAAAGACATATTCATAATGTCGAAACAGATATCTGTCAGGAAAAATTTTTAACATCTTGTTGTTTTTCTATAAAACTTTCTTACACACACACACATATATATATATATATATATATATATATATATAATATATCCATGTTGAATTAAAAAAAGACACATCTCCTGTTTAACAATTTTATTTTTGATCTTTTCTAGTTTTTTTGACAACTTTTTAATATTTGGGTTGATTTCGTGGATTAGTCCACCAAAGTTCAGGTCCCAAGTACTTTCGGCACTTCGAAGTGCCATTATCAGGGGTGATGTGTTCCAGTTTTTTCAAATTATATCAATGTGGAGGCTGGAAGGAGAAGAATTGATGGGAAAGGTGGTATAGGCATTTTAAAATGTGTGTACTGCATTGGAAATTAATTTTGTTTAAGGATGGTTTGTATTGTTTTATGTATAAAGCTTCTAGTATTTGGAATTTTTATTTATTTTTCTTTGTGTAGAATGTGTGTATTTTGCGTTAGAATATTCCGATAATTAGAGTGGGGGTATGAATGTAATTTTAGGTGTTGGGAAATGGAGCTAATTACCGAAATATTCTAACGGAAAATACTTATGGGTATTCAGTTTTTTGAAACCCAATTTTAACTCATTTGTATCTATGGGACTCGAACAACCAATGAATATAACCTCAATATATTCTATAGTTTAAATTCTAATAATTATCTTAATGTTTAAATATATATTGATGCAGTTAAAGATGTTGGAATGCAGTGGTTGTATATAAATATCGACACTTATAGATATAACCTCAATATATTCTATAGTTCAAATTCTAATAATTATCTTAATGTATTGATATATAGTGATGCAGTTAAAGATGTTGGAATGCAGTGGTTGTATATAAATATCGACACTTATAGATATAACCTCAATATATTCTATAGTTCAAATTCTAATAATTATCTTAATGTATTGATATATAGTGATGCAGTTAAAGATGTTGGAATGCAGTGGTTGTATATAAATATCGACACTTATAGATATAACCTCAATATATTCTATAGTTCAAATTCTAATAATTATCTTAATGTATTGATATATAGTGATGCAGTAGCATGAACTTTTGTAGCAATTTGTTCCATGCCCAATCTGTAATTTAAAAAAATAGATTTTCATGAAGGAGGTTAAAAGGAAGACAAATGATAAAGAAGAAAAAATGATAAAGAATGACAGAAAGAAAGAAAGAAGAGAAAGAAAGAAAGAAAGGAATAGATCATAAAGGGGAGAAAGAATGAAAAAATAACAAAGAAAGAAAGAAAGAAGAGAAAGAAAGAAAGAAAGAAAGAAATAGATCATAAGGAGAGAAATAAAGAAAAAATGAACAAGAAAGAAAGAAGAGAAAGAAAGAAAGAAAGAAAGAACTAGATCATAAAGGAGAGAAAGAAGAAAAAAGTAACCATTTGAGAGAGAGAGAGAGAGAGAGAGAGAGAGAGAGAGAGAGAGAGAGAGAGAGAGAGAGAGAGAGATTTGTGTGTTTAAGTGTGTGTCTTTTGAGGTACTTATGTATATTTGCTTAACTACATGGTCATATAAATATATTCAAATATATTTCCTTGTATACATGGAAAACCATTAACACACACACACACACACACACACACACACACTATATATTATATATTATATATATTATATATATTATATATATATACTTTCGTATGTGGGTTACTAGGCAATTTGGTATTGGGATGATTCTAAGCTGGTCCTTTCTTTTAACGGTAAAATGTCTGTCTCTCTGTCTGTCTGTCTGACGTTTATCTATCAATCTATCTCAGTCTGTTTATATCTATCTATCTATTTATCTACCTGCATGTGTGTCTGTCTGTCACAGTCTGTTTATATCTATCTATCCATCAATATCTATCTATCTATATCTATCTATCTATCTATCTTAGTCTATTTCTATCTATCTATCTATCTTAGTCTGTTCATATCTATCTATTTTATCTATCTTAGTCTGTTAATATCTATCTATCTATCTATCTTAGTCTGTTGATATCTATCTATCTATCGGTAAAATATTAGAGAGTTCGGGTCTGATCTGACAGCTTTATGTGTTACATAATTATTGGATCCCTAATGCTTTTATAAGGTATTGTAGAAATCATTATGGCGATTAGTACAGCGGATGGTCTTGAGAATGAGTGACAGCGTTTGACCTCACTCTGACCTTGCTTTCCTAACCTAAACCCCCTAGTTAAAATTAATAGTTTCATTAGAAATGTTGTGGGTTCTTTTTTTTTCTGGGTCAATCTAATTTTCCGACCGTTTTTCAAGTTCAGCCGAGATAAGTTCGAAAGACCATTTTTGACGGTTTTTAGTTAAAAAAAAATTTTAAAAAAAAGAGAGAGAGAAAAAAGTGGTGACTTAATTTTTTTAAAAATCTGCCTAATTATTTATCATTAGAATTATGATAAATTAAATAACAAATTTTCTCATTCAAGTTACGTACATTAGAATCATTTTTATTTTATGTTTAAGGTAAGCTTATCTTAACATTTCAAACACTGTTTATATACGAAATGTTAACTACATCGTATTTTTATTAAATTTTTTTTATTACAATACAACTATATGTTTACTTAGTTACGAAATAAGTAGTTATATAATTTAACTACCTATTTTTGTAATAGGCTTTTTTTCTAAAACTCTTTTGTAGACATACGAAAAAGTTAAAAAGAAAGTTGAGTTAAATGTTTTCGCTTATTATTGTTATTTACTTCGCTTATTATTTATTTCGCTTATTATTGTTATTTACTTCGCTCTTTCTTACCAAATAAATATTTGTAAGATAGATTATTTCATTTCATTTCTAACTAAATTAATATTTTAAAGACAGGAATAAAAAGATTGCGATATGAATAAGATTTGATTTTTCGTTAAAACATACTTTTGATGTCCGAAGCAAAATAATTTTTTTCTAACTCGCTATAAAAAATAAGATTGGACTATAAATAGGCGATAAATTCCGAGCCGAGCTTAAGACTGCGAAATTTATTCACTAAAATTGAATTCACTGCTGATAATCGCCTTAACAAAAAGTCAGTCAGGGGACAATATTTTATCATCAGCAGGAGTTGGTATACGGACAGTTTCGCAAATTGGGTGATTTTGGCTTAATTAATTAATTATATCCCTTAATCAGTAAAAATCAATAACCAAATTTAGCGTGTTTCTTAGTTAGAAGGATATTGATATGTATGCAAAATTTCGAATCAGAGTGACCTCCCGTTTTGAACTTATAGGTCGTCACATACATACCAAAAACTTGGTCTTATATATATATATATATATATATATATATATATATATTATGGAAGAGGTGACTTACCGGTGAATATGGTCACGATGGTTGGTTGATGTGAAATTCAGAAAGGTAAGACAGCGATATGACAAATAAAAAGTGCTCAATACATTAGTAGAGCAAATTTATCTAAAATAGGTACAAGTGATAACCTACTCAAGTTTCACCATACGGATCTTCAGGGTTAAAACCACTAGATTAATCAAGATGTTGATTAATTGCAGTCGAACGGACCGTTCATCGCAAAAGACACACACGTATAATCGACAGCAATTAATCAACATCTTGATTAATCCAGTGGTTTTAACCCTGAAGATCCTTATGGTGAAACTCGAGTAGGCTATCACTTGTACCTATTTTAATATATATATATATATATGTGTGAAAATGAAATAGGAATTGAATCCGACAATATGAGGAAAAATGAGTAAGGAAAAGAAATGTAGATGGATAAAAAATGAATTTAATCGATATCACTTTAATCGATATCACTTACCCATGTGTTTCGGTCAGTCTATCAAAATGAATACGGATTACGCTATTATTATTAAAATAATCATTAATTATTATTATTAAAATTATCATTATTTCAATTTCATCTGATTATTTAATAATAATAATAGCGTAATCCGTATACATTTTGATAAACTGACCGAAACACGTGTGTAAGTGATATCGATTAAATTCATTTTTTATCCATCTACATTTCTTTTCTTTACTCATTTTTCCTCATATATATATATATATATATATATATATATATATATATATATATATATATATATATGAAATTAACATTTTTGAAAAAACAAATGATGTTATTAATTGCTGACAGAAATCTGTTTCGACCGCTTCAATAGATTGTCATCATCAAGAGCAACATATGAGAGAAGACGGGATGAAACAACCGTTAGAAGAAAGGGTACAAACAAACACTATTATTCAATGTTGGAATTTTTTAAAATGCGTGTTCTGTGTTAAAAATAAAATGAATTTTATTTTAAAAAATCAGAAGCATTATAGTTCATTAATAAAACTCAAAAGAGTTTGATGTAAATTATATAAAGTGTATAATGAGTATTAATGAGTATCAAAATTGTTCATGATATATTTCAGCTATTAAAAAAGTAATTTACAAATCCACAGCGTAATTGAAGAAAGATGTAAAGTTTCAAATCACTTGTGTGTTGATAAATCCGTAGTTTTGTAGATGAAAGCCTTCAGAGGTGTAAAAATCCAGATATTTTGTTTTTTCATTAGACAAATATGAAAAATAGATCGAAATTAATCCGACAGTATGAAATTTAACATTTTTGAAAAAACAAATGATGTTTATAATTGCTGACAGAAATCTGTTTCGACCGCTTCAATAGATCGGTCATCATCAAGAGCAACATATGAGAGAAAGACTTAAGCACGTACATTTCTGATAACCATCTCCGAAGATAAGTTCTACTTTGAAATCGATAAGACAAAAATAACATCTTTTTTGTTATTTTCTATACGCATTGTAATTGCCTTCAAATCATTAATATATTATAACATACTTAACAATGCTTCAAGCAAATTACCAATTACTTTTATCCCTACGCCTGAGCGAGGCAAGAAGACTATTCCAACTATCAGAAGGACGTGCTAAAATGGGCTGCCGAATCAACTTTCTTGAAAGATGTCTCATTAATAATATAACTCCTAACACCATAAGAAATATTAAACTTCCAACATGCTTCAAAATACCAAGCTTTCAACGCTCACTGGACAACCTACACAAGTTCTGTATGAGAAAATCACTGCAATATTTACACCTCACACTACATAAACAAATTAAGGAATATGAACAATTACTACCGAAACTGTCTATAACTTCCAGATATCTAATGAATACTACTTTATCGGCTATCAATCAAAGCTACCACAACTGTGTTGACCACAACAAGAATCGTCTAATAAAAAAATTCACGTGGCTACACCAAAACAACAACAGCGACATAACAAACACCATGCAGATTTCAACCTAAAACATAAGATGTACATATCTAATGATGCAACTTCAACTTCAACACCCCAAGTAACAGACCTAACAAAATCTCTTTCGAATGATGAATTGGAACTACTCAGTCTCGAACCTAAATGTCACAAAAATTGAATAATAAACTACTGCTCGAAATAGAAACCAATTTCTGCAGAACGGCCTACCAACTCAAATGGTTATCCAAAATCCAAGAAGAATCTAACACAACAAACAACAACCACTGTTTAACACATTTCCCACCTACACTCTAGATCTCCCATATACATCCACCTCCAGCCAACAAAGAATTGGACTCTAAATTATCTAGACTGAAGAGATCAATATTCGACATACTGAAAAAACATACAAGGACACCACAAAAATCTAATACTCAACGACACACTCTATCAACCTTGAAAAATAAGGAACTGAAAAACCTACCCTCCGATAAAGGTAAGGAATTCTACGTCATCTCCCAGAATACCTATAACCAATTGGCTCTAGAACACCTTAATAATAACAACATTTATTCAGAGGTAACAAACATTCAATCAACACAAATCGAGAATTTAATCAACAGTACATGGATTAACATATGTAAACATAGAAATATATATAGTAAATACAAGAATAACTTCATCACTAAAAACAGTAAACTACCCATTTTCTACCACCTCATCAAAACTCACAAAACCGGCACAATACTTCAGATCAGACCAATCATTTCCAGCTTGGAAGGATCTCTTTACAAGATATCATGGCTTCTCTCACAAATACTGAAACCTCTTTTTCCACTTTTCCAGGACATGTTCAAAACTCCGATGAAGTCATCTATAGACTACAGCAATTAAATACTGGAGTACTTAAACAAAATAATTACACATCAGTTCAGATGTGGTCTCCCTGTACACCACAGTACCTGCACACCCGGAGGTTGATCTCATATCAGAACATATCATCTCTCAAAACCTATACTGTCACAATTTAACTGCAGCGGATATACACCAGCTACTATCCATTATAGTAGACAATACCTACTTCACGTATAACGGACATACATACAAACAAATGTCAGGATTACCCATGGGATCCAGTATCTCAAGCATACTGGCCATTTCATACATGGATAAACTAGAACGACGAGCACTAACCATCTGCCCATCATGCATTTTCTTCACCAGGTATATTGACGATATACTTATGTTGACATCATCCAAAGAAGAAGCCAATGACATAGCCGAGAAATTCCATAGTATAGATAACCACATTCAATTCCAAATAGAACATCCACATAACACTGGTTCCCTGGCACTCCTAGATTTTAGAATAAAAATATCACCAACAGGCAAAATTTACACTAGCTTCTATAAAAAAACACCACTAAGGATCTCTTTGTACACTTCAAGTGAGCACTTCCACTCAGTTGCAAGACAAGTTACATCAGAAATTAAATTAATAGAATACGCAATAGATGTATTGAAGAGACAGACAAAATCACATACAGCACACTTTATGAACACCCTCAAAAACAATGGCTACCCAACTTCATACATACGCCATTTAAATAATAGAAAAACACGGACAATACACACACACTCTAACACCTGTTTCCTGAAACTACCACATTTCAGCGAAACAATCACTAATGAAATACGCAAGGCTATTCATAAAGAAGGTCTAGATATCCAACTAGCCCACTCTGGGCCCTCACTACGCCAACATCTAACAAAAAAAACATAAGAATGTTATTACACCATGCACACTAGCCAACTGCCTAATAAGAGATCCTAACATATATAACAAAACTTATACAATTTACCGTTTAACTTGCTCCAAATGCCTCAATTTCTATATAAGAAGTACAAGTAGACCCCTCCATATTAAAATCAAGGAACACATCTACACACGTGCATCCTCATTCCATAAACATTTAATCAAATGCAAAAATAAGGACAATAGTTTTTCCGTTAAGATAGAGACAATAATACGCAACATTGGTAATCTCAGAATTAGAGAAAGTTTATTAATAGCTAAATTAGGTCCTAATATAAACAATAGATTAGAATTGAACACTGAATACATAGTTAACTAAATTACACGTTCCATATATAGGTTATAGTTTATTTAGTATACATATTTTACACATATATATGTAATTTTCCCTATCACAAATTTAAACCTAATAACAATCAACTATTTGCATATTTTTACTTTGTTCCCTCAAGAAATAAGTCCAAGGTGGACACTTGAGATAACTGATTTAAATTATGTAATACATCTATAATAGATATCTATTTACACATACAATTGATTCTTAACATTTCATGCACTCAAAATAAAAATTAAAATTAAAAATAATTTTTTTTTTAAATTACGGTTAATTTAACATTATTGACATACTTTACATGACATTATTTCTTTAAACCATGACGTTATTTCTTTAAATAGCCTCTTAAGATTACGGTCAGTCTAGAACTAGTAATATATTTTTTAAAAATAAAAATAAATAAATAAAAAATAAAAAAACACTGTGCCTTTTGTAATTTAAATATTTGATTTATAATATTCAATCAATTTAAAATTTAAAAAGAAAAAAAATAAATACTCATAAAACATAGAAATATTAATAAAAAAAGAACAAAACAAAAAAAAAAGCACTATGCCTTTTGTAATTTGAATATTTAATTTCTAATATTTAATCTATTTGAAATTTAAAAAGAAAATACTCATACAACATAATTTTCTTAAATTTTGCATCAATCCTTTTTCACAACTTCACAAAGGTGAGACATATTATCCTTTCTAATATTTTATATATTAATAAAATCCATGGGTACATTTGTAGACTCCAATAATATCTCCTCTTGTTCATCGATAAGCCAAACTTGATAAGTCAGTCTTCCTAAGTCTTTCTTCATACAAAAGATTCTTAAATACATTCACTACCTTAGTAGCTCTCCTTTGTACTCCCTCGATGATTTTTATATCCTTGGAAGAAATTTGATAGTCAGTGTATGATGAAAATTTTGGAGTGGAATATTTCTGTTCGTATTTAAAAAATTTTTTTTAACCATTTGTGAATTTGATTTTATTACTGTGGGTTATGGTTTTTGCAATAGCTATGCCAAGGTTGAAGAGGCCTTGCCTTTGATTTATCACTCTGCAGTTTGCAATGAGTGCCAATTCGCATAATTCCATAGGCTCTTATTATGTATGGGTTCGAGCAGCGATGCATGGTTGAAATTGAATGTGTGATCGAAGTCTGCTGTGTGTGTGAATAGGGCATTTTGGTTGTCGTTTGTCTTTATTGATCTTTTATGCTCGTAGATACGTTTGTCAAGACTGTGTTGGGTTTCTCCGATGTAGCTTTTGTTGCATGGAATGGTGTAAATGCTGGCATAGGAGGTGTTAAAAGTGATAATTAATTCAATGCTTCGATAAAGAATCCCATAGAATGTGAAAAAGTTTTTTTTTTATGAATGACCTCTCTCAAAAGTTATTATTATTATTATTATTATTTACTCATTTTGAGTTTTCACATCAGTGATAGCTGATGGTCTTTCACTGGAGTCTGAGTGACAGCAAGTCTCCTCAGGTCTCCAGGACTCTTCTGAGTATTCTGACAGATTGCAGTAGTGCAGTGTTCTGAATGGTTTCAATCCTTCCTCTGATATCGAAACTTTCCAAACCCTTTTCCAATCCCTTTGGGACTGTTCCAAGTGCACCAACCACAATTGGTATCACTTTCACTTTCATATTCCATAACTTTTTCAGTTCTCTGGCAAGGTCCAGATATTTGTCTATTTTTTCATTTTCCTTTAACTTCACCTTGTGATCTGCTGGCACTGCAAAATCCACCAGTTGACAAGTTCTTTCTTTTTTGTTTATCAACACTAGGTTTGGCCTTCTTGCTGGGATAAGGTGATCCGTTTTTATCTCAAAGTCCCAGAGAATTTTGTGCGTTTCGTTCTCAAGAACAGATTCTGGTTTATGCATATACCATTTTGTTGTGTGGTCAAAATTAAATTTTTTGCATAATTCCCAGTGGATCACCTTCCCAACCCAGTCGTGTCTAGCTTTGTATTCTCGTTGTGCTAGTTTGCTACATTCGCAGAGTATATGGTTAACAGTCTCATCTCTATTCCCGCAAAGTTCACACTTACTATTCTGTTGGGTCTTATCAATTTTCGCTTTGATGTAGTTTGTCCTTATGGCATTATTTTGTGCAGCAATTATAAGTGATTCTGTTTCTCTTTTGAGGTTTCCCTTTCTTAACCATGTCCAAGTCTTTTCGTGTGCAACCTCTTCTATTTGTCGTTTGAAGCGTCCGTATAATTGTTTTTATTCCCATTTTTGTTTTCTAGTCTTCGTCGTTTTTTTGTTTGTCCATCTGCCGTTTTATTATTATTATTATTATTATTATTATTATTATTATTATTATTATTATTATTATTGGGAAAATATCTTTTTCAATTATTCTATTCATTCCATTCATTTTTTATTATATTCGTTGGCCCGATTTTGCATTAATTCTTAAATATATATATATATATATATATATATATATATATATATATATATATATATATATATATATATGAGAAGAAAATATTTTTAAAAATATAACAAACACAGGATGTTATATTTTTAAAATATTTTCTTATCATATTGTCGGATTAATTTCCTCACCGTATTTCCATATATATATATATATATATATATATATATATATGTGTGTGTGTGTGTGTGTGTGTGTGTGTGTGTGTGTTGATACACACACACACAAACTATCTTCCTTAATCTTTTGGAATCCATCTATTTAATTTAAGATCTTGTGACATCCTTAACCGAACAGATTGTAACGACACTCCGTAAGAAAAGTCCTGCCCCCAGGCTTTCACAATTCCTTTCCTGATTGGAAGAATGGACGTCATGGTTTATTTCCAAGAATACCATTGATCCCAGCAGATGTGCTAAATCCGTTTAGAAGGTTGCAATTTCCAATAAGACTAAGCCTTGCTAAATCAATCAGCAGAACGCCCGGTCGGACACGATTTACTACTGGATTGTTTCCGAAAAGAAACTTGCTTCTCTCTGTAGTCGACTTTACGCCAATGAATGCTGACGAACTGGACACTACGGTAGTACCGACAACTTTTTTGACACGCACATTTTCATATCCCCCCACCAAAAAAAAAAAACAACACACACACACTTTTATAAGCCAACGGCTAAGAACTGACCGAGTTCTTTCGGCTATCTGCAAAATAATAGAAATATCGATGATGACCTTGTCTTTATATCAATGCGTCAGACATGAACATTATCTGGTACATACTTGAGAAAAAAATAAACATACGTACATTTTAAAGAGAGATATGCATTTATAATCACTCTCTCTCTCTCTCTCTCTATCTATCTCTCTCTCACACACACACACACACAGACATAAACACACATACACACTAGGGTAGGTCGATTTTTCACTTTTTAAAAGATATATCAACTTAGTATTATCTGCATTATTCGGACTATTGTCCCCATCTTCATTGTTATTTGTACAACGTTTCGGCCGATATGCCCTCCGGCCTTCTTCAGGTATTTCTTCTCGGGCTCGGGAACCTACTCGGACTCGGGGACCTTCTTTTCGAACTCGGGAACCTTTTTTTCGAACTCGGGAACTTTCTTGTCCTAATCGGGAGCCATCACGGAACTTCGAACTTAACCCTTTATTTCGTCCAGTTAATTAGGGTTAAGTTCGAAGTTCCGTGATGGCTCCCGATTACAAGAAAGTTCCAGAGTTGGAAAAGAAGGTTCGCGAGTCCAAGCAGGTTCCCGGGTCCGACAAGAAATACCTGAAGAAGGCCGGAGGGCATATCGACCGAAACGTTGTACAAATAACAATGAAGATGGGGACAATAGTCCGAATAATGCAGATAATACTAATCATCAAACCTCATCTCAAACATTCAGAGAAATAATATATCAACTTGTCCAGCTATGCGAAATTTGTGTGTTAGTATACTGAATTCTGATAGTAAAAATTAGATCTTTTACTTGTACAATTGTTTGAGGAAATAGCATCAAAAGATCGTCTAATATAATTCACTAAAAATCCTTGTTTTCGCACTATTTCACCATTAGAAAACGAGGATTTTTAGTACATTTTAGTTGACGATATTTGATGCCATTTACTCAAACAATGGTACAAGTTATAGTCTTGCATTGCTGCTGATGATGATGAAAACCTTTCTGTTGGTTATCTTTTTTTTGAAGGATGAAATGGGCATAGTTATGTTGACAGTCTGGATATTCTGACTGGATGTGTAACCATGCAGGTCTGGAAGTAAATGGGAGTCTTGCGTTGCTACTGCTGGCTGATGTCATTGATGAAAACCAAATCCTTGCTCAGTTTAAACAAAGATACAAATTTGACAAGATGGGTCTGTGAATTCAAGGGAATTGCATCTGGAAAAGTCACTGGCAAGGTTAGCTGAGATGTCAGTTAGTTGCCTATAAAAATGGCCGACATTTCAACCTGGTTCAAATGGTTGGTTTCTTTGATTTTATGGCATGACAACCCTTGTTGGGTTATTTCATGCCAAAGACTTGTTTTATTCTTTCTTGATGACATTCAAATTTTTTTTTTCAAACTCAATTTTTTTCTTTCTATACACAATTTTTTAAACTCATTCTTTCTATTTAACCCATAGATAGTACCCTAACAGGCACTACCACACTGGGTCAGAGTGAATCTGGGAGTAATGGCGATGAAGGGGTACTCCACACTCCCCAGAGCTCTAGAATTGAAACTTCACCACAATTAGTTGCAGTTTAATGTCATACCCAGAACAATCAACCTGAATGATTGGAGACTTTGAAGTTTTAAAAAAAAAATGAAAAAACAAAAAAAAACTTATGACATTTATTTCAATGGATCTGATTATCAGTTAATGCAATGATCCAGCAAAACTGAAAAATAAGGAAGTTTGATGATAATAAAATAAACTTTCCTATTGGTTAGTTATTTATCTTATAAAAATACAAATATAATTTTTCTAACCGCTTTGAGTGGTAGTAGGAGAAAAGGTCAGGAATTAAGGTCAAATTGTTTTCATATCAAGTAACCCCTTGAGTTATTGATGAAAACCAAATCCTTGCTCAGTTTAACAAAGATACAAATTTGACAAGATGGGTCTGTGAATTCAAGGGAATTGCATCTGGAAAAGTCACTGGCAAGGTTAGCTGAGATGTCAGTTAGTTGCCTATAAAAATGGCCGACAGTTAACAAAAATGTTGAAACATTGGCTGGTAGAAAATTCCCCATGGCACAGTTTCTCATAAGACTATATACATGGTTTACTATCTGTCAATATGCGTGTGCTGTTTATAGACTATGATGTATGGGCTAAAATGATTTGTAGCTGCTGCTACAGAAGGAGACTTTAATTGTTGAATACTTCTTCAAATTAAAGGTGGAGGGCCTTAAATGCAGTTTTAATTTTGGGTATCTGCATTCAGTATAGTACTCACTAAAAATGGTCTGTGAAGCTAGCTTGCTAACCATTAAGTTACAGGAGAGCCTACCTAGCTGATCTCTGTCTCTGTCTATCTCCCTTCCTCTCTCTCTCTCTCTCTCTCTCTCTTCATATATATATATATATATATATATATATAGTGTGTGTGTGGGATTGTCACTGTTTCAGCTTTTACTGGAACGGTGTGCCAAACGCAGTATTATTGGAAGAGTGCTCAATATAAAATAGAGCTGTTATGTAATATGATAAAATAAATATATAAAGGTTTTGTGTGTGTGTGTGTGTGTGTGTGAGAGAGAGAGAGAGAGAGAGAGAGAGAGAGAGAGAGAGAGAGAGAGAGAGAGAGAGAAATATTCTGGTGTAAATTTTGCGTAACTACAGTTTCATGCATATGATGATGCAATCTTTAGACGGCCAAAAACATGAATCTAATAGGTAAAAATCAGTATTAAAAAATGCGTTTGAAAAAAAAAAAAATGAATTTTGAAGAAAAAAATTGAATACCCAACAATGAATCAAACAAAATGTCTTCGGCATAAAATAACCCAACAATGGATGACATGCCATTAAAACCCAACCAAATAACCAACCAACTAGATCAATATAGATGCAACTTCTGACTGATCTTGGAGCCTCTTGATATATTTTCATTTTTTCTGATGGTTATTAGGTGAGTTGATGTCAAATTTGCAATAAAAAAGAAGGGTGGCTCGTTTAGCGTTTATTTCACGTGAAGCCTGCTCACGCGATGGAATGTTAAAACGCAATACTTATCTTTAAGAAGATAAACATGCTTAAACATGAATGAAAAATAAAATTAAATTAAAATTAGAATTAAAAAAAACGCTGAACAAACCACCGTTTTAATATTTTTGATATTTTTGACCGACTGCAGTTATGGAATATTAACACCATAATATTCCATCGCTGATTTTAGATCTGCAGTTCTATATTACCATTGAGCACTTTCATATGCTAAAACTCAATTATATATACTAGTAAATATATGCACCCTCTGGGTGCAAGTATTTAAGTTTTGATATAATAAAATATCATATTAAATTAGAAAGGCTAATGAAACTGACTAAGAATGCAGATAAAAAGATCTGCAACAGAGGGGGTATAATCGAAAAATAGAACAACTTTGAAACTAACAATTCCATCATTTTCCATTACTCCTCTTTTTCATTGGTAAATTTTCCTAAATTTAACTATTTAGTTAAAATTGGAAGTAAAGGATAATATTACAGTTATTTCTTCATGTAAATAAATTTCTTTTAAGATTTATCCACGAGATTTTTGTTTATATTTCTTAAGATAAAACCAAACAATTAGAAATCAATAATACCAAGCACATATTTATTAAAATAAAATTTTAAATATCAATATGCAAATTAGCCTTCTCGTTCAAACTGTAAACCGCTATTTTGTTGTATATATAAATACAATTGCATGTTATTAGTAGGTAGATATGGTCAACCGTACTAAAAATGTAAAACAATTTTTATTTATAACTGAAGGTTTAAAAGAATGAAACCATGGAGAATTTGACGTAAATAATTAAGGGAATTGTGACTTGAGTAGTAATATAGTTTCGGTTACAGACAGAAAACACACAATCTCCATTATAATAAGATATATATATATATATATATATATGTATATCAGTGTGTGTGTGTGTGTGTGTTGGAAAGAGAAATAAAGGAAAGAAAGTATTGAATGGATAAAATAGGATATCTTAATCAATTTTACTTAAACGTGTTTCGGTCAGAAGTTTATCCATGTGTACATTATTCTTTCCAACGTATTTTATTTCAAAAATTAAGGATTTACTCTGAGGAAGGTCGATACTTCTTTGTGTGCGGAACATTTCTACATTTTTTATATTATTATTATTATTTCATTTCATTTTGTTATTTAAAAATAATAATAGACTGAATAATGTACACATGCATAAACTCCTAATCGAAACACGTGTAAGTAAAATTGATTAAAATAACCTATTTTATCCATTCTATACTTTCTTTCCTTTTTTCATCTTTTCAACATACCATCCGATTCATTTCCATTTTCATTTTACACACACACACACACACACACACACACACACACACACACACATATATATATATATATATATATATATATATATATATATATATTATCCAATTGTTGCCTTAACTTTTTCCGTTGCAGTGACATCAGTAGATAATCCAAAAGTGGTCAATATATTAAAACATAGACCAGTATAATAATAATAATAATAATAATAATAATAATAATAATAATAATAATAATAGTAGTCGATGAAAAATAAAGGGTCTACCATGTATTCAATCAATGATTTCATCAGGACTTGTGATTAAACCGTAGGGTAGGGTCCTGATGAAATCTTAATTTTCATCTACTATATATATATATAATATATTATATATTATATATATATATATATATATATATATATATGTGAGTATATATATGTATATATATATGTGTGAGTATATATATATATATATATATATATATATATATATATATTGATATATATCAAATTAGACTACACATTATACATGGTAGGTAAACAATAGCTGCTACTACATTAATTAATGATATTTTCTTTGTGCGTGCGTGCGTGCGAACGAGATAAGTGCAGACAAGGGTTACTAAACAAAATCAGGAGCATTCTCGCTCTTGAACTGAAAAAAAAAACCCAAACAAACCCAGTCAGTCAATTATTATCCTGGTAATGATATCAGGCGCCAAACTCAAACTAAAACCCAGCAGATTCCTACAGTAAAACAAATATAATTGGCTGGGGGGGGGGGGTCACATCATATATCAAACATATACAGCTACGAAACGAAAGCGAGATTTGGAAAAGTATGTTGATGGGGCGGCCCAGATTGTTATTGGACGGGAGAGAAAATACGATTTTGAAAGACCAAAGATTTTCAAGAAATCCAGAAAAATTGTCATATATGATTTTACTTTCTTCTCTATAAAATATAATAAAAATGAATATATAAAATAAATATAATAAAAATCTAGCAAAAAGGCCGACTCTGGTAGACAATTAAGCACAATGTCAAGTCAGTTTCTTATTTATAGAATTTCACATGCATAACACTGTTTGGATCTGTGTAGTAAAGTCGGGAGCTGATGGTAAATGTGGCGCGCCACTTCAGACACAAAAAACAATCTCTCTAGTCTAGTGTTAGTAAAAAGGGGTCAGGCTGATACTGACAATAGGCCACATTGCCTACTTTACTTACTTTAACTTACATTATAATTTGATTGGGCACTTTACGTGGTATAATGGTTAGCATGCTAGATTTGCATACCATTGTTAGTGAGTTCGATTCTCATTGGGCGCCCCATACTTCTGGCCTTGTGCCACATCTAAGCTAAGCTTGGTAATGTTGGAATGTTTTGGATATAAGGCATGTGACAGATGCCTACTCCTAAATATGATACCACGTGACCCGATTCCTATTGCCCAATCACTGGTAGTGCTGCTGCTGATGTTGGTGTATTTATAGAGGTCTGATTCTTAACCTTGGCTCATTGCTATTTGGATCATCTTGGACGTCGGACTTACAAAGAATATTATAACACCGGATTCTTATTGGCTTGCTTACTTATTCACTACATCTGGAACTAAGGATGGCTGCCAGATACTTAACAGGTAAATAACTATATTATAATTTGAAATAAATAAATAAATGATAGAGAAAAAGACTATACAATGAGCATTTAATAACTATCTTGAAAAATGTTAATGATTGGGATAAACATGTACACTGTGTGTGTGGGAGGGTGGCATGCACACACTGTAGGAAGCGCGTGGTGCGATGGTTAAAGTCATGGGAAATGGACTCGTCGCCCCGAGTTCAAATCCTGGATGTGATAATTGCATTTCACTTTGCGCTAATACCCTTGGGAAAGGTATGAATCCTACTCTCCCTCCAGCTATGGATAAATAGTAGGGCAGACTGGGCTCTTTAACCATGGCTAGGCCAACAGTCTAGGAGAAGGAAAACTCTGAATTTAATCCTGTTGAACTCCGCTTAAGAAATTGACCTTATGTCACATCCTGCTCGTGCGGAGGGGTTGGTAAATATATATGGGAGGGTGCATGCACACACTGTTATTATTTAGTTGCAAATTAGACTGCAATTTGCTTTATTCCCCTAAGAGCAAAAATCTTGCTATATAATAAAAATTATCGGTTTTAAATACCGACTTCTAACTAATACACAAGATTGCTGGTATTTTGAAGTTGACAAATTTCTGCCCTAATCCTTTCAGCTCGGGATTTCTCGCGTATCATCAGTCTAATCTTAGAAATATTTATTTGGTTAGAAAGAAAAGAAAATAATATTACTAAATATATAATTCGTATGTGGTTTTATCGTTGGAATTGTTTTTTACAGCGAAGTAAATAACAATAATAAACGAAAACATTTAATTTAACGATTAATAATAACTCAACCTTGTTTTTTATTGTGAATACTTTCATTTTCGAATAAAATATATCCATTTTTAATCAGAATCTAAGTATGTACAATAGAGGTTTTTTTTTAAAGAGAGAAAAAAATACGAACAATTGTAAGTATTTAATTCTTAACATTTTATCACTCTATTTTAGTAGGGTAAAAAAAGAAAGAATTAAACGAATTTCATTTGAAATCAACAGGCAAGAAAGCTCGCTTAAAAATATAAAGTTGTTTCAAAGACGTAAACAACAAAAAGAGACTATTCTTAAAATAAACGAATATTATAATACACTAATTCTTAGATTTGTTTATGGGTAAATCTTTAATAAAATTTAGGAATGCATCTTTAAAAATAATATCTTAAATATAAACAAAAAGAAAACAATCTTAAAATAAACAAACATTTTACTATACAAATTCTCGGCGATTATTTTTTTAATTTGATAAATCATTTTCCTCTCATTTTCACCCTTACTCCTGTCTTCTCCTTACTTACTATCTGGTGATCCTAATATTTTTTAGTCCAGTCATGGACCGGGTACTTTTGGTAGTATATATATATATATATATTACAACCGTGTATGGTTAGCACTATCTCATTTGGTGAGTAAGTGGTGGTCCAATATTTGTGATATTATTAGGAGAGTGCTCAATATCAGTGATAGAGCTATTATATGATAATCATAATGAATAAATGTATAGTACTTAGTGTATATATATCTAATTACATGAATGATAATAAAATATCCCCGTAATTAAATATATATACACAAACTAATATATATTTATGCATTATCATATTTTATATATTTAGTCGTCCACATAGGGTCCTGTTTCGACATCATATGTATCTTCAGTGTGGCTAGACTTATCAGCCTACTTCTAGCCGGGATCCAACCTCCGGGAATTTTAGTGGTAAATACATACGTATGTAAGGCTCCCAGAGAGAGTTTGATCCGTTTTAAGGAGAGCCTTGCTATATATATATATATATATAAATCACCGGCACATCAACATCTTCAGGGACAGCCTTCAAATGCGACATCTGTGGTCTAGAAAAACATTGGACTTCACAGTCACAGGAGGCAATGTAATTTCAGGGGCACAAAAATGTTATTATATTTTATTATAGTCTCCCGAGACCGAAATGCCAATAATAATAATAATAATAATAATAATAATAATAATAATAATAATAATGATATATATACTCTATAATAATAAGTCACAGGAGGCAATGTAACTTCAGGGGCACAAAAATGTTATTATATTTTATTATAGTCTCCCAAGACCGAAATGCCAATAATAATAATAATAATAATAATAATAATAATAATAATAATAATAATAATAATAATAATAATAATAATAATAATAATAATAATAATAATGATATATATACTCTATAATAATAATAATGATATATATATTCAATAATAATAATAATAATGATATATATACTCTGCGAATGTAGCAAACTAGCACAACGAGAATACAAAGCTAGACACGACTGGGTTGGGAAGGTGATCCACTGGGAATTATGCAAAAAATGATTAGAAAAGGGTTTGGAAAGTTTGGATATCAGAGGAAGGATTGAAACCATTCAGAACACTGCACTGCTGCAATCTGCCAGAATACTCAGAAGAGTCCTGGAGACCCGAGGAGACTTGCTGTCACTCAGACTCCAGTGAAAGACCATCAGCTAACACTGATGTGAAAACTCAAAAGGAGTAAATAATGATATATATATTATATATATATATATATATATATATATATATATATCTTATTATAATGGAGATTGTGTGTTTGTCTGTCTGTAACCGAAACTAAATCACTATTCAAGTCACGATTCCCTTAGTTATTGACGTCACATTTACCTTGAATTTATTTTTGTTTTAAACCTCAATTATTGATAAAAATTGCTATATCTTCTTAATACTGTGGATTAATCTACATACTATTTACATGCAAGTATATTTATATATTCAACAAAATAGCGGTTTACAGTGTGAACGAGAAGGCTAATTTGCATATTGATATTTAAAATTTGATTTTAATAAATATATGCTTAGTATTATTGATTTCTAATTGTTTGGTTTTCTCTTAACGAATCTGGGCAAAGATCTCGGGGATACATCTTAAAAGAAATCCATAAACGAGACGAAAGAACTGTAATTTTATTAAATACTTCATAATCTAACTAAATAGATAAATTAGGAAAAATGAAAGACGGGGGTGAAAGAAAATGATAGAAGAGTTAAATCTAAAGCAGTTCTATTTTTCGATTATACCCCCTCAGTTTATCATTTTCTAAATAGTTTATAATTTGATACAATATTTCATAACATTAAAACCTAAATACTTGCACCCGAAGGGTGCATATATTTGCTAGTATATATATATATATATATATATATATATATATATATATATATATATACCGGCATTGCACTGAATACATTCCCTTACAGATAGGTAAAGACACCACCCTCACCAAAAAGTATGTTAACCCGTCTAGGTTTATTTTATTCCAAGAGGTTAGGGAATCGGGTTCATTGAACGTTTGTTTATATATTTTTGTGTAATTGTTGTTGTTTTTTTCTTTTCACACAATCCAATTGAATAAGAATATTTTTTTCAAACATATCTAGTTGATCCATAGATGGGACTCTAAGAGATATTTAAATTTAAATAGGATAATGTTTCTAATAGAACAGTGTTATAATTCTTTGAAGTTCTAGCTATATTTTAGGAGCAAGAATTGTATTAATATTAGCCACATAAAATTTACTAAGTATGAATAAAATAATAATATGTAATGTATAATGCTCCATAAAAAATTAGTCGTTCACATCAAGACGCGATAACTATGTCAACAAAGATTAGGATTTAAAAATTTTAAAATGCAAAAATTTAGGTTTTATGTAACAGAAATTTGTTTTTTCTTTTTTATAACACATAAACTTGGAATTGTTCTTTATATTAAATGCAAAAGAAAACATTAAAAAGTTAATTTTCTATTTTTTATTGACGTTTTAAAATATTTTTTTAACAAATCTCGCTCTTTTTCGAAGCGCGTATTTTGAGTATACCTACTTTTCTATGAAAAAATTTTTTTTAACAAATCTCGCTCTTTTTCGAAGCCCGTATTTTGAGTATACCTACTTTTCTATGAAAAAATAACTACCGAAAATCGGAAAATAAAATGTAAAAAAAAAACATAAATAAATTATTTTTTTAGATTTCTTTTTTACTCATTTCGATAATTATTCAATTGTCTATTATCTTATAAAAGAAAAAAATGATACATCGATATTTTTTCTGCTTAAAAAGGGGGAAGGGGTCTAAATTTTCAATAGAGTTTTTCTTCCAAACTTATTACTTTTTGCATTAAATAATCAGTGGATCTGGGAATAATAGCAATGGAATATCAATTGTTGATCTGTCTTTGTTGATATCCCCTTTTTACTAGCGATAGACCAAGGGAATTGTTTTTGCGTGGAGCGATACACCTACCATCAGCTCCTCACTTTACCGTACAGATCCCTGTACTACTCATACACTGAGTTGGCGAGAGCCATTATCGACCAGGGGCCTTGAGGTTCCCCACCAAACACTCTACCGACTGAGCTAAAGTTGGTATCAGCAAGACAGCGAGAGAGTCTACCCTCTTTTCACTAGCGATAGACCAAGGGGATTGTTTTTGCGTCTGAGGTGGAGCGATATCTTTTTTTGGTCCAATGAACAAACTGATTGGTTAAAAGACAGTCATGTTAGCGGAATTTGAATACACCGACTGAATCACCTGCAGAAAAAATGATTATTCTAAAAATTTGTCTTTCCAAACATTATCAAAACATGGATTCTTTATTATAAAAGTATCTAATTTTCAGACCCTATCAAAACAACAACCACAGTGTGAAACATGTCAAACACCTTTAACTGTTAAACACTTATTCATAGAATGCAGGGTTTTTGCTCACATCAGAAACTTATTTTAAAGCAAATAATATGAAAGATCTATTTGAAAATGTCAACATGGAGGATATTCTCTCTTTTTTGAGGGAAATAAAATTATACCATAAAATATAGACATGAACTTAATACCATACAACATGATCTCCAATGGTGCTAACACATTGTTAAAACCAATTATTAAAAAAGTAGAAATATAAATACACAACATATATTACTTCCTAACTGTTAGGCATGACATAACTCCAAATGGGTTGATATGCCATTAAAATCAATTAACCAAACCAAACCATCTAATTTTCTTACTGAAACAATACAAATCAATATAGAAGAATACAAAAAATACATGTGTATAGAATAAATGAACCAATGGAAAAAAGACTCATTGCAGATAGTCCTGAGGCTAATGAACAGAGAATTAAAGTCGTCATTTATTATTTGGAAAGGCCCTCGCGTAACAAGAACACGGAATATCTGTGAGAGGTAAAGTCCCTTGCCCTGTAGATGAAAGACGCAAATGTTTTAGGTGACCTCTGGGAAGTCGGAGGGCGAAGAATCGTTTGTGTTACAGGAACACAGGATGCCTAAAAAAACGAAGCCTTCTGTCGTAATGGACTGGAGGCTTACCTGGTGTGTTACCTCTGGGCCTGGAGAGTCTAAGAGAAGAAAATTTGACTGTCGGTCCTGTCTTTTAAAGTACCGGACGCAACGACCCCTAATTGCCTGATAAGTCAAGGAAATGTCAACGATTCTATTATCTCTCTCTCTCTCTCTCTCTCTCTCTCTCTCTCTCTCTCTCTCTCTCTCCATATATATATTTACTAGAGAGAGAGAGAGAGAGAGAGAGAGAGAGAGAGAGTGAGGAATTCAATAAAATAATGCAGAAATATCTTCCAATATATATAGAAATATATATATGTATATTTCCCTTAGATAGTATTTCTGTCAGTCTCTCTGTCTCTCTATCTATCTTTCACTTTCACTATATATATATATATATATATATATATATATATATATATATATATATATGAATTTATTATGGAATATATATATATAAATATATATATATATATAAATTTATTGAATAGTCCTGTGGCTAATGAACAGACGGTGTTGAGTTCTTCCTTCCTTTATTGATAAATATTGCTCTGTATATAATCTAAAAAGTTTATTATACATTGAGCTCTCTTCGGTGTTTTAAAGATTCGCTGTATTTATACATACTGGATCATAAATATTAATACAGTGTATCTTAGAAATCACATATAGAATCATCCCTTACTACCAAGTTTTGGATAAATCTCATATATATATATATATATATATATATATAATATATATATATATATATATATATATATGGGGGTAGCATTCTTTCATTTATGCATCAAACAAAAGACACATCTCCTGTTAAAGAATTTTATTTGTGTTTTTTTTTCAAGTTTTCTGGCCAACTTTTTAATATTTGGGTGGAATTCGTGGAAATGCCTATAGCACCTTTCCCATCAATTCTCCTCCTTCAAGCCTCCGCATCCATTAATATAATTTGAAAAACTGATGATGGCACTTCGAAGTGCTGAAAGTACTCGGGACATGAACTTTGGTGGACTAATCCACGAATTCCACCCAAATATTAAAAAGTTGACCAGAAAACTTGAATATATATATATATATATATATATATATATATATATATATATATATATATATATATATATATATATATATGGAGGGGTGTATACTAACATAAATCTTATAAAAAAATATCAGGAACTTTGAACATCATATCTAAACACTAAGCTTCTAATAACAACAACAAAATTTTC
>CM042178.1:23281400-23283900 GCA_023376005.1 Doryteuthis pealeii | reverse complement strand
GGTTTAACCAAGCTGATGCAGGTAGACCCTAAGGAGAGCTCAATGTGCCTAATACCAGTGAGTAGAAGGACAGAGTAAGATATTCAGTAAATGAAGGAAAAAACTCTAAACTTGCTCCATTACAATAATTTATTTCAACCATATTACTACGGTATCTTCAGGTAATCACTTGAACATAACTCTTAAGAATCATGTTCTTGTGATTACCTGAAGATTATTGTAATGGAGCAAGTTTAGAGTTTTTCCTTCATATATATATATATAATATATATATATATATATATATATATATATATATGAGGAAAATGGGATTTGAATGAATCCAGCAGAATGAGGTAAAATAAGGAATGAAAGAACAAAACTCAGACAAAAATGAGTAGTATATTTCGCTGGAACTTTATACAATAAAGGATTGAAGAAGCGGAACTTAACTAAAGTCGGTATCAACATGACAACGAAGGAGTCTATCCATTTTTCATTAACGATAGGCCGTCTGAGCACCATGCCTACCACCAGCTCCTTACTTTACCACACAGATTCCTATGCTACGCATACTCTGGGTTAGCGAGGGTCGATATCGAACTAGGAACCTTGTGAATCCTAGTCGAACGCTCTACCAACTGAGAAGTGTGTAGTTTCGGCGAATATAACATTTATCCTGGCTGTGGCAAATAAATGATCAAGACTGATGGAAAGGTCATGTAGTTTAGTAATGCTATATTTGAGCATTAAACTCAGGTTTAGATTTACAACAAAATTGAATAATTTATATATCTTTTCTTCAATTAAATAAACTTTTAAATGTATCCTTAAGAGACAAATTTGACATTTGTCTTAAAGATTCAGTTGGGGCTGCTTGATAGGGTATTTATTTATTCCAGACCCCAAAGAAAAGGAACTTAGGGAGCAAAGAAGGGAGATAAATTATGGTAAATTTCTCAAAAGAATTAAGAAGACAAATTTTATGTAGGATGTTTTGGTACTAAATATCTTCATTAAAGAAATCCCTCATGGCAATGGAGGTTATTTAGTGGTACACCACAAGGTTCCTAGTTCGATACCGGCCCTCGCCAACTCAGTGTATGAGTAGTACAGGGATCTGCAATACTTTCAAGTATCTAAACGGCTAAGTCTGTAGTTGAATTAATGCAGAAATAAACTTTATATTTTCTCTGGACGCTAAACATTCTAATCTTTGATTTAGAGTTCAATGTTGTAAATATACTAGAAGGATTAACATTAGATTCTATACAAATATGAGAGTCCCCAATGAGGATAAACAGCAGAGAAAATATATGTGATAAAGAGGGAGAATTATTTGGATGTAAAATGTAGTGAGAAAGGTCTCTAATCTATAAGTTTAAAGACATACTACTAAGCAATACAAGCGATACTAAATTTTATGACCTCTGTCCCATAATAGTTGTTACATGTACATATAAATGATATACACTCAAATGTAACAATTGTTACGGGACAATTACTATAAAAAAAGGTAGAATGAAGCTCAAACCTACTGAAATCAATTGGTAAGTTGGTTGCTTTTTACGGTATGACAACCTATTGGGTTATTTTATGCCTATGTCTACGATCTTTCATGCTATTTCCTCAAAAATTAGTACAAGTTCAAAATCTTTTTTTCATATCAATTTATATTAATTATACTAGCAAATATATGCACCCTCTGGGTGCAAGTATTTGAATTTTAATGTAATGAAATATGTTAAATTTGAAATACTTTTGAAACTAAATAAAAATCCAAATAAAATGATTTGAAACAGGGGGTATAATCGAAGAATAGAACAACTTTGAAAACTTAGAAACTAAGTCTTCCATCATTTTCCATCACTCCCTCCTTTTTATTGCTGAATTTTCCTAATTTAACTATTTAGTTGAATTAGGAAGTAAAGAATAAAATTACTGTTTATTTCTTTATATTAATGGATTTCCTTTTAAGATTTATTGAAGAGATTTTTGCTCATATTCATTAGAAAAAAAACAAACACATTAGAAATCAATAATACCGTAGCGCATATCTAATAAAATCAAACTTTTAATATCAATATGCAAATTAGCTTCCTTGTTCACACTGTAACCCGCTATTTTGTTGCATATATAAATACAATTGCATGTTATCAGAATGTGGATAAAGTCAACAGTATTATAATGTAAACTAATTTTATTAATAAATTAAGGTTTAAATAAAAATAACAATCATGGACAATGTGGCGTAAAATAAACACAACAGGGGCATCTTGTGATTACTTCCTCCTCTACGNCTCTCATCCTCTGCTCTCTCTCTTTCTGTCTGTTTGTCTCTCACTCACTCTCTCTTCTCTCTCTCTTCTCTCTCTCTCTCTCACTCTCTGCCTCCGTTTTGAAAAAATCCCATATGAGTTTCCTTTCTCTCAACACAAGAAAAATCTTTCATTCATTTCCCCCAATCTCTCTCTTCTCTCTCTCTCTCTCTCTCTCTCTCTCTCTCTCTCATGCCTTCCGT
>CM042178.1:23241400-23271400 GCA_023376005.1 Doryteuthis pealeii | reverse complement strand
GGTTAGATATAGCACAGGAATCTATGCGGTAAAGTGAGCTGATGGTAAGTGTGGTGCTGTCTCAGAGGGTAAAAAACAATATCCTTGGTCTAGCGCTAGTGAAAAGGGGATATACTCCCTCGCTGTATGGCTGATACCGACTTTAGACCTTCCCGACTACTTTACTTTACAAAATTGAAGAGCAGTGTTGTGGACAAGCGGATTCCCAGCCTCCACAAAGCGCGTTAGGATATGTATGGCCTGTGCAAGGAGGAGGAGTGTGGCGAGTGGCCACGGAGGTTTGAACTCGCTACCTCCTCGTAGCTAAAATGCTGTTGGCAGAAACCCGGTTGAGGTATGTAGGAATTTGCATAAGGGTAGCCGAACGAGCATAAAGTAAACGGAAGTCGCTGATAGAGGGGGCGAGGAAGAAAGCAAGTGTTTGGACGGCAAGTGAAATCTGACGACTACTATTTGGGGTGTCAGGAAGTGAGAGTAACGTGTTCAGTTGGTAGAGACTGTGCTGACGGCGAAAGGAATTTACATTTCGTTTGCTAGAGAGACTTGCAAAAGATTGATATTATCTTAAATCTTTAGACCATTCAAAAGATTTTTAATTAATTCCAAAACATCATAAATCATTTTATTAGAAAATCAGTTGATTTGAATTAAGTCTCAACTTTTGTTATTTGAATCTATTGGAAAAAGGAAACAAAGACAATTTATTTACTTACCAAATAAGTTGATTGTGATTCATTCTCAGCTTTAGTTATTAAAAAAAACTTGTACCGTTTAAAATTTATGACAATTTATTTGTAATGTAGGTAAGATGTGGTGACAGCTATCATCTCTGGCTTTTGTGAGGTAACAATTAAAGAAAGTTATTCTCACTCTTGGTTCTCCAATCTTTCAAATTGCTCTCTCTCTCTCTCTCTCTCTCTCTCTCTCTGTCTCTGTGTATCTATATATATAATATATATATATATATATATATATGTGTGTGTGTGTGTGTGTGTGTGTGTGCGAGTAGTTAATGAAGATATATATAGAGATGGAAATTGACAGGCAGATGTAAAGTAAGAGATGGGTTACTTTATGACTTAATTGCAAATTCCTGCTAATTGAAACGATGAAAAAAATGTTTTTTCAATTGTTTGTTTGTTTGTTTGTTTATGGATTTTAACGGCATATCAACCCGTCTGGGGTTATGTCATGCCTAACGGTTAGGAAGTTATACATAACGTGTATTTATATTTATACTTTTTAGTAATTGGTTTAAAAAATGTGTTAGCATTATTGGGAATTATGTTGTATGTTATTGATTTGTTTCATGTCTATATTCTATGGTATGATTTTATTTCCCTCAAAAAAGAGAGAATATCCTCCATGTTGACATTTTTAAACAGATCTTTTATATTGTTTGTTTTAAAATAACGGTTTCTAATGTGAGCAAAAAAAACCTGCATTCCATGAATAAGTGTTGAACTGTCAAAGGTGTTTGACATGTTTCTTTTCTTTTTTCTTTCTTTCTTACTTACTTACGTTCGTTCTTTCTTTCGTTCTTTCTTTATTTTTTCTTTATTTCTTTCTTACTCTCTTTCTTTCTGTCTGTCTTTCTTCCTTTCTTTTTCCCTATTTTCTCTTTCTTTTTTCCTATGATTCTAATAAGGATACTTGTTTTAATTATCATTCAAAGAATCGAACTAATTCTTTCTTTCTTTCTTTTTTTATTTTTCTTTCTTTCTTTCTTACTTTTCTTTCTTAATTACTTACTTAATCTGTTCTTTATTTTCTTTCCTCTTTCTTTCTTTCTTTTTTCTTTCTTTCTTACTGACTTACTTTCGCTCTTTCTTTCGTTCTTCTTTATTTTCTTTATTTCTTTCTTACTCTCTTTCTTTCTGTCTGTCTTTCTTCCTTTCTTTTTTCCCTATTTTCTCTTTCTTTTCCCTATGATTTCTAATAAGGATAATGTTTGTTTTTTAATTATCATTCAACAAAAAATCGAACTAAACCTTCTTTCTTTCTTTCTTTCTTTCTTATTTTTTCTTTCTTCTGTCTTACTTACCTTCTTCTTCTTTCTCTCTTTCTTTCTTTTTTCTTTTTTTTTTAATTATTTACTTAATTTCGTTCTTTTCTTTATTTTTTCTTTCCTTTTTCTTTCTTTCTTACTTTCTTTCTTTCTTTTTTCTTTCTTTCTTACTGACTTACTTTCGCTCTTTCTTTCGTTCTTTCTTTATTTTTTCTTTATTTCTTTCTTACTCTCTTTCTTTCTGTCTGTCTTTCTTCCTTTCTTTTTTCCCTATTTTCTCTTTCTTTTTTCCCTATGATTTCTAATAAGGATAATGTTTTGTTTTTAATTATCATTAAACAAAGAATCGAACTAAACCTTCTTCTTTCTTCTTTCTTTCTTTCCTTTTCTTCTTTCTTTCTTTCTCTCTTTCTTTCTTTTTTCTTTCTTTCTTACTGACTTACTTTCGCTCTTTCTTATTTTTTTCTTTCTTTCTTTCTTTCTTACTTTCTTTCTTACTTTCGTTCTTTCTTTAAGTGTCAACGGTTTTTGCCATGTTCCACATTGTGGTTATTGTTCTTGTTTGAGTATATAGAAGTTCGTTAGTCTTGTATGACCAATGCGTAATCAAGATACAATGACTTGTTCCTTTCGAGACTTCCTTACCATGAGAGGTCATGAATTGTGAACAGACCTGTAGCTAGGAATATTTGGATGAGGGTCTGTTTATTTGGAATCAAAGGAGTCTATGGAAAATTACCGGTGACGCTTATTGTTGAATATCTGGCCGCCATCCTTAGTTCCAGATCTAGTGAATAAGTAAGCAAGCCAATAAGTATCCTGTGTTATAGTATTATTTGTAAGTCCGTCGTCCAAGATGGTCCGAGTGTCAATGAGCTAAGATTAGAATCAGGCCTCTATAAATACAACAACAGCAGCACTGCCAGTGATTGGACAATAGGAATCTTTCTCAGGTCACGTGATACACACCTTATATCCAGAAAATCCAACACTTATAACCTTGTGATCCATTGAAAACGCGCCTTGACAGACACGTGAGAATAATTTAGAGTTAGATTCGACCCAGCTTTCAGAGAGCTTAGACGTGCTCCGGGGTCAGTATCCCACGACGGAACCAAAATGGGCTAGAAGAAAATAAAGCTTGATCAAGCAAACCCAAGTCTTGTTAGTTAATTATTAAAAACAAGCAATGCCCAGCTCAGAACAGAAAAAGGTAACCAGTTAGCAGTAACAAGCAGAGTTTTTATTTACCCCACGTGTACGAGTTAGGCACAAGGCCCTATTAATGTGGGACCACCCACGAACTGAAGCTCATAGTACAAAAACCGCGTTGATCCCGTCGGCACCCACCATCAAGGGGGCGCCTCAGACACCGGGCAATAAACCCAACCCTGTTCCTTTAAATAGAGGGAACAGGTATTGCCTGTGGGAATGTCCCCCTGGGATCAACGATGTTAATTTTACTCTGGGTCCAGCGGCCGAAGCACAGAAACCAATCAAGTAAGACGATCTACTCTCTAATTTAAATATATCCCCCCTCTCTCTCTCTCTCACCCACTCTCTCTCTCTCTCTCTCTCTCTATATATCTATATATATATATATATATATATATATATATATATATATATATATATTATATACTCAGTGTTATAAGGGCTATATAACATCAATCCCAGAAGTAAGGAATATTTTAGTATATATTTTCTACCATTAAACTAAAAAAGCCTTAGGGAAACCGTCATTGATTCGCTCAGCTTTACTATAATAATAGATATAAACTAGATGGCCAGAACTAAGCACAATTAAAATGTTAATATACTTCCTGGTAAGCTTAGGGCAAGCTTATACATTTATTATTTGAAAACATTGATTTTTAACTGCCTACCTTAAGGCGCGTTCGGGTGACAGAGGTTTATTAAACATATTAAACTCTTTGCCAAATTTCCCCCACGACTGTATCAAATTTAAAACATTGAATATATTTTCCATTCATTGTATCTAATGAAAAATATCAATCTTATCTGGATTTATCATTGAAATAATGAAATTTTGAAGTCAGTTTGTCAGCAAAATCCTGCGGAAATGTGTATATTTTTGTTGACGATCTTTAAAATGAAATGCTCAAATGAGTTTTAAAGTTAGGAATCTAATTTTTGATGTCAGTTCTTATAACACCAAACCCCAGCTTTCGCCACAAAAGCAACATTGAATTTCCCCAAAAGTGAAAAATCAACCTGCCCTATTGCCCGGAGTGTGCGTATTTTTACTAGTTGTAATAATTTTCACACAGAATGTTATTTTCGTAGCGTCGGCACAGCATTATTTCATAGGGCCAACAGAGCGTTTATTTTCATAGGGCAACAGAGCATTATTTTTCATAGGGCCAACAGAGCGTTATTTTTCATAGGGCCAACAGAGCATTATTTTCATGGGGCCAACAGAGCGTTATTTTCATAAAGATAACAGAAAGAGCTTTTTTTAGAAGACAACAGAGCGCTTTATTTCTTGGTTGCCATTGGAGACACGGGAGGTAATCATCTCCCGTGTCTGCTCTGTGCATAGCGAAGAGGCTTATAAAAGCAGAAGCGCCAAAGTCGAAATCGTCTTTCATTTTTTTACCCATAGATGGATTTGGTTTGGTTTGTTTGTTTTTACGGCATATCAACCTCGGTGGGTCATTCAATGCCGACAAAGTTTTGAAATAAATTCATTTTTAATACATAATACAATTTTGTTTATAAATTCATGTTGTTCTATTCAACCCATAGATGGTACCCTAACAGGTACTACCACTCCGAGTCAGATGGACCAGGGAGCAATGGTGATGAAGGGATTCTACACATTCCCCAGACCTCCAGAACTGGAACCTCACCATCAGATAGAGATTAAAGTCATTCTCAGCACATGTACACCCCCAGTCACGGCTTTCTAGCACCCATGATAAAAAGGGTTGGGGATTGCCATAAGGGCAATAGGGTTGGGCAATCATGTAGGTGCTAGGATTTCACGTGACCAGCCGATTGATCGATGGGGGCCTCTCCGACGGCCCGTCTAGCCCAATTAAGAACTAAAGTGGAACATTGCATGTCATGGACTGCTCAACCACCTGGGTTTTATCCTTAAACATCACGGGTGGCCCCATTTGGGGGAGTCTTATCCCTCTGCAGAGGTGCAGTCGGTGCATTCTAACGCCCCACCGACAGGGTGGTTCACAGATGGAACCATAACAGGTACTACCACTGCTGGTCAGAGTGAGGCAACGAAGGATTAGTTTTGTTTGATGGATTTTACAGCATGTCAACCTTTGTCGGGTTATTTCTTGCCTAAGAAGTTTTGTTGTATACATGCGTGGTGGGTATTTTTTTTTTTTCAAACTCAATTATTTTGAACACTTTAAAAAAAAAACTCATTTTCTTCTATTCAAACCATAGATTGGACCCTAACAGGTACTACCGCTCCGGTTCAGAGTAGACCTGGGAGTTATGGCTATGAAGGGGTACTCCCTACTTCCGTTATTGGTTATTTAATTCTGAAATAATATTCATTTGTAAAGGTTTTGTTTCATTTATTTGTTTAACGGCATATAAACTTCTTATGGGTTATTCAATGTCAATATTTGATATATTTGCTTTTGTTTAGTTTTATTTATTTATTTATTTACTTATTTATTGTTTAATGGGCCGGGTTAGCACAGTCGGTAGAGCGTTCGGCTAGAAACCACAAGGTTCCTAGTTCGATCCCGGTCCTCGCCAACTCAGCTTATGAGTAGCACAGGGATCTGTGCGGTAAAGTAAGGAGCTGATGGTAGGTGTGGCGCTCCACCTCAGACGCCAAAAACAATCTCCTTGGTCTAGCGCTATTGAAAAGGGGATAGACTGCTGACTGGCTGATACCGACTTTAGGCCGCCCGACGACTTTACTTTACTTTTATTTATTGTTTAACGGCATATCACCTCCTTATGGGTTATTTAGTGCCGAAAAATATTAATTTGTAAAGGTTTCCTTACCATCATGATTATGAATAGGTTTGGTTTGATTTATTTGTTTAATGGCATATAATCTCCTTATGGGTTATTTAATGCCGAAATGTGATTCATTTGTAAATGTTTGATTACAATCAGGACTATGTATATGTTTGGGTTTTTTTTACCGGCATATCAACTCCTTATGGGTTATTTAAGGCCAAAACTAGATTAAATACTGAAACCAGACCAGGTTATGAATGGCAATTATTATTGATGATAGTCAGATAATAAGAAAAGGGCGTGGGAATGAGCAGTAGTTTATTGTGGGGGTGGTTGGGGGGTAGAGAAGAAAAAATCAATCAGTCTGCATTCTTTGGCTGGGGTCGGTCAAAATCGATCGAGTGACTGTGGTAATGATTTGGTTAATGATACAAGGAGGAAGTGTGGGTAAGTGGGGGAGGGAGGGGTTGGTTATGTGTGTGTTGTGTGTGTGTGTGTGTGTGTGCACCTATCTCATTCATAGAACGCTCTTCTGTGCTGCCCCTACTTCTGCTCCTCCAGGCAACAGAAACCCTCTGCCCCTCCCCCAACTACACACTCATCAACACTTCACCCTATTCCCTTACCGGTGCCAGCCACACCTCCTTCGAATCAATACCATTTTCTTCATAAGTTCCTTGACCCGCCATCACCGGACCCCTGTGCCGAGCAATCAAGTCGGTGTCGAAATAAAGACCAATTACGCGGGCTTCACCCCCAGAAGCTTTTAAAGGTGTTGGTTGACGGTGAAATATGGAGTCTGTGGGGTGGGGGTGGGGTTTTCTGGTTGTGTGGCAATTGGGCGTGTCTGCAGGGGGTGAAAGAGAAACAATGATGATGATGATGATGATGATGATGATGATGATGATGAAAAGTTCAAAGGTCCTTTTGTGTCTTCCTCATTACTTTATCCGTGGCGACATCCCAGGAACCAACCAATTCGGTGGGGGACAGGGCCATTATAGGGAAATCACGCGCTAAATTACCAGCGTACACATACATACAAGTAACACCTGCAAGAGCCGCTGCCAGTTTTTACGGTAGGATCGCAGTGATGGGAGAGCCGCTGTGAACGGTTTACAGTAGACAAATAGTTTTTTTTTAAAAAAAGAGTTTTAAAGAAAAAAAAACAATTTGGAATACCCATCAAGAATTAATAAAACAAAACTTTTTTTTATATCCCATACACTACAATTTTTGATCATACCAAATGAAAAAGATAATTGTAAAATGATGTACCTTGTTATTTGTCATCGATTATTCTCAAAGCGGAATACACAGTTTTTTTCTTCCTTTCTTTCTTTCTTTCTTTAAAGATCCACTTTTAATTGAAGCATAATTTCAAATTCGTTTTCCAAAAAACTAAATTCAGACAAAATTACTATAAAAATACATAAGCAAAAGAAAAACGGTTAAATCGAACTTAACGGACGTAAATTTTAACCAAAATACCTAAAAATCAGGGAATTAATCGAATTTAATGAAATTTTCAGTTATTTTATCTAAAAACTTTTACATTTTTTCAGGTCAGTTAACTTTATATCACGTATCTTTAAGAATCTGTGTTACACCTCAAAGATACGCGGTTAAAAGTTAACTGACCATGAAAATTGTGAAAGTTTTAAATAAAATAACTAGTGCATTATATATGTTATTCATTAATGTATCAACACTGAAAATTTCATTAATTTCGGTTAATTCCCTGATTTTTCGGGTTTTTTTTTCTTTTGGCGGGGTGACCATACGATGGATCAATTTAGGTCTGTTAAATTCGATTTAACCCTTTATCTGTGGTGTCATCTCAGGAACCAAACAAATTTGGGGGTGGGGAACAGAGTCATTATAGGGAAATCACACACTAACTCACGCGCGGTCACATACATACTCACAATATCAAAATTACTATATATATCTACCAACTACTCTACACGAGCAGAATGTGACACAAGGTCAATTTCTCAAACGGAGTTCAACGGGTTTGAATTCAGAGTTTTCCTTCTCCGAGACTGGTTATCTAGCCAAATTTAAAAAGTCCAGTATGCTTACTGTTTACCCATAAAGAGTAGTGCGATGCATACCTTTCCCAATAGTAATAGCACTATGTGAAATGCAAACAGTCTCGTCCAGGACAAAACTACTTCAAATCGGGTCGAATCTAACTCAAAACTATTCTCATGTGTCTGCCGGGGCGTTTTTAATGGATCAAAAGTTTGTAACCGTCTCCGGTAATTTTCCATGGACTCCCTGGTCCAAAAGTTAACGGCCCTTAATTCAAATTCTTAGCTACAGGTCTGTTCACAATTCATGGCCTCTCATGAATTGTAACAGTTAGAGTCCAAGTGGTGCACCCACACAGTAAACCTAGTCTGGTAAAAAGCCCCAATAGATGAGCACCCGGTAAGAATCAAAATCCATAGAAATGGTTTTAGATAATATCATATCAAGCGCGCTACATTACGTACTCATAAATGCATGTTTCTACGCCAAATATAACTAGCGAGACTATGCACCCTCTGGGCGTAAGTATTTAAGTCTTAATATAATGAAATATATTGAATTATAAAGACTGACAACATTAAATAAGAACGCATATAAAATATTACACTTATTTCAATTATGTTTCGATTGGTTTCTATATAAAATCATTGATAGAATTGATTTTAATACGTTGGAGAATAAAGCAATAATGTTAGAAATCAATAACACTAAGTAATTATTTATTAAACCCGGTTTTGTTAAAACCAATATGCTAGGGTCCCATCTATGGGTTAAATAGATTTAAACAAATGAATTTTTTTTAAATGTCTAAAAAACTGAATTTTATAAAAATGGAATACCCGACAAGAATGAATAAAACAAAATGTCGTTGGTATAAAATAAGCCAACAAGGGTTGACATGCCGTAAAATCCAAAACAATTGAATACCCAACAAGAATGAATAAAACAAAATGCCTTCGGTATAAAATAACCCAACAAGGGTTGACATGCCGTAAAATCCAAAACATTGAATACCTAACAAGAATGAATAAAACAAAACGTCTTTGGTATAAAATAACCCAACAAGGGTTGACATGCCGTAAAATCCAAAACAATTGAATACCCAACAAGAATGAATAAAACAAAATGACTTCGGTATAAAATAACCCAACAAGGGTTGACATGCCGTAAAATCGAAAACAATTGAATACCCAACAAGAATGAATGAAACAAAACGTCGTTGGCATAAAATAACCCAACAAGGGTTGACATGCCGTAAATCCAACCAAGTAAAAATCCAACCTCATATGCAACTCTGCATAGAAGAAAGACCCCCCCCCCAATGAGACCACTTGTTGGTCGTGGGTAGCAATCCGTAATGCTTAAGGACAGAATGCTGGGAGATGAGCTGTCCATGACATACAACACTCCACTTTGGCCCCTACTTACGCTAGGCGGACAGTTGGAGAGGCCCCTCTGATCAATCGGCTGTTCACGTGAAGCCCTAACACCTTGTCCCGAGCCTTTTGCCTTAAGACAAGTCCCAACCCTATTTTTTATCATATATCTGCCAGAAGGCGTTGACTGAGGGACTTCATGTCCTGGGTAAGACGTTAGACTATATTTGATGGTGAGGTTCCATTTCCGGGGATCTGGAGAATTTGGAGCATCCCTTCAACACCATTGCTCCCAGGTCATCTCTGAATCGTTGTAGTACCTGTTAGGGTCCCATCAATGCATAAAATAGAAACGCATTTAAAACAAATTGAGTGTCCATCAAGAATGAATAAAACAAAAAACGTCTTAGGCATAGAATGATCCAGCAAGGTTTGACATGCCGTAAAATCCAACCAACCCACCCACTAACCAAAGTAAACAAAATTTGCCATTAAATAACCCACACTGGTTGATATGCCATTGTAACAGTATGGTTATGACGTATATCCATCGTGATTGATGATTTGTTAGGAAACATTTATGACCAGCGGATAAGTTTAAATCCTGATTCAGCGAACACGCGTGGATAGATTTGATTGGATGATTGGAATGCTGACGTGGCAAAGGGGAGAAAGGAAGAGTGAGATGCGATTGCTAGAAGTTAGTAAGGAGTTTGAGTCTGGTCGTCGACGGGTGAAGACGGAAGCTTGAGCCTGGTCGGCCACGAGGGAAGACGCGCTAAGGCCTGATCTTTCCATTGCAGTGATCATGGATGAAGTTAAAATAAATAATTACTTGATCAAGTCCCAAAATGGATGTCTTATCTTTTGTAATTTCTTTTATTTGGACCAAATCAGCCTTAGCTAGAAGCACAAGCAGAAGAAGCCGGCGGACATGGTAGAAGCTCTGCAAGTAAGTATAATCTCTCTCTAATATCTGTCATAATAAGTCTCTCTCTCTCTCTCCCTAAAGAAAGTTTTTATCAAAGAATACTCACTCTCACCAGTGCGTATGTGACACGTATCACATTTGGTACTATGAACAGCATAGTATCAGTGGGGTACGTATGCGAAGCATATAGGGTCACATTCCTCATACGTTCATAGTGGGTGCCGTGCCAGGACCTAATAGTGATCACATGGGGTACGTGAAACTTATAGTTTCACACCAGTAAACAACATAACCAACCTTTAAACAGTCAACTTTTGTAACCAAAAGAAATAAAAAAGGAAAGTGAGAGACTCTTAGAATTCTGAGAATCAGGAAGATGGAAATAGGAATGGTGAAGAGTTGCTGCTTTTTTTTTCTATGGCTTGATCTTTCTCTGAAAGAATTTTCTCTTGTTCACCTGAAATTTCACCAAAAATTAGAAAAATCATAAAAATCAAAAATTAAAATATTTTTCACAAACATCAAATTCTAATTTATCAAATGATAAAACTAATTGCATTCATCTTTTCTTTTTGTTCAATAAAATCCATGCTATTTTTTTCCTTCATCATTATAATCATCATCATTATTACTAGCAAATATATGCACCCTCCGGGTGCAAGTATTTAAGTTTTAATGTAATAAAATATTATATTAAATTAGAAAGGCTAACGGAACTAAATAAGATTACAGATAAAAAGATTTGAAACAGAGGGAGTATAATAAAAAATGGAACAACTGAAACTTACTCTTCCATCACTCTCGTCTTTCATTGTTATTTTTTCTAATTTAAGTATTTAGTTATAAGAGGAAGTAAAGAATAAAATGACAGTTATTTTATCTTGTTAATGGATTTCATTTAAGATTCATTGAAGAGATTTTTGCTTATATTCATTAAAATAAAACCAAACAGTTAGAAATCAATGATACTAAGCATATTTATTAAATTCGATTTTTTAATATTAATATGCAAATTAGCCTTCCCGTTCACACTGTAAACCGCTATTTTGTTGTATATATAAATATAATTGCATGTTGTCTGTATGTAGACATAGTTAACTGTATTAATAATGTAAAACGATTTTATTAATAATTGAGGTTTAGATATAAATAAAATCATGGAGAATGTGATGTCAATAACTAAGAGAATTGTTACTTGAGTAGGAATATAGTTTCGGTTACAGACAGAAAAACACACAATCTCCATTATAATAAGATATCATGCAGACAGCACAGATATCCATGACCCTCTCTCACAAACTATCCCTATTCGTCATCGCTCCTAAGAGGACCTCTGCACAGTATCAAAAATCAAGAAACCTCGAAAATTGGTAGACAAGTTCACATACCTAGATAGTAATATCTCATCTACAGAAAGCAATGTCAATGTATGCATAGGAAAATGATATGATTTGATTTGGTTTCTTTGTTTAATGAAAGATCAACCGTTGTGGGTTATTTAATGCCAATGCCATACTTGAGAAAAAAAAGTAGTTGTATTATTTAGCACATAACTGGGGGGGGCATGAGGGAGTTTATATCTTTTCCAAGGGCATTAGTCCAAAAGTGAATGGTATAGTACAACTGGAATTTGAACTCGTTTACTAAGATTTCGCAGTCCAGCTTGCTAATAACTACACCACGGGAACTGACTCTAGTTACGGCATAAATTCAATTTGTTTCTTGGGTACAAAACAATGCTATCTCCGAATAAACACCTGAAAATGGCCGGAGAACAAATCGACCAAAACATTAGGTGTATAACTATAGAGATGAGGGCAACAGTCCGAAAAATCGAAACAATACATATTATCAAGCCGTATCTCAAAACTTCAGACAAACAAACAGATATTATTTGTCTATATTTTGTATGTGAATAATTTTGATATCGGACTGCTATCTTCCTCTTTACTGTGGTAGGTATCAACACAACGTTCAGACCGCTGTAACCCCGGCCTTGTTTCGATTTTTCTTATATAGCTTAAAAGTTACAATCAGACGATAACCTTGAGATCAAACGTGGTTTCGGAGCTTATAAAGAATTATATATATATATATATATATATATATATATATATATATTATATATTATATATATATATATATATATATATATGAAATATAATTTAAAAAAATAAATTGAATTAGATATACATAAGTAAATAAACAAATAAATAAATAATAATAATAATAATAATAATAATAATAATAATAATAATAATAAACGGATCACCTTATCCCAGCAAGAAGACCAGACCTAGTGTTCATTAACAAAAAAGAAAGAACTTGTCAACTGGTGGATTTTTCAGTTCCAGCAAATCACAGGGTGAAGCTAAAAGAAAATGAAAAAATGGACAAATATTTGGACCTTGCCAGAGAACTGAAAAGTTATGGAATAGGAAAGTGAAAGTTATACCAATTGTAGTTGGTGCACTTGGACCGGTCCCAAAAGGATTGGAAAAGGGTTTCGAATATCTGGAAATCAGAGAAAGGATTGAAACCATCCAGAACACTGCACTGCTGCAATCTGCCAGAATACTCAGAAGAGTCCTGGAGACCTGAGGAGACTTGCTGTCACTCAGACTCCAGTGAAAGACCATCAACTAACACTGATGTGAAAACTCAAAAGGAGTAAATATAATAATAAATAACAATAATAATAATAACAATAAAATAATTAATAATATGTTCACAATAACCATAACAGTACTTACACTTGCTGGTCAGAGTGAGGCAACGAAGTATTAGTTTGTTTGGATGGATTTTACAGCATGTCAACCTTTGTCGGTTATTCTGCCTAAGAAGTTTGTGACATACATGCTCCGTGTAATTTTTTTTTTTCAAAACTCAATTATTTTTCACACTTTAAAAAAAAAAACTCATTTATCTTCTATTCAAAACATAGATTGCGACCCTAACCAGGTACACGCTCCCGTTCAGAGTAGACCTGGAGTATGCGCTCTGAAGGGGTACTCCCTACTTCCGTTATGGCTTATTTAATTCTATAATAATATTCATTTTTTAAAGCGTTTGTTTCATTTATTTGTTAACGGCATATAAACTTTCTTATGGGTTTATTCAATGTCAATATTTTTAGATATATTTGCTTTGTTTAGTTTTATTTATTTATTATTTCTTATTATTGTTAATGGGCCGGTTAGCACAGTCGGTAAGCGTTCGGCTAGAAACCACAAGTTCCTAGTTCGATCCCGTCCCACCAACTCACTTATGATAGCCCACAGGGATCTGTCGAAAGTAAGGGAGCTATGTATTGTGCGCTCCACCTCAGACGCCAAAAACAATTCCCTGGGTCAGCGCTAATTGAAAAGGGATAGACTCCCCTCGCTGACTGGCTATACCTGACTTTAGCCGGCCCAGAACGACTTATTACTTTATATTTATTGTTAACGCATATCACCTCCTTATAGGTTATTTAGTGCCGAAAAATTTAATTTGAAACTGTTCTACGCATCATATTATGAATAGGTTTGGTTTGATTTATTTTTAATGTCATATAATCTCCTTAGGGTTATTTAATGCCCGAAATGTGTTCATTTTAGAAATGTTGCATTACCAATAGGACTATTATATGTTTTGGTTTTTTTTTACCGGCATATCAATACCTTTGGTTATTTAAGGCCAAACATATTAAAAACTGAAACGCAGACGCAGGTTTATAATGGCCAATTATTATTGATGATAGTCAGCATAATAAAAGGTCTCACTAACGTGCGGAATGACAGTAGTTTATTTGGGGTGCGTTGGGGTTAGAGAAGAAAAAATCAATTCATCTGCATTCTTTGGGCTGGTGTCTGGTAAATTCATCGGGTACTTGGTAATATGTGGTTAATGAATACAAGGAGAAGTGTGGTAATGGAGGGGAGGTTGCTTATGTGTGTGTGTGTGTGTGTGTGTGGGGTTGGTGTTGCAACCTCATCTTCCCATTCATAGAACGCTCTTCTGTGCTGCCCCTACTTCTGCCTACCTCCAGGCAACAGAAACCCTCTGCCCCTCCCAACACTACACACTCATCAACACTTCACCCTATTCCTTACGTGCCAGCACACCTCCTTCGAAGCAATACCATTTTTCTCATAAGTCCTTTGACCCGCCATCGATCCGGACCCCTGATCCGAGCAATCAGTCGGTGTTCGAAATACACAGACCAATTACGCGGCTTCACCCCTCAGAAGCTTTTAAAGTGGTTGGTGACGGTTGAAATTGATCTTGTGGTGGGGGGTCGTATTCTGGTTGTGTGCAAAATTGGCGTGGTCTGGCAGGGGGTGAAAAAGCAAGAAACAATGATGATGATGATGATGATGATATGATGATGATATATGATTAAAAGTTCAAAGGTCTTTGTGTGCTTCCTTCATCTACTTTACTCGTGGACGTACATCCCAGCAACCAACCAATCTCGTGGGGACAGCCATTACTAAGGAAATCACGCGCTAAATTACAGCTTACACATACATACAGAGTAACACCTCAAGAGAGGCCGCTTCCTATTTTACGGTAGATCGCGCATGATGCGAGACCGCGTGAACGGGTTTACAGTAGATCAAATATGTTTTTTAAAAAAAAGAGTTTTTAATAGAAAAAAACAATTTGAATTACCATTCACAGAGATTAATAAAACAAAAACTTTTTTTATATCCAACACCTACAATTTTTGAACATACCAAATGAAAAATAATTGTAAAATATGTACCTGTTATCATGTCATCGATTATTCTCAAAAGCGAATACACAGTTTTTTTCTTCCTTCTCTTATCTGTTCTTTCTTTAAAAATCACTTGTAATAGAGCACTAATTTTCAAATTCGTTTTCCAAAAAACTAAATCAAGACAAAATTACTAAATACAAAGCATAAGCAAAAGAAAACGTTAAAATCGAATTTAATCGACGTAAATTTTAACCAGAAATACCTAAAAATCAGGAATTAATCTAATTATGAAATTATTCAGTATTTAGTCTAAAAACTTTTACCATTTTTTCACGTCAGTTAACCTTTATATCAAACGTATCGTTTAAGAATCTGTGTACACCGTCAAAGATACCGCGGTTAAAAGTTAACGACCATAAAAATTGTGAAACGTTTTAATAATATAACTATAGTGCCATATATAGTGTTATTCATTAATGTTATCAACACTGAAATTCATTAATTTCGTTAATTCCCTATTTTTCGGGTTTTTTTTCTTTTGCAGGGTGACCATACGATGATCAATTTAGGTCTTGTTAAATTCGATTTACCCTTTATCTGTTTTCATCTCAGGAACCAAACAAATTTTGTGGAACAGATTCATTATAGGAAATCACACACTAACTCACGCGCGGTCACATACATACTCACAATATCAAAATTACTATATATATCTACCAACTACTCTACACGAGCAAATGTGACACAAGTCAATTTCTCAAACGGAGTTCAACGTGTTTGAATTCAGAGTTTCCTTCTCCGAGACTGGTTATCTAAGCGAATTTAAGAATCCATGCTTACTGTTTACCCATAAAGAGTAGTGCATGCATACCTTTCCCATAGTAATAGCACTATTGAAATGCAAACAGTCTCGTCCAGGACAAAACTACTTCAAATCGGTCAATCTAACTCAAAACTATTTCAGTGTGTCTGCCCGGGGCGTTTTTTAATTATCAAAAGTTTGTAACCGTCTCCGGTAATTTTCCATGGACTCCCTGGTCCAAAAGTTAACGGCCCTTAATTCAAATTCTTAGCTACAGGTCTGTTCACCAATTCATGGCCTCTCATGAATTGTAACAGTAGATCCAAGTGGTGACACCCACACATAAACCTAGTCTGGTAAAAGCCCCAATAGATGAGCACCCGTAAGAATCAAAATCCATAGAAATGTTTTAATAATTCATATCAAGCGCGCTACATTACGTACTTCATAAATGCATGTTTCTACGCCAAATATAACTAGCGAGACTATGCACCCTCTGGGCGTAAGTATTTAAGTCTTAATATAATAAAATATATGAATTATAAAAGACTGACAACATATAATAAAACGCAATATAATAAATATTACACTTATTTCAATTATGTTTCGCATGGTTTTCTATATAAAACATTGATAGAATTGATTTTAATACTGTTGAAATAAAGCAATAATGTTAGAAATCAATAACACTAAGTAATTATTTATTAAACCGCGTTTTGTTAAAACCAATATGCTAGGTCCCATCTATGGGTTAAATAGATTTAAACAAATGAATTTTTTTTAAATGTCTAAAAAAACTGAATTTTATAAAATGGAATACCCGACAAGAATGAATAAAACAAAATTCGTTGATATAAAATAAGCCAACAAGGGTTGACATGCCGTAAAATCCAAAACAATTGAATACCCAACAAGAATGAATAAAACAAAATGCCTTCGGTATTAAAATAACCCAACAAGGTTGACATGCCGTAAAATCCAAACAATTGAATACCTAACAAGAATGAATAAAACAAAACGTCTTGGTTATAAAAAACCCAACAAGGGTTGACATGCCGTAAAATCCAAAAACAATTGAATACCCAACAAGATAAATAAAACAAAATGACTTCGGTATAAAATAACCCACAAGGTTACATGCCGTAAAATCGAAAACAATTGAATACCCAACAAGAATGAATGAACAAAAACTCGTTGGCATAAAATAACCCAACAAGGTTGACATGCCGTAAATCCAACCAAGTAAAAATCCAACCTCATATGCAACTCTGCATAGAAGAAAGACCCCCCCCCCCAATGAGACCACTTGTTGGTCGTGGGTAGCAATCCGTAATGCTTAAGACAGAATGCTGGGAGATGAGCTGTCCATGACATACAACACTCCACTTTGGCCCCTACTTACGCTAGGCGGACAGTTGGAAGGCCCCTCTGATCAATCGGCTTCACGTGAAGCCCTAACACCTGTCCCGAGCCTTTTGCCTTAAGACAAGTCCCAACCCTATTTTTATCAATATCTGCCAGAAGGCGTGACTGAGGACTTCATGTCCTGGGTAAGACGTTAGACTATATTGTATGGTGAGTTCCATTTCCGGGGATCTGTAAAATTTGGAAGCATCCCTTCAACACCATTGCTCCCAGGTCATCTCTGAATCGTGTAAACCTGTTAGGTCCCATCAATGCATAAAATAGAAAAACGCATTTAAAACAAATTGAGTGTCCATCAAGAATGAATAAAAACAAAAAACGTCTTAGGCATAGAATATCCAGCAAGTTGACATGCCGTAAAATCCAACCAACCCACCCACTAACCAAAGTAAACAAAATTTGCCATTAAATAACCCACACTGGTTGATATGCCATTGTAACAGTATTATGACGTATATCCATCGTGATTGATGATTTGTTAGGAAACATTTATGACCAGCGGATAAGTTTAAATCCTGATTCAGCGAACACGCGTGGATAGATTTGATTGGATGATTGGAATGCTGACTGCAAAGGAGAAAGGAAGAGTGAGATGCGATTGCTAGAAGTTAGTAAGGAGTTTGAGTCTGTCGTCGCGACGGTGAAGACGGAAGCTTGAGCCTGGTCGGCCACGAGGAAGACGCCGCTAAGGCCTGATCTTTCCATTGCAGTGATCATGGATGAAGTTAAAAAAATAATTACTTGATCAAGTCCCAAAATGGATGTCTTATCTTTTGTAATTTCTTTTATTTGGACCAAACAGCCTTAGCTAGAAGCACAAGCAGAAGAAGCCGGCGGACATGGTAGAAGCTCTGCAAGTAAGTATAATCTCTCTCTAATATCTGTCATAATAAGTCTCTCTCTCTCTCTCCCTAAAAAAGTTTTTATCAAAGAATACTCACTCTCACCAGTGCGTATGTGACACGTATCACATTTGTACTATGAACAGCATAGTATCAGTGGGGTACGTATGCGAAGCATATAGGGTCACATCTCATACGTTCATAGTGGGTGCCGTGCCAGGACCTAATAGTTCACATGGGCTCTCCGACCGCCCGTCTAGCCCAAGATAGGTGGAGTATTGCAAGTCATTAACCGCTCAACCACCTGGTCTCTATCCTTAAGCATCAACAGGTGGCCGCATTTGGGAGAGTTTACCCCTCTGCAGAGGTGCAGTCGGTGCATTCTAACGCCCCAGCCGACAGGGCGGCAAGGCGAGTTCAATGTACTCTTAAACCTATGACTCTAAACCTAACCCTACCTCACAGACAAGCAACGACTCTGACGAATGTCTATCTGTTGTTGTTATGAGTGAGTCACTGGATTTACTATGATATGCATCTGTATTTAATGACACTACAGCAAGTAGATTAAAACCCGCAGTTAGAAATAGCTTATTCCTATTGGTTAGAAATTTCCTTATGTATTTCTACGCGGGACAGATTGATTGCCCGACTTTCAATAGAGTTGGAAATCGAACTGGGGGGGGGGCTAGAATAATTAAATTGGAGGAATTCATTTCTAAAACTATGACTTTTTATTTAATTTCCCTGGAGTCTGAGTGACTGTTAAGTATCTGGTCGCCATCCTTAGTTCCAGATGTAGTGAATAAGTAAGCAAGCCAATAAGAATCCGGTATCACAGTATTCCCCGTAAGTCCGACGTCTAAGAGAATCCAAGTGTCAATGACATAAGCTCAGAATGGGGTCTCTATTAATACAGCAGAAGCAGCAGCAGCAGTGCCAGTGATTGGACAATAGAAATCTTTCTCGGGTCACGTTGTAGTTGACGAGTCTATATTTAGGAGTAGGCATCTATCACCCGCCTTATATCTAAAAACTGCAACAGTGACAACAAGTCTCCTCAGGTCTTCAGGACTCTCATGGGTATTCTAGCCGATTGCAGCAATGCAGTGGTCGGATGGTCTCAATTCTTCCTCTGATTTCCAGATCCTCCAGTCTTTTTTCCAAGTTTTTGGGACCGTTCCAAGGCACCAACTACAATTGGTATCACTTTAACCCTTCTATTCCACAGCCTTTTCAATTCTCTGGCAAGGTCTAGGTATTTGCCCATCTGTTTGTTTTCTTTCAGCTTCACCCTATGATCTGCCCGAACCGCAAAGTCCACCAGTTGACAAGTTCTCTTCTTTTTTTCTTTTTTTTTTTGTTAATCAACATTAGGTCTGGTCTTTGGCTGGTATAGGGTGATCGTTTGTTTTTATCTCGAAGTACCAGAGAAATTATTATTATTATTATTTTATACTCCTTACGGGTTTCCTCAGTTTTCCAAGACTCTCCTAAGTACCCTAACCGTTTCTAACTGTGCTGTAGTTTGATTTGTGCTTAATTATCAGGTCAAAAGACCCTAAAAATCCATTCAAAATAAAGTATCTTTCCCCCCAATATATATATTTATATATACATATACATATATATACATATAATTCATCCACAAACACCGTCTCTACGGTGTAGCTAGACGCAGCAACTATCTCTGACCAGGAGCGAAACCCGACTGACTTTTCGTCATCCAGATTCATTAACATCTCGGCCATTTGACATCTGCCGTTAAGGAGCAGTGTTTAAACTATTAAATCCATACCTTTGTTTCTATATTTTACAATCACCAGAGTGATCATATATATATTAATGGGGAAGGTGCTATAGGCATTTTAAAATGTGTGTACTGCATTGGAAATTAATTTTGTATAAGTTTGGTTTGTATTGTTTTATGCATAGAGCTTCTAGTATTTGGAGTTTTTGTTTTTTTTTTTTTTTTTTGTGCAGAATGTGTGTATTTTTCGTTAAGATATTTCGGTAATTAGAAGATTGCAGTCTCCCAGAAAATGAAAATGCCTACATCGGTTTCACCTCAAAGACATTGTCATGTCGTCTAACTCTCCATTTAACAGATAGTAGCTCCATTTCACAACCCCTAAAATTACATTCATGCCCCAACTCTAATTAAAAATTAATTTCAATGCAGTACACACATTTGATATATATATATATATATATATATATATATATATATATATATATATATATATATATTATATAGAGAGAGAGAAGAGAGAGAGAGAGAGAGAGAGAGTATCCAATTGCCGCTTTAACCTTTTCGTTGCAGTAGCACCAGTAAATAATCCAAAAGTCCTCAAAATATTAAAAACATAGAGCAGTAATAATAATATTCGTAGAGGAAAAATTAAGGGTCTACCATGGTTTCAATCCAAATGATTTCATCAGGGCCTATCCTACGCTTAACTAAGTTGATATAATTCCTTAGTTAAACTTAGATACATTTCTTTTCGGATAATAACAGTTGAATTTTGATATAGTTGATATTTTTCTCTCAATTTTCACGTGTGGCTTATTCTATCTGGATATATTATTCTTTTAGTTCTCATTTCTGTATTATTAATTTAAATAATAAATTATAATATTGATAACTAGTAAAACCGTTAAAATTCAATAATTGATAACTAGTAAAAACCGTTAAAATTCAATAATTGATAACTAGTAAAAAAACCGTTAAAATTCAATAATTGATAACTAGTAAAAAACCGTTAAAATTCAATAATTGCTAGTAAAACCGTTAAATTCAATAATTGATAACTAGTAAAAACCATTAAAATTCAATAATTGATAACTAGTAAAAACGGTTAAAATTCAATAATTGATAACTAGTGAAAACCGTAAAAATTCAATAATTGATAACTAGTAAAACCGTTAAAATTCAATAATTGATAACTAGTAAAAACCGTTAAAATTCAATAATTGATAACTAGTAAAAACCGTTAAAATTCAATAATGATAACTAGTAAAAACCATTAAAATTCAATAATTGATAACTAGTGAAAACCGTTAAAATTCAATAATTGATAACTAGTAAAAACCGTTAAAATTAAAATTCAATAATTGATAACTAGTAAAACCGTTAAATTCAATAAATGATAACTAGTAAAAACCATTAAAATTCAATAATTGATAACTAGTAAAATTAAAATTCAATAATTGATAACTAGTGAAAACTGTTAAAATTCAATAATTGATAACTAGTAAAAACCGTTAAAATTCAATTATAATTATAAATAATTATGGTTAAATATTATTAATTCATAGTTTTTCATTTTTTTTTTGTATTTATTCTATTTACAATTAATAACTATTTAAGAAAAATTCTGATTTATTTAGTAAAATTTAATATTGTAATTCTTATGATATTTAGTGACTGACCCAAACTATGTCTAAAATTGCAGATTGATTCAAATCTATCATTTAAAAGATTTTCTTATCTTGAAATTTAATTATAGTTAACTATATATATATATATATATATATATATATATATATATATATATATATATATATATATATATATATATATATACACGTTTTGTTGAACTGTACAGACAATTCTTGTCGGACGAATTTTTGGTTGATTCTTTCTAATTTTCGGGCCATCTTTTTAGTGTCGGGGTGGAACTGGTGTAACAGTCCACCAAAGGTTTCGATACGAGCGCTTTCTTCAATACAGTTTGCCATCATCAGGTAGGAAACGATGGTATGGTTTCGTGTCTCGTTTTTAAAGAGAACGAGTAGTAGCAAGGAAGCTTTATATATCAAACAAAAAAAACCTACCTTAAACAAAATAAACTTTGAAATAAGTCAGCATGTTCTCAAATACTTATAATTTTCCGCCTATCCTCCTTCCACTATAACCCTCCCCTTCTCACAACTTGTGCCCCCCTCCCACAAAAAATTACTACTGCATCGTTCGCTTGAACGACTACAATTCCTACAACCTCCCATTACCTATTATTATTTCCTCCCACTTCCAATTCCTTGCTACTACTCGTTCTCCTTAAAAACGAGACAAGAAACCATACCATCGTTTCCTACCTGATGATGGCAAACTGTATTGCCGAAAGCGCTCGTATCGAAACCTTTGATGGACTGTTACACCAGTTCCACCCCAACACCAAAAAGATGGCCCGAAAATTAGAAAGGATCAACCAAAAACTCGTCCGACAAGAATTGTCTGTACAGTTCAACAAAACTTGTATAAAAGAAAAAAATGCTGCCAAAATACACTTATTTTAATATATATATATATATATATATATATATATATATGTGTGTGTGTGTGTGTGTGTGTGTGTGTGTGTGTGTTTAAGAAAATCCAAATGTCTAGTAAGTAAGGGATGATTCTATGCGGAAGCATCGAAATCCTATTGTAGATCCATACTGTATGTATCAATAAATATACATGCAAAAATGTAAATTCATGTTTCAATTGTCTCATGTAACTGAATATTACACATAAACGTTTAAACTGTCAACGTCTCTCAAAGATCTTTCAAAAAATCTCTTTTCGAACAATGTCAAAATTCTCTGTCTTCTTACCGTTTTAATTTCAAACATCAAACATCTTGCCGTGACGATGGCCGTTTTTCTGTATACTTAAAAAAATTTTTTTTTTATATTTTCTATTATCATTATTTTTATCTTATTTTGTATTTAAAATAATAATAAATAGAATACAATGTGTATAAGAACATCCTCTTGGCCGAAACACGTGTAATTTCATTAAATATTTTGATCCATTCAACATTTTCTCTCCTTTATTTTTTTTTTTTCAGCATATATATATATATATATGTGTGTGTGTGTGTGTGTGTGTGTGTGTGTTGTGTGTTGAAAGTGATTCGTATACCAGTTATCTTTTTCCTTATCTTTCCTTTGTTATCAGAAAATGACATTTGAAAATCTTTTTTTAAGTCTTGGAGATTCAAAGAATCTTTCAGTTGAAATGACAGCCTTCAATGCCACCATTGATCTCTCGATAAAGCAAGGCTCTCAAAAGATTTGGCACTATTTATCACCTTTCGAGAAAAAGAAAAGTCTTCAAGCTTCTTTTCCCATTCTTTGTCAATCAAACTAAGTCTGGCACGAGACCTATTAATACGGAGCAATTTCTTGAACGTTCAATTTCTATTTCCTATTATGGGACCGGTTTAGCACAGTCGGTAGAGCATCCGCCTAGGGAATCGCCAGGTTTCACGTTCGATACCGGTCCCCACCAACTCAATGCATGAGTAGCACAGATTGGGTATTATGATCTGTGCTGTAAATTGGAGAGCTGACGGTATGTGTGGCGATCCACCGTAGCAAAAACTATCTTCTTGGTCTTCCTGTATCGAAAAGGGGATAGACTCCCTCGCTATCGAACTATAGGTCACTCCACCGACAACATCAACAATAACAATTTCGTTTTGTGTGAAATATGATTCATGTATAGGACAAAGAAAAAGCTACAAATAATATTTCTAATACCTGGAAATTATTGATTTTTTTATCAAATTACTTGATCATTAGTTTTGCAAGAATGATCTCATGTGCTTTGGCTTCCAGCTGGGAAAATCTGGCTCAGGACCGCCCTCGGTGGCGACAGGCTCTCCGTAGCGGACTGTTTATGTATGAAACCACTTAGAAGCAACACAATGAAGCCAAGAGGTCCAGAAGAAAGCAACGGCAACAAAGCTCGGGCACATCAACATCTTTTGGGACAGCATTTTTTTCGAACATTGGACTTCACATTCACAGGAGGCGCTGAAACTTCAGGGACACAAGAACTATATAGTCTTCCGAGACTGCAATGCCAATGACCAAAAAAATGAGTTTTGGTTGGTTGCTTGGTTGGTTGGTTTTGAAGGATTTTTTTTCATTTTTGACTGAAAAATATTTCCATAAATTTCAGAAAAAATCTGAAAAATATTTTCCAACAATTTTCGTTTGAAATGAAAAAAAAATTGTTTGTTTGAAAATCGGTGGAAAAGATTTGATTAAAATTTTCAAAATTCTCGACTGAAAAACAAAAATGGACAAATTTTATTTTAAAATTTTTTGTTTTACTTGAAATTTTTAAAAATGAATAAAATTTAAAAAGACATTCTTGATGGGTTCTCAGTTTTTTTTTCTTAAGTTCAATTTTTTTATGTGCATTACTAAATACTGGTAATGGACCCACAGCTACTGCCCTCTAGCAACCATGTGATAAAAAGTGGTGGATGTTTGCCATAAGAGAAATCTGAAGAATATGGTCGAGTGAAAATATATATACGATTTTTAGGATGAAATTCATTGTTTTATAAGTCAACGTAGATAAAATAAAGCAAACAAAATACCAGGCATGCGAAATTCAGACCATCGTCAGGACATATAAGTAAAAGTATTGTTGATTTCTGCTTACAATGAATTTCATCCCTAACATCGTTTTCATTATTCACTTTTAATCACTTTCCTCGACATACATGCATATGTGTGTATTTATCCAACCCTTCCACCATGGATAATAAATTGTTGGTAGACCCTGTATCAAGAATAAGGACCGTTAACTTTGAATTCAAGGGAGCCATTGGAAATTGAATCTAATATATATATATATATATATATATATATATATATATTATATATATATACTAGCAAATATATGCACCCTCCGGGTGCAAGTATTTAAATTTTAATGTAATAAAATGTATTAAATTAGAAAGGCTAATGAAACTAAATAAGAATGCAGATAAAAAGATTTGAAACAGAGGGGGGCTATAATCGAATAAATAGAACAACTGAAACTTACTCTTCCATCACTCTCGTCTTTCATTGTTATTTTTTCTAATTTAAGTATTTAGTTAAAAGAGGAAGTAAAGAATAAAATGACAGTTATTTTTTCTTGTTAATCGATTTCGTTTAAGATTCATTGAAGAAATGTTTGCTTATATTCATTAAAATAAAACCAACCAATTATAAACCAATAATACTAAGCACATATTTATTAAAATCACATCTTTAGTATCAATATGAAAATTAGCCTTCCCGTTCACACTTTAAACCGCTATTTGTTGTATATATAAATATAATTGCATGTTGTTAGTATGCAGATATGGTTAACAGTATTAATAATGTAAAACAATTTTATTAATAATTAGAGGTTAAAATACAAATAAAATCATTTAGAATGTGATATCAATAACTAAGGGAATTGTGACTTGAGTAGTAATATAGTTTCGGTTACAGAGAGAAAAACACACAATCTCTATTATAATAAGATAATATATATATATATATATATATATATATATATATATATATATATGTGTGTGTGCGTTCAGAAGCAGTCCCATCAGTTACTCCTATTTGGCACCTCAAGCCTAAACTTATCTAACGGAGGGACTCGTAATTTTCAACCCCCCCCTTATGATTTGTAAGTTTCTTAGTTTTACGAATTCTTTGTCCTATTGAGAAAAAAAAAATGTTCTCGTTTTCTCTCTGACTATTCCATCGTCTACAACAAAACAAAAAAAAACAAAAAACTAAACAAAACCACAATACCATCTATCAATGTATTTTTTCTCTGAAGAGCATTGAACGAAAAAAAGATCAAATCATTTTAGATTTTAAATCTAACTAGGGTACCCTTACTGTTCTTTTTAAGAAAAAAAATTATTTTACAACATGCATATGCTTTTACGCGTTCTTTTTAAATTCAGTACTGCCAATAAACTATTCATATATATATATATATATATATATATATATATATATATATATATATATATATATATATAACTCGTCAATTCTAGTTCAATTCCTAGTCGAAACTGTACGCATTTCACATGGTGCTAATACCCTTGGGAAAGTTATGAATCCATATATTCTCCCTCCTGCTATGGGTTAAATAGTAGGGCAGACTGGGCTCTTTAGCCTAGGGTAGGTAACCAGTCTAGGAGAGGGATAACTATGAATTCAAAATTCCTGAGGTCAGTCGTTGATGGGTTTCGTGGCATTCCTTGATGCACCAATTCTTTCCTATCGACTGAGCCAACAAGTGTGGAATGGTCCAACACAAGTCTTCACCACTATAAACAAATCACTGTGTTGGTTGTTTATTGGATGAACACTTATGTTTCGAAAATCGACGAGAGAGTCCATTTTTTTATATCTTTTATAGGATGTTCCTAAAGTCTGGCAGTGTTTTTAAAATTGGAAAGTTAATAAGTCGCGTTGTACAAATGATAGAATCATTTAGTAAAAACCATATAAAAGTTCAAATGTTGTTGTTTTATTTGTTGTGTATGTTTTGATTATTGCCTTTCAATAAAACTGTCAGATTTGTGGTTAGATTTTAAATATTTCGGGATGGTCCAAAACCCATTTGGGATGGTCCGAACCCCATTCGGGACGGTTGATAATTTTTGTTCGGGGCAGTCATGAAAAAAGTTAGTGTCGCGGCCTGGTTTCTATGATAAAAGGCAAGTCGCAATACAGTTGCATTTTTATAGGGTGCTATTTACTGGATTTATTCAAAACAGCACGCAGCATCGTTGGATAGTTCCCATGTAGTTTTTTTTCCAAGCGTTTCATCAATGAACAAGTGTAGCAGCCATACAGTAGCACTGACACGGCTACAGTTTGGAAGAATTATATAAATCCTGCTTACAATCAAACATTAATCTAATGGACTTTATATTAAACAGAGCAGACACAATCTGACCTGGAGTGGTAGTACCTGTTATGGTTCCCTCAATGGGTTAAAAAGAAAAAAAATGTTTGAAAAAAATTGAGCACCAATGAAGAATGAATAAAATAAACATATTCGGAATAAAATGACCCAATGGGTTGACATGCCGTAAAACCTAAAGGACCAAAATAAAATTAAAATACGCTGTCTCTATTGTTGCGCACGCACACTCGTTAGGGGCGACCAGTGTACCTACACAACAAAGAATAACAAAAAAATATGCAAAAGGTCCCGAATGTAAAAATAAATGATACAAAAGGGATGGGATTCAAAACTTTTCTCTCTGCTCCAGTGAGAAGGATGAGAGACCGATGAACGACAACAATGCTCAATGACGAAGAGCGAACAGGATTTCAATTAAACACATAAACATCTATTTACACTTAAATACAAATTATCATTAAAAGATAAATACATATATACAAATATACATGTAATAAGAGGGGTAAAGTGAATGTATGATTCATGTTATCAAATGAGTGGATAATTAGATAATGAGTGATCCCTCACTTTTCAGACTGTCTAACTCAAGGGCTAAAGTGGAGTGTTCCGTGTCTCAGGACCACTTAGTAGCCAGGTCATAGATCATTCAGCTACCAGCATTACAGGTCACCACACATGAGTAACAGGTGGCTTTGTTGGAGGGTACTACCTCTCTGCTGAGGTGCAGTTGGTGTATTCTACAGCCCCAGCCAACAGTGGGTTTTTTTCCTTTAAGAAATTCACCTTTCTTTATATGATTTTAATCTTTTTGTGCTTTGAATATTTTTTATCAATTTTCAAAGCCTATTCTAGTAGTGTCCACCCCAAGTGGATAACAGGTTTGAATTCAGAGTTTTCCTTCTCCAAGACTTGTTGCCTAACCAAGGTTAAAAAGCCCAGTCTGCCCTATGATTTACCTATAGCTGGCAGAAGAGTAGTTGGATTCATACCTTTCCCAATGGTATTAGCGCTTTGTGAACTGTAGCTTCGTGCAGTATTTGAACTCGGGTCGATGAGTCCATTTCCTACAACTCTAACCATTACACCATGTATGTTGGCCATCAATGCCATATCTGAGAGGATAACGGCAACTATAAAAAATATAATTGGATTGTAATTTTTATTTGTGGAAGAAACCAGAAAGAACAGAATAGAAATATAACTGGTTATTAGTTTTTAATTAATATATATGCATGGACAAAGCAAGTGGCTATGGGAGGTAATGGATTTTTTGGGAGGAAGGGGTCAGTCAAGATATGGTGATGAGAGGAGAAGGGCGGACATCTCAGTTTGGCTATAGATGCGGGTGAAGAGGAACATGTGTGGTTGGATGTAAGTGTATGGGTTTGGAACTTTGTATATATATATATATATATATATATATATATATATATATATATATATATGTACAGGGTGTTCGGGATAAATTTGACAGTTTCATAAGGAAAAATTAAAAGTGCTTGGTAACTAAAAAATTTAATGGATTGTAAAGAAATTCAACAGGCACATAAATTATACTACTGGGTTTGGAACTTTGTATATATATATATATATATATATGTGTGTACAGGGTGTTTGGGATAAATTTGACAGTTTCATAAGGAAAAATTAAAAGTGCTTGGTAACTAAAAAATTTAAAGGATTGTAAAGAAATTCAACAGGCACATAAATTATACTACTGGGTTTGGAACTTTGTATATATATATATATATATATATATATATATATATATATATATATATATATATATATATATATATATATATATATGTACAGGGTGTTCGGGATGAATTTGACAGTTTCATAAGGAAAAATTAAAAGTGCTTGATAACTAAAAAATTTAATGGATTGTAAAGAAATTCAACAGGAACATAAATTATACTACTGTCAACAGGTTTTGCTAAAAATAACCGCCATTAGCGTCGATCACAGCCTCAACCCTGCTCCGGAAACTAGAGCAAGCTGATGTTCATTCTTAGGTGCAATATAAATGTTTTAAGAATAGAGGGAGGAAAAAATGTTAGTCTCGCAGATCCATTATTACCGAATCACGATTTCGATAGTCGCATTAAAATCCCTATGTAAAAAAAAGACCTTGCATTGATCTGGTATGGTGGGGCGTCAGAAAAAAGTACGCAGATCTTCATTATTTTTGCTCAATAAGCAAGATCTGGTGATAGTTTATGTATATATATATATATATATATATATATATATATATATATATATATATATATATATATATGCATATATATATATTTACCTTTTCGTTAATTGATTTATTTTCATAAGTTTTTAATACTCCAACTGCCCTTTGTATATGTGTAGATTTCTAGACGCGTCTCATTAAAATGGAAAAAGAAGAAGAAAGGAAGGAATGAATTAATAAAAGGACGAAAAGAATAAAGACGAGTGAGTGACGACATTTTTAATAAATCATCGGCGGCATCTTTCTGACAATTCCTTCTGGCATTGGAATTCTAAGATCAGAATTTTTTTTTTCTCAGATTCAGGTTTGTCCTAATTTATTTTCCTCTTCATATGGACAAGAACAACAAAAAAAGAAAACAAAAAAAATAAAACAAAAAAAGAAAACAAAACAAAAAAAAAAAAAAGAAAACAAAAAAAGAAAACAAAAAAAGAAAACAAAAAAAGAAAACAAAAAAAAGAAAACAAAAAAAAGAAAACAAAAAAAGAAAACAAAAAAGAAAACAAAAAAATAAAACAAAAAAAGAAATACAAAGAAATAGAGGAAGCGTCTTTTAGTTCTTTAAAATAATTAACAAAATGACAGTTTTCTCTCGAATCAAAAATGAGCCATTTTGGTAATATCCGCTAAAATCTCTGCATTTTCAGTCACAGATTAATCAGTTATATCTATCTATCTATCTAAATATCTATCTATCTATCTATCAGTCTGTCTGTCTGACTCTCTCTCTCTCTCTCTATATATATATATATATATATATATATATATATATATATAGATAGATAGATAGATAGATAGATAGTGGAAAATGGACTCGTCGATTCGAGTTCAATTTCTAGACGAAGCTGTTGGCATTTCACATAGCGCAAATACCCTTGAGAAAGGTGTGAATCCATATATTCTCCCTCCAGCTATGGGTTAAATAGTAGGGCGGACTGGGC
>CM042178.1:23231400-23236400 GCA_023376005.1 Doryteuthis pealeii | reverse complement strand
TTTAGATTTAACTCTTCCATCATTTTCTTTCACTCCCGTCTTTCATTTTTCTTAGTTTATCTATTTAGTTAGATTATGAAGTATTTAATAAAATTACTGTTCTTTCGTCTTGTTTATGGATTTCTTTTAAGATTTATCCCCGAGATCTTTGCTCAGATTTGTTAAGTGAAAACCAAACAATTAAAAATCAATAATACTAAGCATATATTTATTAAAATCAAATTTTAAATATCAATATGCAAATTAGCATCCCGTTCGCACTGTAAACCGCTATTTTGTTGTATATATAAATACAATTACATGCTATTAGTACGTAGATATGGTTAACAGTATTAATAAGTTATAACAATTTTATCAATAATTGAGGTTTAAATAAAAAATTAATTCAGGGTAAATGTGACGTCAATAACTAAGGGAATTGTGACTTGAATAGTGATTTAGTTTCGGTTACAGACAGACAAACACACAATCTCCATTATAATAAGATAATATATATATATATATATATATATATATATATATATATATAAATTAAAAGAAAGGAAATGAATCCGACAGTATGAGTATGAAAAAGATGGAATGAAAACACCACATAATGCCGTTGAATAAGTTACTTCGTCTAGTTGCCAACATCTCAAAATCCGCTAAATAAAGTGGTGACCAACAAAAAAGATATACATATCGTGTTGATCGACAAAAATACGGCGGGAAGGCCCACATTGGAAAATAATGTAACAACTTTCGTTCTCTTTTTTGCCAAATCAAGGTTTTTTGTTTTGAATTCATTTGACTCTTATCTCCGATCACAAACACCACGGAGTAAACGGGCTCTGAAGAAGATTTTTGTAAGATCGAAATATTGATCAATATCAGCTATGATTATGTTATAAATTGTTTTCTCTTTAACAGCATTATGTCGTGTTTTCATTCCATATTTTTCATACTCATATATATATATATATATGTGTGTGTGTGTGTGTGTGTGTGTGTGTGTGCATACATATATATACATATTTATACACATAAATATACTTAAAAAAGACCCACTAAAAGATTCATTGTATAAAAAAATGTATGTATTTTACAATAGAAGGTGGGAGGGGCAAAAGGCAAAAAAAGTGTTTCTAGCTAACTCGTTTTGATCTTCGCTCAACAGAGCTAAATATCGAGGATAATCGATTAAAACAGGTAAATGTGACCAGTAAGTAAAGTCGACGGGGCGGCCTAAAGTCGGTATCAGCCAGTCAGCGAGGGAGTCTATCCCCTTTTCAATAGCGCTAGACCAAGGAGATTGTTTTAGCATCTGAGGTGGTGCGCCACACCTACCATCAGCTCCTTACTTTACCGCACAGATCCCTGTGCTACTCATACGCTGAGTTGGCGAGGACCGGTATCGAACTAGGAACCTTGTGGTTTCTAGCCGAACGCTCTACCGACTGAGCTAACCCGGCCATAAAAAAACAATTTCTTTTCTTTTCGCCTAAAAGGGGGGAGGGAGAGAAGACCTTATAGATTGATAATATTCAAACCAAGTAAGCCCTCTCTTTGTTTACAAAGAGCAGGCGTATTGGTCAGAATATATAATGTTTCTAAAATCTTCAGATGGTAAAAAGAGTGTTATTTGCTCTCAACAGAGAACCTCAATACTAAATGGGTTGGCGCAATTACAGTTATTTATAAGATTTCGCCTATAGAGGAACCATGAGTATTCCTCAATATATCGTTAGGACAGATGGTTCCATTTCTAATCTTAGTAGGGACATGTTGTTTAATTCGAGCATCCAATCGAATTAACAATATGTCCCTACACACACACACACACACATATATATATATATATATATATGAGGAAAAATGAGTAAAGAAAAGAAATGTAAATGGATAAAATGAATTTAATCGATATCACATTAATCGATATCACTTACACATGTGTTTCGGTCAGTTTATGTGTGTGAAAATATTTCGCACACATACAAGAATCGACCTTCATCAGAGTGAACATTTATTTTTAAAATTTATATAAGAATTAAAAAAAAAAAAATTTTAATTTATTTTTAAAATTTAAAAAAAAAAAAATTAAAAAAAAAAAATTTTTTTTTAAATTATTTTGAAAAATTTTATTTAATTTTAATTTAATTTAATTTTTTTTAAAATTATTTTTAAAATTTTAAAAAAAAATTTTTTTTTAAATTTAAAAAAAATTTATTTTTAAAATTTATATAAAAATAAATGTTCACTCTGATGAAGGTCGATTCTTGTATGTGTGCGAAATATTTTCACACACATAAACTGACCGAAACACATGTGTAAGTGATATCGATTAATTTGATATCGATTAAATTCATTTTATCCAATTACATTTCTTTTCTTTACTCATTTTTCCTCATATTGTCGGATTCAATTCCTTTTCCATTTTTACATATATATATATATATATATATATATATATATATATATATATATATATACAGACGAGGGTCATCCCATAAGGTGAATTTTGCGTAAGGTGTTAACAATATGAAGCACCTTTTACAGTTGCATCTATCTAAGGAAAGAAAAGATTAGAAAAGAAAACCACAGAAGAACATGAACAATCGTAGAAGCCAATCACAGCAGCACAAATCTAATCAAATGAATTAATACCTGGCTATCCCCACTGTAAGATACTCTAAGACATTCTTAAAATGGACAAAAGAGGAATACAGATTGACCAAAAGACTAGGAAATTCATGAGAATGCACAAGGATTTACACCCTAGAGACGATAAGATATGTATCAAGAAAGGAAGGTGAAAGAAGTCTTCCATCATAGAGGATTTCGTAGATGCCACAATCCAAGGACTCAAAAAATACATAAAAAGGCAAAGAAAAATTACTTACGGCAGCGGTAACATAGAATAATAATTAACATAACTTAACACCTGTACCCCAGCTATGGTTAGTGGAATGAGAACAGGATACCCCGTGGACTATAAAAAGTTCAAAGTTCCGTGATGGCTCCAGATTACGACAAAAAGGTTCTCGATTATGACAAGACGGTTCTCGAGTCCGACAAGAAGTACCTGAAGAAGGCCGAATGGGACATCGGTCGAAACGTTGTACAAATAACAATGAAGAGGAGGACAATAGTCAGAATCATCCAAATAATACTAATTGGACTGACGAATTTACAGAAACCATAGTCCCAACCCTATTGCTTTTAAGACAAACACCCAACGCTTTTTCTCATATAGGTACTCGAAGCGTTGGCTGGATGTTATAGTGCCCTGGGTATGACGTTAAACTTTATCTGAGCGTTATTTCAATTCTGAAGCCGGGGTGGTATTACCTGTTAGGATTCCATCTATAGGTTAAATAGAAAAAAGTGTTTAAAAATAGAGAAAAAAATTATTTTTTAAATTCTGGAGCTCTGGTGAATGGAGCGTACCATTACTTCCAGGTTCACCCCGACCCGGAGTGGTATTACCTGTTAGTATCCCATCTATAGGTTAAATAGAAAAATCGAGTTAAAAAAGTGTTTAAAAAATTGAGCAATACTCATCAAGAATGAATAAAACAATAGGTCTTTTGCATAAAATCCCCCATGGGATTGGCATGCCGTAAAATCCAAATAACCAGTCAACCAAAGTACACAGCAAAATAAGGAGTGGTAGTACCTGTTAGTATCCTATCTATAGGTTTTAAATAGAAAAAAGAGTTAAAAGGTGTATTTAAAAAATTGAGTAAAAAATTATTTTTTTAATACTCATCAAGAATTAATAAAACAATACGTCTTCGGCATAAAATAACCCAACAAGGTTTGATATGCAGTAAAATCCAAAACAATTGAATACCCAACAAGAATGAATAAAACAAAACGTCTCCGGCGTAAAATAACCCAACAAGGGTTGATATGCCGTAAAATCCAAAACAATTGAATACCCAACAAGAACGAATAAAACAAAACATATTCGGCATAAAATAACCCAACAAAGGTTGATATGCCGTAAAATCTAACTACCCAACTCACATAGAATAGTAGTACCGGTTTTGTTTAAAAAATATTCGTATTCGATAGGAACATCCGTTTCGTAAAGTCGAAAATGGTTAGGAACAATTAAAAATTAAAAAGTAATTACCAAAAAAAAAAACAAAAAACAGTCCTGTTTGTCTTATCACTTTTCTTCGTCTTTTGTTGATCAATTACAGACAAGCGGCCAAATAACTACTTAAAAAAAAAACGCTTGTTTTTTTTTAAAGACGTACCACGTGACGGTGCCACGTGACAAACAGCAACCTAATTTAGACGAAAATATTTAAACATGAAAAATAAACACTTCCCAATTTTGCCGTTTAGTTTGGTTGGTTGGTTGGTTATTTGGAGTTTACGGCATGTCAACCCTTGTTGGGTCATTTTATAACCGAAGAGGTCTTTGTTTCAGTCATTCTTGATGGGTACTCAATTTCTTTTAACTCATTTTTTTCAAACTCATTTTTTATCTATTTAACCCATTGATGAGACCCTAACAGGTACTACCATTCAGGGTCAAAGTGGACCAGCAAGTAATGGTGATGAAGGGGTACTCCACATTCCACAGAGCTCTGGAATTGAAACTTCCCCATCAGATGGAGTTTAACATCATACCTAGGACATCCAGACCCCCAGCCATCACATTCTAGTACATATATGATAAAAAGTGTTGGGGCTTGTCGACCTAGATTTGAGAGAGCGTAGACGTATTGTCAGCTCCGGGTCAGTCTCTACCCGCGGCGGAAGCAATATGGCCTAATAAAAGTTGATCATGTAAAGCTAAGGTAGTTTGTTAAATAACAAAGACAATGAACTGCTCATCCCAGCAGAGAATTAGCAAGGAAGGAAATCAACCCCAGCATATAGAAGTCGGGCTAAAAGAAAATGGTGACCGAAATAGAAACAGTTTGCAACAAGTAAGAAGAGTACAATTTTTAGTATTATCTGCATTATTCGCACTATTGTCCCCATCTTTATTGTTATTTGTACAA
>CM042178.1:23226400-23228900 GCA_023376005.1 Doryteuthis pealeii | reverse complement strand
TCACTTTGCTCAGAAGTTTCTTTGTCAAACGATTTTCACTGGAAGCAGTTGAAACCTGAAAGCAGGTGACATCTGGAAGCAGGTGACATCTGCGACGCTTGTATGAGTCGTAGCAAAGGTTTCATTGAGTGCAAGCTTCCTGGTAGAGAATGAAACATTTAATTCACGTGAAAAAGCCGGAATTCCAATGCCAGCGTTCTCCAACACATTTTTTCTGTAGGTTTTCGAGGAATTCTGCTATACGAACCCAATCAGATCAGTCTGTTATGTTGTCTTCTTCTAGCTACAACTTCGTAGTCTCCATTGCAATTCTCCAGTTCATGCCTGATTGTTTTTACAGTGTTGAGGGAGCATTGGGCAGCAACCACAATCTCCTTATTTTGATGTCTGGTGCAGATCACGATGGTACTCTTGCATGATTCAGGTGGGTTTCAGTCATCTATTCTACCTGTCATCACGTATAGGAATAAAGAAGGGTCCAAGCTTTTAAATAATGTGTAGTGTGCGTCAATACCTCCAACCTACGGAGAAAAATAACCAAATATATATGTCACATTTATCCCGAACACCCTGTATATATATATAAAAGATTTTTGTTGCAGATATCGTTGATAAATAAGATTTATTCCATGGATTAACAATTTCAAATATAAATCAAATACTCATTGATAAACACACCGTATTCCTGAGGGTATTGTGACATAAGCAGTGGCGTACTTTCGGTTAAAGACAGACACCGTATCTCCATGATAATAAGAAATGTAAACATTTTTGAGAATAAACAATAACGCTGTGTGATTTCTAAATATTTTGGAGACCTTCGGGATTGTATAAAGACAAATCACCCGTGTCGTTCATTTGCAAAGACTTCGGCATAGAATCGATGGATGAATATGAAAGAAGATTTTGGTAATGCCTAACATATATATATATATATATATATATATATATATATATATATATATATATATATTAATAAGTCATCCACAGACACGTGTTTCGGCGTTTCACTCCTCTTCAGTGTGGCTAGACACAACTATCTTTGGCTAGGGTCGAATTCAGACTGACCGTTTGGCAGCCTGATATCTCATCCCCTCATCCACAGACCGCTGTAGCGGGGACAGGTGTTTTTAAACTATTAAGTACCTAGGTCTGTTTATGTATTTTACGGTCACTGAGAGATCAAATTGCCGGGGAAACGATCATTGCTTATATGCTTAGTTGTGAGAGTTAATTTAAATTACCAATTAGAGAGCTCCTACCAAATTTATAGGAGCAATATCAATATAGTATATATATATATATATATATATATATATATATATATATATATATATATATATTAATATTTATATAATATTATGAGGAAAAGGGAATTCGAATGAATCTGACAGAATGAGGTAAAATAAGGAATGAAAGAACAAAACTCAAACAAAAATGTGTGGTATATTTCGCTGGAATGTTAAATTCCCGCTTCTTCAGCATTTATTGAATCATTAGTATCATACAACTGTTTTATAGAAGGAGAAAGTAGGTAGGTGGGTAAGTTTTGAGGTGAGGGAAAGATTTGATTGGTCATAGGAGACATCCCTCCACTCTTTTCCTTTCAATCTCCCTCCTTATCCCCCAAAGATGTCTCCTATAACCAATCAAATCTTTCCCTCACCTCAAAACGTACCCACCTACCAACTTCCCCCTTCTATAAAACACTTGTATGATCCTAATGGTTCAATAAAGGCTGAAGAAGCGGGAATTTAACATTCCAGCGAAATATACAACACATTTTTGTCTGGGTTTTGTTCTTTCATTCCGTATTTTACAATAGTCTTATCAAAATGCCTGCAGAAAATGACTTGCAAAATTAACTTTCTGTAAATAGCCTTCTCAAGATAATCTTTACAACATTTATTTTTAAAATAGTCTCATCAAAATAGTCACCTCAAATGAAAATGACTCCTGAAAATAGCTTTCTCAAAATAGCTTTCACCAAATAACCTTCTCAAAATAGTCTCATCAAAATAGTCACATCAAATGAAAATGACTCCTGAAAATAGCTTTCTCAAAATAGCTTTCACCAAATAACCTTCTCAAAATAGTCTCATCAAAATAGTCACATCAAATGAAAATGACTCCTGAAAATAGCTTTCTCAAAATAGCTTTCACCAAATAACCTTCTCAAAATAGTCTCATCAAAATAGTCACATCAAATGAAAATGACTCCTGAAAATAGCTTTCTCAAAATAGCTTTCACCAAATAACCTTCTCAAAATAGTCTCATCAAAATAGTCACATCAAATGAAAATGACTCCTGAAAATAGCTTTCTCAAAATAGCTTTCACCAAATAACCTTCTCAAAATAGTCTCATCAAAATAGTCACATCAAATGAAAATGACTCCTGAAAATAGCTTTCTCAAAATAGCTTTCACCAAATAACCTTCTCAAAATAGTCTCATCAAAATAGTCACATCAAATGAAAATGACTCCTGAAAATAGCTTTCT
>CM042178.1:23208900-23221400 GCA_023376005.1 Doryteuthis pealeii | reverse complement strand
AGAACTGTCTCTTTAACTTGTCTGTGAGGTTGGATTTCCATATGATCGATAGTTTATTTATAGCGGCCCATGCTTTTCCTATACGTGCACTAACGTCATTTTCTGTGGAGGAGATGTTACTGTCTAAGTATCTAAATTGTTCTACAGAGTTTAGGAGTTTGCCGTCGATGGTTGAGATGTCGCTTTTGTTTTTGAAAGACATGAACTCTGTTTTATCAGAGTTCACGTACAAGCCGACATTTCGTGCTGCCTTTTCTAGGCTATTTAGTAGGGATTCGGCTTGTGCAGGTGTATTTGCGAGTAGTGCCAGATCATCAGCATAGTCCGCATCCGTAATAGTATGTGCGGGATATCGCTTGCTTCTTGCTTTTTTTAGTGTGAGGCCATTTTCTTTTATGGGGTCTAGTGATGTTCTGAGTACGTAGTCTAGGCATATGATGAATATATATGGTGCTAGTGTATCCCCTTGTAGGACTCCGGTGACAATGTCAAAGAAGTCTGTGTCGCCATCTGGTGATCGTACCATTGCTTTTGTATTTTGGTAGAGCATCATTATGGCGTTAACCATTTCCTTGGGTAGGCCATACGCTAGCAGTATTTGCTCCATTTTCCCTCTGTGTATGGAGTCAAATGCTTTGGAGAAGTCTACAAATAGTAGGGTTGCCTCGAGATTCTTTGCTCGAACCCCCTCTATGATTCGGCGAATGGTCAGAATTTGTGCGGTTGTAGATTGGTTTCTGCGGAATCCGTTTTGATTTTTTCTAAAGATTTTCTCTATTTCTGGTCGGATGCGGTTAAGGAGAAGGGCATTATATATCTTGGCAGCTATGGCAGTGAAGGGTAATGCCTCTGTAATTCTTGGTGAGTTCCTAGATCGCCTTTTTTAGGGAATGGGAGAATGCATCCCTTCGTCCATTTTTCTATCGAATTTTGTCTGTATACTGCATTCCATAGTCTAAGTAGTATATCATCAAATTTCCTTATTTTCCAGACCTCAGGTGGTACTTCGTCGAGGCCCGCGGCCTTTCTATTTTTAAGCTTTCTTAGTACTTCATTGAGTTCTTCTATCGTGAAATCCCCTAGCTTAATGTCTAGTTCGTCATTTGTTATTTTTTGTATGTCATTTTCTATGGGTTTAGGGGGGGGGGTCCCAGCAATTTCTGGAAGTGGTCTTTCCATTTTTTAAGTCTATCTTTTTGGCTGTTTGCCTTTAGCCTTGATCTAGTGCTATTTTTCTTGCCATTAACTTCGTTTACAGTTTGCCATGCTAAACGCGACTGTCTGTCTTCTACTGCCTGACTGATTTTATTTATTTCTTCTTGTATGTATTCTATCTGTTCCTTTTTGTATATTTCTGTTAGTTCTACCTGTGCTTTCTTAAGATTTTCTTTGTTGGTATTAGTTGGGTTATTTTCATGTGTTGAGATGCTTTTTTAATATCTCTCCTTTTTAGTCTAATTGTTTCTGTCTCCCAGGGGACAGTATGTTTGTTTTTTGGTTTGGTTGGTATGCATTCTGCTGCAGCTTCTAGGTGAGCATTGACAAATTTTCGTATTTCTCATTTGGAGTGTAAGTTGCTGAGGTCTCCTGGAGGATGTCAAATTATTCCTAACTGTACTGAGTAGCGATTGCGTATGTCGCTGTTGGCAAGTGAGGACCAGTCGTATCGTTTCGATTTACTGGTTTGCCTTTTGTTTTTGCGTAGGCTTAGGCGTATTTTGGCTGTGACTATTCTGTGGTCGGAGGATACTCCTTCAAAAGAGGAGTATGCCTCGCAGTTCATAGCACTGTTTGACCATTTTCTATTTATTAGGATGTAGTATAGTTGCGGTTTTGAGTTATTAGGGTACGTGTATGTCCATAATTTGCCTTTTCGCTTTTGGAATTTAGTGTTTAGACATACAAGCCGGTTCTCAAGCGAGAACTCGGCTAGGAGTTCTCCATTCCTGTTTGGGGTGTCGTGTAAGCAGAATTTATTGTTTTCGTTTCTGCCTATCTGCACGTTCATGTCTCCCCCAATGATAAGTACGTTATGTTTGGGAGTGTTTCTACACAGGGAGGATAGCTCGTTGTAAAACGTTTCTATGTCATTTTCTGTGCTTATGTTTGTGGGGCTGTAACACGAGACTACTGTCAGGCTAAGATTGCCATTAAACGTAGTACTCATAATTCTCGGTTGGATTTTTTCTATCCTGTTCACTGATTTTAGTGCTCGAGGGCTGAGAAGTATTCCTACGCCCCCTATGGTGGCATTAACAGAGTTTTTCTATGCTGATGCCTAGGCAAATGTCCAGCCATTACTAAATTCATGGTATTTTACTTCTAGATCACTATGCTCAAACCTGTGTTCTTGTACGCATATGATGTCTATATTTTTTTCGGCTGCGGATGCAATTAGCTCGGGTAGTTGGCTTATTGTTCTTAGCGTTCGAACGTTAAATGTTGCTAGGTTAAGTGTTTTTTTTTTGCATCTAAGTAAGTTTGTATTGTTTTTCGTTTCTGTGTGTGTATTTTCAGATGTAGTGACCAAAGCGCTGGTCTTCGTAGTGTGTGCTAGTTGTGTTTTGTGCAGAGATATATGTGTTTTGCGGGTGTGTTGTTATTGGAACTCTGTAGCTTATTTTTCGAACATTGGGCCAGAGCTCGAGCCTCAACAGAACGCGCACATTTTGTCGTATCAACAGGGATCGCAATCCCGTGTGTCTTTTCAATATCGCGTTCTCTCATAGGGATTTTGGATTTTGGATTGTTTCGATGTCATAGATATCTATCGGTGGCTGTTGACTCATCAATAGGCGCTAGTCTTAGAGATGATGAGCAGTAGTTTCCTAACTGAACTGTTTGATCCTGGCCGTTGACCTATTTAGGGTTCCTCCGCCCAGCATCCTATGAGCTCCGCCATTGTCCAACTTCGGGATCATCTGCCGTTTCTCACATCCACCACGCTGCTGCCCATGGCTTCCTACATGTCATTTTTTGTGGCATGTGCACTTTTGTAAAAAAAAAGGGGGGGCATGTTAAGTGATCAAAGTTTTAACTTTGAAAGTCCAGGGGTACTATTCCATGTTAACAGGTGGATATTCTGTGTATTTTTTCCTTTAAATTCAGATTTTCTACCTGGTTTTTGTAGTACATTTCTTAAATATCAATTAAATTAGACAAATTTCTTAATACATTTATAATAAATCGTAAACAATTGCCATTTAAATCCACATACCTTTTAGAGACTTTTCTTTTTTCTTTTTCTATTTCATTTTTTGGCTATCTCGGTCCAATATATGCTATCGGCCATTTGAAAATAATCGTTAGGCTGTATAGTGAGACAAGAAATTTCTATTCGCTCGACCGTTTTGGAAATTCTTGTTCAACTATGGTTATTTTCAAGCATATTCAATATAAATAGCATGTTTATCTACTATTTTACGTTAGAGGAGAGGGAGTTTAAAATCTACATGTTTTATATATATATATTATGGACTCTCTCGTCGATTTTCGACGCATGAGGGTTCATACAGTGAACAACCCACACAGTAATTTGTTTATAGTGGTGAAGGCTTGTATTGGACCATTCCGCACTTTTTGGCACAGTCGATAGGAAAGAATTGGTGCACAAAGAATGCCGCAAGCCCAATCAACGACTGACCTCAGGAATTTTGAATTCAGAGTGTTCCTTCTCCTAGACTGGTTACCTACCCAATGTTAAAGAGCCCAGTCTGTCCTACTATTTTACCTATAGCTGGAGAATATATGGATTCGTACCTTTCCCAATGGTATTAGCGCTATGTGAAATGCAAACAGCCTTGTCAAAGATTTGAACTCGGGCTGACAAGTCCATTTCCCACGACTCTAACCATTATACCACACACACACACACACACACACACACATATATATAATATATATATATATATATATATATATATATATATATATATAGTTAATTTTGTATGCTAAATTTGATAAAGAAAGAGTGATAGGGTATATGAAGATCTAACACCGGTCAGTGACTGTCAGTTTATGTCGCCTATGCAATCATTAAACTAAAAGCTTTTTTTATATTTTAGTTCTGACATATTTTTTTCAGCTAGTGTAATGGTTAGAATCCCCGCCTGTCAGCTTGGCAGTTAGGGTTCGAATCACACACAAAGCGGCTTCCTGTCTATAACTCTGCTGATGAGGCATAATATGCTGAAATGTACATACAGAGATCGACTTTTTCTCGATTTGTTTACGCCTTACATTTGAACAGGTATGTTCGCCTAATTCATTAATTATCACCTAATTAATTTTCAAATAAGGTATCCCTTCAATTAAGCACATATTCTCCCAAAAATTGTCGGCTATCGCCATCTCAAACAAACTGTTTGTGTACTCTCATATATATATATATATATATATATATGTGTGTGTGTGTGTGTGTGTGTGTGTGTGTGTGAAGATTATACAGGAAAGGTAAATAACAAACACAAACAATCGATTTATAGGGAAGGGGGGATCAGGTTGAAAGCGTTAGAGGATTTGGTGTTGATGGGGGTCAAGAGAAAAAGAGAGAGCTAGATATGGTCAAGCTGCTGGCCGTCGGTGGCGTCCGGTAATGCTTAATGATGGAACCCTGGTGAATGAGCAATCCATGACATGCAACATTCTGTTTTATCACTTATTTGGGTAAATGGCCGGTTTGAGAAGTCCCCTCCGATCAATCAGCTGGTCATGTCAAGCTCTAGCACCTATATGATTGTCCCAGCCCTATTGCCTTCATGGCAAGCCCCAACCCTTTTTATCATATGGATACTAGAAGGCGGTGGCTGAGGCTCTTGGTGTCCTGGGTATGACGATATCTAATGATAAAGTTACAGTTTTGGTGCTCTGGGGAATGTTGAGTACCCCTTCATCGTCATTACACCCAGATCCACTCTGACCCGGAGTGGTAGTACCTGTTAGGGTCCAATCTACGGATTAAATTGTTAGATTAAAGTGTTAGAAATTGAGTTTAAAATAAATTAATGAATACCGATCAATAGAATAGAATTAAACGTCTTCGGCTTAAAATAACCCAACAAGGGTTGACATATCGTAAAATATAACACCACCCTGTCGGCTGGGGCGTTAGAATGCACCGACTGCACCTCTGCAGAGGGGTAAGATTCCCCCAGATGGGGCCACCTGTTGGCTGTGGGTGGCGACCTGTAATGCTTAAGGACGGAGTCTTGATGAATGAGCAGTCCATGACCTGCAACACTCCACTTAGAACCTTACTTAGGCTAGACGGGCGGTCGGAGAGGCCCCTTTCCGATCAATCGGCTGGCCACGTCAAGCCCTAGCACCTATATGATTGCCCCAACCCTATTGCCCTCATGGCAACCCCCAATCCTTATCATGGGTGCTAGAACGCGGTGGTTGAGGGTCTACATATCCTGCGAATGACGTTAAATTCTATTTGATGGTGAGGTTCCAGTTCTGGTGGTTTGAGGAATGTGGAGCACTCCTTCATTACCATTGCTCCCTGGTCCACTCTGACCCAGAGTGGTAGTACCTGTTAGGGTCCCATCTATCGGTTAAATAGAAAAATGTATTTATAAAAAGAAATTGTGTATCCATTAAGAATTAATTTATTTCAAAACTTTATCGGCATTAAATGACCCACTGAGGTTGATATGCCGTAAAACAAACCAAACCAAACCAAACCTTCATCACCATTGCTACCTGGTCCACTCTGACCCGGAGTGGTAATACCTGTTAGAGTCCCATCTATGGGTTGAATAGAAAAACATGAGTTGATAAACAAAATTGTATTATATATTAAGAATGAATTTATTTCAAAACTTTATTCACGGATGGTTTTTATGAAATGGGACAGGTGGTCGTACAGCTATTTTCGCGTGGGGTGTTGTTTTCAGATCTTGCTTAAGATTAAATGCTGCATTCTTGTGCAGCTACCGTCTAGTTTATAATCCAGTCACTTCGATAGGATCCAGGTGGTGCAGCCGTACAATAGCACTAACACAACTACGGCCTGGAAGAATTGTCGCTTTAACTTTTCAGTGAGATCGGACTTCCATATGACTGACACTCTATTTAGAGGAGACCATAATTTTTTTCTGTTTGACCCTTCCTACAACTCATCCCTATATACCAGAGACACCTCAACCAAAGACTAATAGAGGCGTGAGGTGTAACGGTTACAATTGTTGGAAATGGACACGATTAGACGTGAATATTATAAAGACATTCTTGAAACAATTTAACCCATTTGTTATAATTTTTCCGTTTGACCCCCTAACCCTGTTCATCCCTATATACCAGCGACACCTCAACCAAAGACGAACTCGAAACTGTTGACTTACCAATAACTCGAGCAGACAAAATGTTTCACTAGCTGAGTGGGCGGCAAAATCCGACGCGGAATACGAATTCCCGAGAAATCTGCCAGTTCTGATTTTGGTGCCAGCGGTAAAATCAGATGACATACATTTTCATGTAGATTTTATCAAATCCTTGGTATCTCAGCATTTCGTCTCACAATTACTCGAGAGTGCTGGCTCTTCAATTAGTTTTGACAACCGGGTAACAGCGGGTGATCTTGCCGGTTCGCCTCTCGGCAGTGATAATCTGCAGACCTGTCGACAGTAGATGAAAAAAAAAATCGATAACTGGCCGATGTTGACGCACGTGAAGCCGGCACCTTGCGCACAGGGCTTTAAAAGGAGAAATCATTGGGATTGGTTTTCCCGCCAAGTGAGAAAAAGGCGGGAAAATAGTCAAGTGTGGTTTGCGATTTTATTGACAGTCCCAAAAAAAATCAGCTTTTTCGTACTTATTTAATGTTTCTAGTGGGCCGAAGCTCTGTGTTTGTATCGACATAAACACTTGTGTATGTGGGCGTGTGGATGTGTGTAAATGCGTTTTTATATATCTATACGTCTTTGTGTGTATAAAACCAGGATAAATCTTCTGTTGTATTATATATATATATATATATATATATATATATATATATATCTTCTATTATCATACTAAAGCTGAGATTTTGACTTTTGAATCTCTAAAGGCTTTTTTTGTAAATAATTTAATGATACAAACCATATCCCAGAATATAATTTAATACTTAATCTAATTAATGTTTGAAAAAATTCCTCTTCATTTGATTCTAATTTGTCGTAATTTGCAATTAAGTAAAAAATCCCCCATTCCTTGTGTTTACTTCCTGCCTGTTTCTTTTTATCCACCCTCTCAATAGATATAGAATACATATTCATTACTCTATCTACTCCCATAAGCGGGACAAAAAAGAAAGAGAATATAATGTTCCCTTTAATACTTAAATAAAGAGAGAAGGTAATTAACTGCTGCTTGCAGATGATTCAGTGTCTATCTGTCTCTCTCGCTCTCTCAGCCTCTGGCACAGGGAGGATCAAAGTGTAGTATCTGTTCCAGATTCTATGCTTTGAACTTACCTTCTATACCCGGCCTCGGCTGGGGGTCCAGTGTGCTTCGGCCTCTGGACCGGTGAAGTACAGTTAATGGCATCGATCCAGGGGGCCATCCCCCCAGATCCTTGCAATTTTTATGTGCCCACGTAAAAACGAGACCTTGTGTCCAGCCCTCATAAGTGGGATGAGCAGGCAAATACCCTTACCTTCTATACCCGGCCTCGGCTGGGGGTCCAGTGTGCTTCGTCCTCTGGACCGGTAAAGTACAATTAATAACGTAGATTCAGGGGGACCATCTCCCTGGATCGACGCAATTTTTATGTGCCCACGTAAAAACGAGACCTTGTGTCCAGCCCTCATAAGTGGGATGAGCAGGCAAATATCCTCTCAGCCTAGCCTGGTTGTATGATTTATTTTTTTAATTATTCGCTTTTCAAACTATTAATTTGTTCAGGTTTTTAAGAAGTCCGCCTGTTTCCCCTTATTTATATTTCAAAGTTTTTGTTTTTTTTACTAAACTTTCAATTTAACTCAAAAATCTACTTAAAATTGTTTAATTTCTAAAAAAAAAAAATGTTAAGATTCGTAATGTGACTTGGTTTAAAAAATAAATAAATAGATAAAATTGATGGGGCTTTCGGAGAATTGCATCCTTAAAAAAGGCTAAGCGGTGCTCGCTCACAAAAAGGCCCTGCTGAAAAAACAATCTTCGCTAAAGGCGTTTTTCCCGAAAAGTTAATGTGATATTTTACCCCCATTCCACACTCCAGTCTTTTTTTCGACAAGTAAATGTAAATATTTTAACCCTCCCATTCTTTAAAATATTTTAAGGGGGGGGGGGCTAAATATTTACATTTACTTGTCGATAAAGATATGACTTACTTCAAACCACGAAAAAAGTATTTTGTCGGTAAAAACGTCTTCAATCTGCTGAAAAAAAAAATTTCTTCGGTATTTTAATTTTACTTTAATATTTTTATTTTAATATCTTTTTTTTTTTTTTTTCGAAAATCAATTACAAATAAAGAATTTAAATATTTTTTCGGAATTTTTATTTTATTTTGATATATCTATTTCCAACAATCAATTACAAATAAAAAATCAAAATATCTAGATATTCTTTCTTATTTCAACAAAAGAAATGTCACAAAAACAATCAAGACATTAAACAAACATAAATAAATAAAAATCTGAATATTTCGATATTCTTTTTTATTTTAATAAAAAAAATGTCACGTCATTTTTAATTTAAAAACTTCCTTATTTTATGGTATCGCAATCGTACAACATAAATTTAGGTGCTACAAACAATTTATTTTTAAATTTACATGGTACAATTGCAAAATGTGTTGCAAAATATGTATATTGGTGTCATATTGATATCTCTTATCTTTTGACATGCCTTCCATGAGTCCAAATGTATTATCGTTCCTGGTTTGATCATTTCCTTAATTGTCTCTGCTTTCCGGTCCGGGACATATCGCAAAAATCCAATCTTTGATACTGTGTCAATATGATCGAAAACCCATACAGCATCTGATATTATATTTACTTCTTAACTTTTCGGAAAAAATGCCTTAAGCACATCTTATTTTTTTAGCAGGCACTGCTTCAGCTTGGGACATTTTTTGAAGGCAGGAGCCCCAATAGTTTTTATGTTTTAAAATAGATTTTTAAAAAATGACTTTAATTATTCATTTTAAAAATCTATAGGGTCCAATACAATTTACCCTACGACAAGAAGGTTCCCGAGTCCGAAAAGAAATACCTGAGGGCATATCGGCCCAAACGTTGTACAGATAACTATGAAGATGAGGACAATAGTCCGAATAACACTGATAATACCAATCCCTGATTTTTGGTAATTTTTTTTGCATTCACGAATGTTACAATTTATTTTGTAAACATGTATTCTAAGCATTTTTTAATGCGGCCCTCTTGATCGAAATATCACAAAAATCGTTATAAATTCATTAAAAATAAATTACATGTGTGATTTTTTTTTTTTTTTTACTTATGTTACTACTTTTTGATTTAGACAAAAAATTGACCTTAAATAATCGATTTTAATTCATTTTAATTCGTTTTTAAAACGAAAAGCAGACGAATCTTTGGGTATACTTATTTTATGCTTATTTTACCGGTCCTGTAAATATTTAAATGTTAAAATGACAACACATATTTAACCCAAAAGGTTATTTATATTCATTTATATTTATATTTTGTGAAGGATAAAGATACAAATGACGGCCATGTTTACGATAAATTTGAGCAAAATTGACTGAAAAAAATAGTCTAAAATGTATCAAAAATCAATTACATTATTGTGATTTTGTTTTCAACAATTTAACCCGAGATAAATGGGTGACCCAACGGGTCACGTATTTTCTAGTAATATATATATAAACTTATAAATACAATAGACAGATACGAATAAATTGAGAGAGATACATGCATATAAAAATGAATATAAAAATAAACATAGAAATAAACAAAGAGAGCTGGATGCACACACACACACACACACACACACACACACACACACATATATATATATATATATATATATATATATATATATTCTATGAGATGTTCCTTGTCCATGCCCGGACTAAAAGGATTTTAGAAACACAAGAGAGTGAAAGAGAAAGGGGAAAGTGAGAAGTGAGAGAGGGGGTAAGAGGAAAATAATTTAGCTAATTCCTTATCAAATAAAAAAAAAACGCATATTTCAATGTTCATGTTTTTAGGATGTTTTGTTTTTACAAAAAAGTATAATGAAAAAATGTTGATGTGAGAGTGAAGTGGGTGAATACTGAATAGAGTACGAAGCAAGTAGCAGAGAGAAGTGAAAAAAAAAAACTTGTGCTCGTACAAGTTTGAGTGCAAGGTCAGGCTGTCAGTTGGGAACGGTGTGTTTAAAATGTCGGCACTTCGATTCTCTCTTCTTGTAGGACGGACACCAAACCAACAAACATCAACTTAAAGAAGAGAGAGATACAATTAATAATGGCTGCGCTCGGGTAAGTTATAATATATAAACCGCCTTTTTTTTATTTGTTGTTTTTTTTTGTTATGATTAGTAGTAGTGGTATTATTATTTTATCTAATAAAAACCAGGGCGGGAATGTTTTTGTTTTTCTTTCTTTCTTTCTTTCCTTTCGTTTCGGGTTGGCTATTATATACAATTTGTTTTCTTCTTCTTTTTTTTTCTCTCTCTCTCTCTCTTTTTATTATCCTTCCCTTCCCACTTTTTTTTTCTTTTTTTAAATAAATCGTTTTTATTTAATTTGCCACCCAGCCGAATAAGAAGAAAAAAACAACAACAGGGAAAAGACTTTTGAAAAATCCCACAGCTTCTTCCATTTTTTCCCTTTTTAATTCCCACAGCTTCTTCCATTTTTTTCTTTTAAAAGAAATGTACGCCTAAACTCGTGTGTGTTTGGAAACATCATTCTATCTTTCTAAAGACATTCTTTGTACAGAGGACAAACATTTTAATTCAGTTCTTAATTGCTTGTTGTGATAAGAATTATATTAGTTTAATTTATTTTCTTTTTTTCTCTCTATGTTATAAATAAATCATATGAATAGATGATAGTGCAGACTGTTCCCTTTAAGCTTAGAATAGCGACCAATCTAGGAGAAGGAAAACTGTGAACACAAACCTGTTAAACTCCGCTTAAAAACTGACTGTGTTACACCTTGCTTGTGCGGAGGGGTTGGGCAAATACATACATCGGACACTAGGTGTCGTCTAGAGTACCTATCAATAGTGATGGCCGATAACCCCTATCGGCCATCACTATTGATAGGTACTCTAGATGGGAATATATATATAGAGAGAGACAGACAGACAGACAGACAGAGAGTGGGGGAAAGAGACAGAGAGAGACACAGACACGGACACAGACAGACAGGCATAGAGAAAGTAAAAGGAATCTGTGTTGTCGGTACGACTTGATGATGATGATGATGATGATGATGATAAACCCTGGGACATTTATTCACTAAAATGAAAGAAAAAAAATAATGATAGATAGATAGATAGACTGATATAAAAGAAAAAAGCAAAGAAAGAAATAAAGAAAGATACGTACATTCATGATGTAAAAGAAAAAACGAAATATATATATATATATATATATATATATATATATATATATATATAGAGAGAGAGAGAGAGAGAGAGAGAGAGAGAGAGAGAGATAGAGATAGAGAGATAGAGAGATATATAAAAGAAAGAAGCAGAGAAAGCGAAAAAGAAAGATTAATATATACATAGATATAAAAGAAAGAAAGAAAGATAGATTGATAGATATAAAAGAAAGAAGCAAAGAAAGAAAGAAAGAAAGATACTTACACCCATACATACATACATATAAAAGAAAGAAAGAGAGAAAGAAAGAAAGAAGAAAGAAAGAAATTAAGAAATATAGATATAAAAGAAAGAAAGAAAGAAAGAAAGAAAAATAAATATATAGATATAAAAGATAGATAGATAGATAGATATTAAAGAAAAAAGAAAGAAAGACAGACAGATAGATATATATAATATATATATAGATAGATAGATAGATATAAAAGAAAAAAGAAAAAAGAATGATTGATTGATATATAGATATAAAAGAAAGAAAGAAAGAAAGATAGATAGATAGATAGATAGATATAAAAGAAAGAAAGAAAGAAAGAAAGAAATGTAGGTAGATAGATAGATAGAGATAGATAAATAGATAGATAGATAGATATAAAAGAAAGAAAGGTAGATAGATTGATAAATATAAAAAAAGAAAGATAGATATAAAAGAAAGAAAAAGAAAGATAGATAGATAGATAGATTGATAGATATAAAAAAAAGAAAGAGAGATATAAAAGAAAGAAAGGTAGATAGATTGATAGATATAAAAAAGAAAGATAGATATAAAAGAAAGAAAGAAAGAAAGATAGATAGATAGATAGATAGATAGATAGATTGATTGATAGATATAAAAAAAGAAAGAGAGGTATAAAAGAAAGAAAGGTAGATAGATTGATAGATAAAAAAAAAGAAAGATAGATATAAAAGATAGA
>CM042178.1:23191400-23203900 GCA_023376005.1 Doryteuthis pealeii | reverse complement strand
TTCTTTGTCTCTATTGTTATCGACAGTGGCAGCGTTTGTGAAATATTTGTAATAACGGAGAATCCCGATATCTGCGTTTAATCCCTTCACGTGCGTTTGTAATTTTAGAATCCATTTCGTTTCTGATTGTTTTCTAGGTTGCGTTGTTGGAAATGCGTGTTCTAATAAGATGCATTTGAGGTGTGTAAGGTTGTGTGATAAGGTGTTAAAATGAAGTGCTATTGTACTATGCGGGGATTTGAGATTTATAGTGGATTTGGGTATCCAACGAACCTGAAAATTTATGAAAAAAATAATTTAAAAATAAGTGAATCCAATACTCCATAATATCGAGTTCATTCATTTATTTATTTTTAATGCTTCACAATAACGCCTAATTAAAAAAAATTTTTTTTAAATATATATACCGAGAGAAGCATACGGAGAACACCTAAAATACAACATGAATATATATATATATATATATATATATATATATATGTATATATATATTAGTATTATTTGGATTATGCGGACTATTGTTCTCATCTTCATTGTTATCTATACAATGTTTCGGACGATGTGCCCACCGGCCTTCAGATATTTCTTGTTGAATTCGGGAACTCTCTGGGACTCGGGAACCTTATTTCTGAACTCAGGAAACCCGTGGATTGAATACAGGGTTAGATTCAAAGTTCCGTGACGACTCTCGCTTACGACAAGAAGGTTCCCGAGTCCGAGAAGGTTCCCGAGTTCGAAAAGAAATACCTGAGGAAAGCTGGAGGGGACATCGACCGAAACTGTGTACAGATAAAAATGAAGATGAGGACAAGAGTCCGAATAATACAAATAATACTAATCACAATTTTTCATTAAATGACCCCGCCCCTTTTTAGAAGGTTTCCGAGTCCGAAAAAGTTCCGACAAAAATACCTGAAGAAGGTCGGAGAGCACATCGGCCGAAACCTTGTACAGATAACAATGAAGATGAGGACAATAGTCCGAATAATCCAAATTACCAATTATCTAGCCTCATCTAAAAAAATTCCGAGAAATAGTGTATATATATATGTATATATATAATATATATATAGTGAGAAATTTGAAAAAACACAGGGTTAAATAAAATGAGTGGTATGTTTATTAGCCGACGCTGCAGTGTTTCGATCTGTTAAGTAGATCTTCTTCAGGGTATTTGTTGATATAAGGAAAAGTTTTTTAAAAATTCATCACATAGATAATGAGAAAAATTGCGATAGTCCTTGTTTGTCAATCGGTTCAAAATTTGAAGTTTGAAGAAGGAACGCTGGAAAGGTAGACGGTTTGAAATATGACGTCAACTATTCTTCTTTTATGGTGTGTGTGTGTGCGTGTGTGTGTGTGTGTGTGCGCCCGCGTGTGTGTGTGTGTGTGTGTGTCTGTGTGTGTGTGTTCGTGTGTGTGTGTGTGTGTGTGTGTATGTATCGAAAAATGTCATGTATTTTTTCAAATTTCTCACTATACTACATACCGTCGGATTAATTTCCATCTCACTTCACACACACACACACACACTCACACATACACACACACACACATATATAATATATATATATATATATATATACTGCAGTGAAAATAAAAATCCACCAAGTAAACAAGTATATAAACATTTACTTCGGGATTTTTTCAGAAAAATCGATTAAAATGTGTTCAAAATATAGAGTTAAATAGACGATTAAAATCGAATCGTTTAAAATATACCGACTCGAGTTTCTTGCAATAGGAACTCCAATGATTTGCACTATATCAAACGATATATATATATATATATATATATATATATATATATAGAGAGAGAGAGAGAGAGAGAGAGAGAGAGGGGGGGTAAGAAAGAAAGAGAGAGAGAGAGAGAGAGAGAGAGAGAGAGAGAGATGATCGATTAAACAAATTCGGATTTTCGCGCTATGCGAGGAACTTAAGTCGATATAATTTAAACTATTCGTAAAAAAAATAATGGACACCATACCATCGTCTTTAACAGACGGAAGGATGCCAACGAGTATATATATATATATATATATATATATATATATATATATATATATAATATATGAAGATAGGAGGGTTGGAGTAAATCCGACAGAATGTGGTAATAGTAAAGGAAAAATGGACAAAAAGGATAACTCAAAATAACTAGATGTGGAGAGATATTTAGTTCCGCGTTAAGCGGTACTTCTTCAGCCAGTTTTATTAAAACATTGTACATACATTTGTATTTATAGTATATATATAAAGTGTCTCTCTCATATATATCAGCTCGTTAAGTCAAGCCCTAGCACCTATATGATTGCCCCAATCCTTTTTATGATATGGTTGCTAGGAAGGGAGGGTCTTCATGTCCTGGAAATGATGTAAAACTCTATCTTGTGGTGAGGTTCCAGTTCTGGAGAATGTGAAGCAGCCCTTCATCACCATTGTTCCTAGATCCCCTCTGACCCGGAGTGGTAGTACCTGTTAGGGTCCCATCTATGGGTTGAATAGAAAAACTTCTTTTGGCACCGTTAAATCTATTGAAATTTACAGAAGCCAAAAACAAGTTTTACTATATATAGTAATATACTATATATATATATATATATATATATATATATATATATATATATATATATTTCAGCGTCCTGAAAGTGAATTAAAAAGAATTCTCTTCGAACATTTTTAAAAAATTCTCCGTTTTTCTCCAACGAATTTTTTTCTTTCATTCAAAATAAAATTTCACTCTGATGAAGGTCGAATTTTCTCTGTGTACGGAATATTTTTACATTTTTCTATTATTATTATTTCATTTCATTTGTTTATTTAATGATAATAATAGTTTGAATCGAGTACACAAAGATAAACTGATCGAAACACATGTGTAAGTGATATTAAATTCATCTTTTTATTATCCATTCTGTACTTTCTTTTCTTTATTCATTCTTCCTAATATTGTCGGATTCAAATATATATATATATATATATATATATATATATATATATATATATATATATATATATATATATATATATATATATATATATATATATATATATATCCCTTATTTAGCGACATTTGTACTCAGAAATCATAAAATCCCCTTCGTATAACCATTTCTAACATATTCTTCCTAATATATTTAAATTTCACATTATTTCAATAAACACTTACGCCATTCATATCTTTTACATTATATTAAAATAGATAGTTGAAAAAATATTTCTTTTCTGAAAAAATCCGTTGCAGGCTGACCATGAACGGGTTAAAACTCTTCCTGTTTGAAATAGAGAATTTGTCTATTTTTGAATTTGAAATATGTCTTCTTTCAAAAACTGTTACACTAAGATATACATTATGTCGTTGGCCGAGAAACGCGTAGCGGATGTGTTAATGAAGAAACGATCGCATGACTTGTACGCTTTTTGGAACATCAATGTTTTTCGTTTTAAATTCAAATTATTTTCAGTTTCGCTCTCGATGAGTCTGGTTTATAAATTGAAATATTGTTCAATATTAGCTATGAATATGATATAGAATATTTTCATTTTAATAGCATTGTGTGTTTTCATATCCCTTTATATATATATATATATATATATATATATATATATATATATAATATATATATGTGTGTGTGTGTGTGTGTGTGTGTGTGTGAGAATGGAAAATGAATCCGACAATATGAGGAAAAATGAGAAAAGAAAAGAAATGTAGATGGATAAAAATCAATTTTATCGATATCACTTTTAATCGATATCACTTACACATGTGTTTCGGTCTGTTTATCAAAATGTATACGGATTTACGTTATTATTATTATTAAAATAATCAGATGGAGTTGAAATGATGATGATAATAATAATAGGAAAAATGTATAAAATGTTCCTACACAGAGAGATTTTTACGACCTTCATCAGAGTGATATATATATATATATATATATATTATATATATATATAGATAGATAGATAGATAGAGAGAGAGAGAGAGAGAGAGGGGGGGGGGAACAGATTGAGATCGATAGATATATAATTAGATAGTACTCCCAAAGAACAGACACGGCATTTTTTTTTCTTTTTACTTTTCATTTCTTATCTTTTAAGAAAACCCACTGAAAAAGTGTGACTATAAATGTGCAATTTATTAATTTGCTCATCTTTTTAAGAGAACAACATTGACGACACGTTGACAAAAGCCCAGGGGGTGGTTGTGCTTCAGGAGGGAACCCCAGCCGCTCGCCATACGGACTTTTTACAAAAGCAAATCTCACCACCTCCAACTTTCGTTCTTTCTTTTCTTTCTTTCTTTCTTTCTTTCTTTCTTTCCGTATAATTCTTCTTTCTTTTGTTCTTTCTTTCTTTCTTTCTTTTTTTCCGTATAATTCTTCTTTCTTTTGTTCTTTCTTTTCTTTCTTTCTTTCTTCCGTATAATTCTTCTTTCTTTCGTTCTTTCTTTTCTTTCTTTCTTTCTTTCCGTATAATTCTTCTTTTCTTTCGTTCTTTTCTTTTCTTCTTTCTTTCTTTCCGTTAATTCTTCTTTCTTTCTTCTTTCTTTCTTTCTTTCTTTCTTTCTTTCTTTCGTATAATTCTTCTTTCTTTGTTCTTTCTTTTCTTTCTTTTTTTTTTTCCGTATAATTCTTCTTTCTTTGTTCTTTCTTTTCTTTCTTTCTTTCTTTCTTTCGTATAATTCTTACGGAAATAAAAAAAGAAAGAAAAGAAAGAACAAATGAAAGAAGAATTATAACGGAAAAGAAGAAAGAAAGAAAGAAGAAAGAGATAAGAACGAAAGAAAGAAGAATTATACGGAAAGAAGAAGAAAAAAGAAAAAGAAAGAACGAAAGAAAGAAGATTATACGGAAAGAAAAGAAAGAAAGAAAAAGAAAGAACGAAAGAAAAGAAGAATTATAACACGGAAAGAAAGAAAGAAAGAAAGAAGACAAGAAGAGAATATACGGAAAATAAAGAAAAGAAAGAAAGAAAAGAACAAAAGAAGAAGAATTAACGGAAACTGGAAAGGAATTCGAGGGGAAGGAAAAGAGAGAATGGCTTGGAGGTGGTTGGAATAATGGTCGCCTTTATTGTGAGACACATGTCAGTATGGCGAGCAGAGCATATAGTCGCTATCTTGTTATTACCACAGGACTCTGCACGCCCTGGAGGTCGTCTATATCGGTATTTCTGTCTATATGGTGATGTACCTCTCTCACGAAAGAGATGACAGGAATATGGCTCTCACACTAGAAATAGCCGGCAGGTAGTAAAGTGTTTTAGGTTTCTATGAAGATGATAGAATAGATTTTTATATAGAAGAATACTGCCGTGTCGTGTTTACGAGTTTATTGGAGTAGAGTGTTTAGATGATAATAGGTGGAGTTCGGTCAGTGTCGTCACTATTACAATCTGTTCCCCTCTCTCTCTCTCTCTCTCTCTATCTAATGCTATCTATCTAATATATATATATATATATATATATATATATATATATCACTCTGATTGAAAGGTCGTAAAATCTCTCCTGTGTAGGAACATTTTAATACATTTTTTCCTATTATTATTATCATCAATCATTTCAACTCCATCTGATTATTTTATAATAATAATATACGTAAATCCGTATACATTTTGATAAAACAAGAACCGAAACACATGTGGTAAGTGATATCGTTAAAGTGATATCGATAAAATTGATTTTTATCCATGCTACATTTCTTTTCTTTTACTCATTTTTCCTCATATTTGTCGGATTCATTTCCATTCTCACACACACACAACAACACACACACACACATAATATATATATATATATATATATATATATATATATAATATATATATATATATAAAGGGATATGAAAACACACAATGCTAGTTAAAATGAAATATTCTATAATCATATTCATAGCTAATATTGAACAATATTTCAATTTATAAACCAGACTCATCGAGAGCGAAACTGAAAATAATTTGAATTTAAAACGAAAACATTGATGTTCCAAAAAGCGTACAAGTCATGCGAATCGTTTCTTCATTACACATCCGCTACGCGTTTCTCGGCCAACGACATAATGTATATCTTAGTGTAACAGTTTTTGAAAGAAGACATATTTAATTCAAAAATAGACAAATTCTCTATTTCAAACGGAAGAGTTTTAACCCGTTCATGGTCAGCCTGCAACGGATTTTTTTCAGAAAAAAGAAATTTTTTTCAACTATCTATTTTAATATAATGTAAAAGATATGAATGGCGTAAGTGTTTATTGAATAATGTGAAAATTTAAATATGTTAGGAGTATATGTTAGAAATGTTATACGAAAGGGGATTTTAGATTTTGAGTACAAATGTCCGCTAAAAGGGGATATAATATATATAATATATATTATATATATATATATATATATATATATATATATATCTTTTATATATATATATATATTATATATATATATATATATATATATATATATTTGAATCCGACAATATTAGGAAGAATGAATAAAGAAAAGAAAGTACAGAATGAGATAATAAAAACGAATGAATTTAATATCACTTACACATGTGTTTCGATCAGTTTATCTTTGTGTACACGATTCAAACTATTTATTATCATTAAATAAACAAAATGAATGAAATAATAATAATAGAAAAATGTAAAATATTCGTACACAGAGAAAATTTCGAACTCTTCATCAGAGTGAATTTTATTTTGAATGAAAGAAAAAAATTCGTTGGAGAAAAAACGAGAAATTTTTTAAAAATGTTCGAAGAGAAATTCTTTTTAATTCACTTTCAGGACGCTGAAAATATAATATATATATATATATATATATATATATAATATATATATATATATATAGTATATTACTATAATATAGTAAAACTTGTTTTTGGCTTCTGTAAATTTGCAATAGATTTAACGGTGCCAAAAGAAGTTTTTCTATTCAACCCATAGATGGGACCTAACAGGTACTACCACTCTGGGTCAGAGGGGATCTAGGAACAATGGTGATGAAGGCTGCTTCACATTCTCCAGAACTGGAACCTCACCACAAGATAAAGTTTTACATCATTTCCAGGACATGAAGACCCTCCTTCCTAGCACCATATCATAAAAAGGATTGGGGCAATCATATAGGTTGCTAGGGCTTGACTTAACGAGCTGATATGTATAAGAGAGACACTTTAAATATATATACTATAAATACAAATGTATGTACAATGTTTTAATAAAACTGGCTGACAGAAAGTACCGCTTAACGCGGAACTAAATATCTCTCCACATCTAGTTATTTTGAGTTATCCTTTTTGTTCCATTTTTCCTTTACTATTACCAACATTCTGTCGGATTTACTCCAACCCCTCCTATCTTCATATATATATATATATATATATATATATATATATATATATATATATATACTCGTTGGCATCCCTTCCGTCTGTTAAAGACGATGGTATGGTGTCCATTATTTTTTTTTACGAATATTTAAATTATATCGACTTAAGTTCCTCGCATAGCGCGAAAATCCGAATTTGTTTAATCGATCAATCTCTCTCTCTCTTCTCTCCTCTCTCTCTCTCTCTCTTTCTTTCTTACCCCCCCTCTCTCTCTCTCTCCCTCTCTCTCTCTCTCTATATATATAATATATATAGATATATATATATATCGTTTGATATAGTGCAAATCATTGGAGTTCCTATTGCAAGAAACTCGAGTCGGTATATTTTAAACGATTCGATTTTAATCGTCTATTTAACTCTATTTTTGAACACATTTTAATCGATTTTTCTGAAAAATCCCGAAGTAAATGTTTATATACTTGTTTACTTGGTGGATTTTTATTTTCACTGCAGTATATATATATATATATATATATATATATGTGTGTGTGTGTGTATGTGTGAGTGTGTGTGTGTGTGTGTGAAGTGAGATGGAAATTAATCCGACGGTATGTGTATAGTGAGAAATTTGAAAAAAATATACATGACATTTTTTCGATACATACACACACACACACACACACACACGAACACACACACACAGACACACCCCACACACCACACGCGGGCGACACACACACACACACACGCACACACACACACCATAAAAGAAGAATAGTTGACGTCATATTTCAAACCGTCTACCTTTCCAGCGTTCCTTCTTCAAACTTCAAATTTTGACCGATTGACAAACAAGGACTATCGCAATTTTTCTCATTATCTATGTGATGAAATTTTTAAAAAACTTTTTCCTTATATCAACAAATACCCTGAAGAAGATCTACTTAACAGATCGAAACACTGAGCGTCGGCTAATAAACATACCACTCATTTTATTTTAACCCTGTGTTTTTCAAATTTCTCACTATTATATATATATATAACATATATATATACACTATTTCGGAAATTTTTTTTTTAGATGAGGCTAGATAATTGTAATTTGGATTATTCGGACTATTGTCCTCATCTTCATTGTTATCTGTACAAGGTTTCGGCCGATGTGCTCTCCGACCTTCTTCAGGTATTTTTGTCGGAACTTTTCGGACTCGGAAATTCTAAAAAGGGGCGGGGTCATTTAATGAAAAATTGTGATTAGTATTATTTGTATTATTCGGACTCTTGTCCTCATCTTCATTTTTATCTGTACACAGTTCGGTCGATGTCCCTCCAGCTTTCCTCAGGTATTTCTTTTCGAACTCGGAACCTTCTCGGACTCGGGAAACCTTCTTGTCGTAAGCGAGAGTCGTCACGGAACTTTGAATCTAACCCTGTATTCAATCCACGGTTTTCCTGAGTTCAGAAATAAGGTTTCCCGAGTCCCAGAGAGTTCCCGAATTCAACAAGAAATATCTGAAGGCCGGTGGGCACTCGTCCGAAACATTGTATAGATAACAATGAAGATGAGAACAATAGTCCGCATAATCCAATAATACTAATATATATATACATATATATATATATATATATATATATATATATATTCATGTTGTATTTTAGGGTGTTCTCCGTATGCTTCTCTCGGTATAATATTTTTAAAAAAAAATTTTTTTTAAAATTAGGCGTTATTGTGAAGCATTAAAAATAAAATAAATGAATGAACTCGATATTATGGAGTATTGGATTCACTTATTTTTTAATTATTTTTTTTCAATAAATTTTAGGTTAGTTGGATACCCAAATCCACTATAAATCTCAAATCCCCGCATAGTACAATAGCACTTCATTTTAAAACCCTTATCACACAACCTTACAAACCTCAAATGCATCTTATTAGAACACGCATTTCCAACAACGCAATCCTAGAAAACAATCAGAAACGAAATGGATTCCTAAAATTACAAACGCACGTGAAGGGATTAAACGCAGATATCGGGATTCTCCGTTATTACAAATTATTTCACAAACGCTGCCACTGTCGATAACAAAGAGACAAAGAAACGTTGAACAGTAACATTTGACAAAAGGGTATCTAACGAACCTGAAAATTTATGAAAAAATAATTAAAAAATAAGTGAATCCAATAACTCCATAATATCGAGTTCATTCATTTATTTTATTTTTAAATGCTTCACAATAACGCGCTAATTTAAAAAAAACATTTTTTAAATATATATATATATATATATATATATATATATATATATATATATATATATATATAAGGTATTCCAAATGTCTGGTAGTTAAGGGATGATTCCACCTGGGATCCTCAACATCTCACTGTATAAGTCATACTGTATGCCTCCTGCAGGTGAAATATATTCATACTAAGGATTTTTTATAAATCCCTAAAGAGAGCTCAATGTATAATAATCAATAAAATTAAGATAAATACAGAGCAATATTTACTTTTTCAAAGAAAGAAAAAAAAATTAACAACCGTCATTCCGTAATGAATTTATTTCGACCCAAAGCTCAAAAGGCTTTTTAAAAATAATTTACAAAATTTTTCAAAATCTTGACCTCTTCTTATTTGGCATTCTCCGTCCGAATAGACCAGTCTCTCAAGGATTTTGAAAAATTTGTAAAAACTTTTATAAGCTTTTTTGAGCTTTTGGTCGAAATAAATTTATTACGGAATGACGGTTTGTTTAAGTTTTTCTTTCTTTGAAATTATATATTTATATATATATATATATATATATAAATATATATATTATATACAATGCAGAGGTTGAGCGTCCGAAATAAATCAACACGTCCCGAGGGTTATAAAGAAGCATCCCCAAACCACATCCGGGCTCTCACAGGCACATGATTCCGCCCATCGGTGACCACCTTTGTAGTACAAATAGTTGTAAATCAATTACATGATCAGCAATTTTCTGTTCTAACCAAGGCAGACAAATCACCATCAATGTCCCTTGAGGCAGTCTCCTTTTTTTTTTAACTGCCGCCCCCTGTGTAGACAAAGACATCTGAAACACTCCTGATAATTTTTGCCGGGGATGTGGGTTGCTGAACGTGGGGATTACATGAAGGTATTTACCAATATATATATATATTTTTCCCCTCCCCATTTGCATTCATTTGCCCCACCATTCGTATGTTTAATCTCCCTCTTTTCCCATTTATATACATTGTGACTTTTTAAACGATCTACCGGCCGTTACTTTTGCAAAGCACCGTCGAAAGGGGCCCTTAAGCTTTTTCTTTTTCTCTTTTCTCTTTTCCTCTATCAAAAATTTGCTGATCAATAAAAGTGTCATTATTTAAAAATTCCTATATATATATATATATATATATATATAATATATATATATATATAATCCCTCATGCTTTGAAAATTAAAATTCACATAACTTTATTCCAGCCATCCTCTCTCGTTTAAAAATTCGTCGCATGCGACATGACGTCATTATAACCGTCTTTCTCGAACACTCTCTTCGCGTAAATTTTAAAAGAAAAGTTTTTTTTCGAACATTTCAAAATTCTCCGCTTTTCAACGAAATTTTATTTAAAAAAATAAGTATTTACTCTGAGGAAGGTTCGATACTTTTTGTGTGGCGGAACATTCTACATTTTTTCTATCATTATCATTTCATTTTCATTTTGTTATTTATAAAATAATAATAGTTTGATAATGTACACACGGATAAACTCCTGACAAAACACGTGTAAGTAAAATTCATTAAATATACCTATTTTTATCCATTCTATATTTCTTGCTTTTATTTCTCTTTTCAACACACCACACACACACACACACACACACACACACACACACACACCACATATATATATAATATATATATATATAATCCAAATCCAGAGAAGAAATCTTCCTTACGACATAGGAGGGCTTTTTTTTTTTAACAACTTGTCGCAGTTTGAGAGTCGATGTGTGCTCTTATTGTTAGAGTCACAGAGCAAATGTATATTTAAAGAATAACAAAAGACTTAGAGATTTTGCATTATAGAAATAGTCTAAAATGCAAAATCTCTAAGTCTTTTGTTATTTTCTTTAAATATATATATATATTATATATATATATATTATATATATATATATATATTCTCCCAAATATTGTCGGCTGAAAATAGCCATATTTGTTTACGTTTATCGTAAGTTCGTGCGAAGTCTCTCAAGAGGAATATGAGTACTACTACTACCGTAAACAAAGCGATGAAAAATTGCGAGGTCCGTTTGGTGTAAGGGTAAGAGGCTTGCTGTCGATCGATATACAGGTTTCAAATCACACACGGGCCGATCTTCGTATCTATAGCTCTGCTGATGAGGCCTAAATAGTCCGAAATGTACATACAGAGATTTATTTTTCTCGATTTGTTTAGGCCTACATTTAAGTAGTTAAATCCGCCCTAATTAATCATTAATGAATTAACATTTCAAAAAAATTAGGTTTGACTTCAATTAAGCACATATTCTCCCATATAATATATATATATATATATATATATATATATATATTGGGAATAAAAAGGCCTTAAATACCATGGTATCGTGGTTATGGACCATTTTCCATCGCGAGTATGCTCACGAAGCCTTCTTCAGACGCACTGATATATTTTATTATCATGATATATCAGTGTCTGAAGAAGCTCGTGAGCATACTCGCGAGTGAAATGGTCCATAAACCACGATACCCATGGTATTTAAGGCCTTTTTATTCCCAATAAATTTTGCTCTGTTTACAATAATTACATTGAGCTCTCATACGGAACTGAAACTCTACAACAAACTACCGGGTGAGAGAATTAGGAGAGAGAGAGAGACCAAGAAACTTGGTACCGCACCAAAGTATATATATATATATAATATATATATATATAATATTATATTTATACTAGCAAATATATGCACCCTCCGGGTGCAAGTATTTAAGTTTAAATGTAATAAAATATTAGATTAAATCAAGAAGCTAATAAAACTAATTAAGAATTCAAATAAAAAGATTTGAAAACGGAGGGGGTATAACGGTAAATAGAAAACTGAAAACTTACCCCCCCCACCCTCCCCTCTTTCATCACTTCCGTTTTTTCAATG
>CM042178.1:23167441-23191300 GCA_023376005.1 Doryteuthis pealeii | reverse complement strand
TATTCAAAAACTATTATTATTTAAAAGAACAAAATGAAATGAAATGATAATGATAGAAAAAAATGTAAAAATGTTACCGCACACAAAAAAGTATCGACCTTCCTCAGTGATAAATACTTATGTTTTTTTAAATAAAATTCGTTGGAAAAGCGGCGGAGAATTTGAAATGTTCGAAAAAAGAAACTTCTTTAAAATTTACCCGCGAAGAGAGTGTTCGAGAAAGACCGTAATGGACTTCATGTCCGATGCGACGAATTTTTAAACGGAAGAGAGGATGGCTGGAATAGAAGTTTATGTGAATTTAATTCTTTCAAAGCCATGATGGATTATATAATATATATAATATATAATATTATATATATAAATATATATAGGAATTTAAATAATGACATTTACTTTATTGGATCGCAAATTTTTGCAATAGAGGAAAGAGGAGAAAAGAGAAAAAAGAAAAGCTTAAGGGCCCTTTCGTACCGTGCTTTGTCAAAAAGTAACACCGGTAGATCGTTTTAAAATCACAATGTATTATTAAATGAGTGAAAAGAGGGAGATTAAAACCCATACGAAAGGGGGGGCAATATGAAGCCAAATGGAGGGGAAAAATATAATATATATGGTAAAAACCTTCATGTAATCCCCACGTCATCAACCACATCCCCTGGCAAAAAATTATCAGGGAGTGTTCAGATGTCTTGGTCTACACAGGACGCGGCAGTCAAAAAAAAAATGGAGACCTGCCTCAAAGACATTGAGGGTGGGATTGTCCTGGCCTTGTGTAGAACAGAAAATTGCTGATCATGTAGTTGAATTTACACTATTTTTACTACAAAGGTGAGTCACGATGCGGAATCATGTGCCTGCTGACGAGCCCGATGTGGTTTGGGGCATGCTTCTTTATTAACCCTCGGGACGTGTTGATTTATTCGAACGCTCAACCCTGCCATTGTATATATAATATATATACTATAATATATATTATATATATAATATTAATTATATAATATAATTTTCAAAGAAAGAAAAAAACTTAACAAACCGTCATTCCGCTAATAAATTATTTCGACCAAAAGCTCAAAAAAGCTTATAAAAGTTTTTTACAATTTTTTCAAATCCTTGAGAGACTGTCTATTCGGACGGGAAGCAAATAAGAAGAGGTCAAGGATTTTGAAAAATTTTGTAAATATTTTAAAAGCCTTTTGAGCTTTTGGCTGGTCGAAATAAATCATACGAATGACGTTTGTATAAATTTCTTTTTTTCTTTCTTTGAAAAGTTAAATATTGCTCTGTAATTATTCTACATATTATTGATTATTATACATGACCTCTTAGGGATTTATAAAAAATCCTTGTATGAATATAGTTTCACCTGCCAGGAGCATACAGTATGACTTATCAGTGTGAGACTGTTGCAGGATCCCAGGTGAATCATCCCTTCTACCAGACATTGGATACCTAATAATATACTAATTATATTATATACTACTAATTATCTATATATAGATATATATATATATTTAAAAAATGTTTTTTTTAAATTAGGCGTTACTGTGAAGCATTAAAAAAAATAAATGAACAACTCGATATTATGGAGTATTGGATTCACTTATTCTTTAATTATTTTTTTCATGAAATTTTCAGGGTTCGTTAGATACCCTTTGTCAAATGTTAACTGTTCAAACGTTTCTTTGATCTCTATTTGTTATCGACAGTGCAGCGTTTGTGAAATATTTTCTGTAATAACGGAGAATTCCCGATATGCGCGTTAATCCCTTCACAGTGCGTTGTGTAATTTTTAGAATCCATTTCGTTCTGATTGTTTTCAGGTGCGTTGTTGGGAAATGCGTGTTCTAATAAGATTGCATTGAGGTGGTAAGGTTGGTTGTGATAAGGTGTTAAAATGAATGCTTTGTCACTATGCGGTATGAGATTATAAGTGTTATTTGGGTATCCAACGAACCGAAAATTTATGAAAAAAATAATTTAAAAATAACGTAATCCAATACTCCATAAATATCGAGTTCATTCATTTATTTATTTTAAGCTTCACCAATAACGCCTAATTAAAAAAAAATTTTTTTCTTAATATATATACCGACAGCAGAAGCATACGGAGAACCACCCTAAAATACAACAAGCAAATAATATATATATATATATTATATATATATATGTATTATATATATTATATTATTTGGATTCATGCGGACTACTTGTCTCATCTTCATTGTATCTATACATGTTTTTCGGCATGTGCCCAACCGCACTTCAGATATTTCGTTGTTTGAATTCGGGAACTCTCTGGGACTCGGAACCTTATATTCTGAACTCAGGAAACCGTGGATTGAATACAGGGTTTAGATTCAAGTCACTGACGACTCTCGCTTGACGACGAAGAAGGGTCCCGAGTCCAGATCTCCGAGTCGAAAAAGAAATACCTGAGGAAAGCTGGAGGGACATCGACCGAAACTGTGTACAGATAAAAAATGGAAGCAATAGACCAAGAGTCCGAATGATACAAAAATTACTAATCACAATTTTCATTTAAATGACCCCGGCCCCTTTTTAGAAGGTTCCGAGTCGAAAAAAGTTCGACAAACTATACCTGAAGAATCGGTCGGACGAGCACATCGCCGAAACCTTAGTGTACAGATAACAATGAAGATGAGGACAATAGTCCGAATAATCAACATTACCAATTATCTAGCCTCATCTAAAAAAAAATTCCAGAGAAATAGTGTATTAGATATATGTCAATATATATATATAATATAGTGATGAAAATTTGAAAAAAACAAACTGGTTAAATAAAAATGAGTGGTATGCTTTATAGCCGCGCTCGCTGCAGTTTTCGATCCTGCTTAAGTAGCATCCTTCTTCAGGGTATTGTGATATAAGGAAAAGTTTTTAAAAATTCATCACATAGATAATGAAGAAAAAATGCCGATTAGTCCTTGTTTGTCAATCGCGTTCAAAATTTTGAAGTTTATGAAGAAGAACGCTGGGAAAGGTAGAGTTTTTGAAATATGACGTCAACTATTCTCTTTTATGGTTTGTGTGTGGGCGTGTGGCTGTGTGTGTGTGCGCCCGCGTGTGTGTGTGTGGTGTGTTCTGTGTGTGTGTGTTCGTGTTGTGTGTGGTGTGTGCTGTGATATGTATCGAAAAATGTCATGTATTTTTTCAAATTCTCACTATACTACATACCGATACGAAAATCTAATTTCCATCTCACTTCAGCACCACCACACACACACACTCAACATTACACACCACACACACATATATAGATATATAATTATATATATTATACTGCAGTTGAAAATAAAAATTTCTCACCAAGTAAACAAAGTATATAAACAATTTACTTCGGGCATTTTTTCAGAAAAATCGAGTAAAATGTTCTTCAAAATATAAGAGTTTAAATAGGACGATTAAAATCGAATCGTTTTAAATATACCGACTCGAGTTTCTTCAATAGGAACTCCAATGATTTGCCACTATATCAAACGATATAGTATATATATATATATATAATAATATATATATAGAGAGGAGAGAGAGAAGAGAGAAGAGAGGGGCGGTAAGAAAGGAAAGAGAGAGAGACGAGAGACGAGAGAGAGAGAGAGAGAAGATCGACTTAAAACAAATTCGGTATTTCGCGCTATGCGAGAAACTTAAGTCGATATAATTTTAAAAACTATTCGTAAAAACAATAATTTGACACCATACCATCGTCTTTAACAGACGGAAGGGATGCCAACGAATATATATATATATATATATATAATATATAGATATATATATTATATATATAATGAAGATAGGAGGGTTGCGAGTAAAATCCGACAGAATGTGTAATAGTAAAGGAAAAATGGACAAAAAGGATAAACCAAAAATAACTAGATGTGGAGAGATATTTAGTTCCCGCGTGAATCGCTACTTCTTCAGCCAGTTTTATTAAAACATTGGTACATACATTTGTATTTATAGTAGTATATATATAAAGTGTTCTCTCTCATATATATCAGCTCGTTAAGTCAGCCCCTAGCCACCATATGATTGCCCCAATCCTTTTTATGATATGGTTGCTAGGAAGGAGGTCTTCATTCCTGAAATGCATGTAAAACTCCTATCTTGTGGTGAGTTCCAGTTCTGGAGAATGTGAAGCAGCCCTTTCATCACCATTTTCCTAGATCCCCTCTTGACCCGGCAGTGTATACCTGTTTAGGTCCCATCTATGGGTTGAATAGAAAAAAACTTCTTCTTGGCACCCGTTAAATCTATCTGAAATTTCAGAAAGCCAAAAAAACAAGTTTACTATATATGAGTAAATTACTTATATATATATATATATATAATAATTTATTATAATATATTATATATATATATTTTCAGCGTCCTGAAAGTGAATTAAAAAGAATTCTCTTCGAAACATTTGTAAAAAACTGCTTCCGTTTTTCTCCCAACGAATTTTTTCTTTCATTCAAATAAAATTCACTCTGATGAAGGTCGAATTTTCTCTGGTTACGCAATATTTTACATTTTTCGATATTATTTCATTTTCATTCTGTTTTATTTAATGATAATAATAGTTTGAATCAGAGTACACAAAGATTAAACTGATCGAAACACATGTGTAAGTGAATTAAATTCATCTTTTTATTATCCATTTCTGTACTTTCTTTTCTTTATTCATTCTTCCTAAATATGCTCGATTCAAATATACTATATATATATATATATATATATTATATATATATATATATATATAAAAATATATATATATATATATATATACATATATATATATATATATATATACATATATCCCCTTATTGAGCGACATTTCTGCTACTCAGAAATCATAAAATCCCCTTCGTATAACATTTCTAACATATTCTTCCTAATATATTTAAATTTCACATTATTTCATAAACATTACGCCATTCATATCTTTTACATTATATTAAAATAGATAGTTGAAAAAATATTTCTTTTCTGAAAAAATCCGTTGCAGGCTGACCATGAACGGTTAAAACTCTTCCTGTTTGAAATAGAGAATTTGTCTATTTTGAATTTGAAATATGTCTTCTTTCACAAAAACTGTTACACTAAGATATATACATTATGTCGTTGGCCGAGAAACGCGTAGCGGATGTGTTAATGAAGAAACGATCGCATGACTTGTACGCTTTTTGGAACATCAATGTTTTTTCGTTTTAAATTCAAAATTATTTTCAGTTTCGCTCTCGATGAGTCTGGTTTATAAATTGAAATATTGTTCAATATTAGCTATGAATATGATATAGAATATTTTCATTTAATAGCATTGTGTTTTCATATCCCTTTATATATAATATATATATATATATATATATATATATATATATATATAATATGTGTGGTGTGTGTGTGTGTGTTGTGTGTGAGAATGGGAAAATGAATCCGACAATATGAGAAAAATGAGAAAAGAAAAAAAAATGTAGATGGATAAAAATCAATTTTATCGATATCACTTTTAATCGATATCACTTACACATGTGTTTCGGTCTGTTTCAAAATGTATACGGATTTACGTTAATTATTATTATTAAACATAATCAGATGGAGTTGAAATGATGATGATAATAATAATAGGAAAAAATGTATAAAATGTTCCTACACAGAGAGATTTTACGACCTTCATCAGAGTGATATATATATATATATATATATATATAATATATATAGATAGATAGATAGATAGAGAGAGAGAAGAGAGAGAGGGGGGGGAACAGATTGAGATCGATAGATATATAATTAGATAGTACTCCCAAAGAACAGACACGGCATTTTTTTTTTCTTTTTACTTTTCATTTCTTATCTTTTAAGAAAACCCACTGAAAAAGTGTGACTATAAATGTGCAATTTATTAATTTGCTCATCTTTTTAAGAGAACAACATTGACGACACGTTGACAAAAGCCCAGGGTGGTTGTGCTTCAGGAGGGAACCCCAGCCCCGCTCGCCATACGGACTTTTTACAAAAGCAAATCTCACCACCCTCCAACTTCGTTCTTTCTTTTCTTTCTTTCTTATCTTTCTTTCTTTCTTCCGTATAATTCTTCTTTTTCTTTTTTCTTTCTTCTTTCTTCTTTATTTCTTTCTTTCTTTCTTTCTTCTTCTTGTCTTCTTTCTTTCTTTCCGTATAATTCTCTTCTTTCGTCTTTTTTCTTTCTTTCTTTCTTTCCGTATAATTCTTCTTTCTTTCGTTCTTTCTTTTCTTTCTTTCTTTCTTTCTTCTTCTTTCGTCTTCTTTCTTTCTTTCTTTCTTTTCTTTCCGTATAATTCTTCTTTCTTTGTTCTTTCTTTTCTTTCTTTTTTTTCCGTATAATTCTTCTTTCTTTCGTTCTTCTTTTCTTCTTTTCTTTCCGTATAATTCTTCTTTCTTCGTTCTTCTTTCTTTCTTTCTTTCTTTCCGTATAATCTTCTTCTTTCGTTCTTTCTTTTCTTTCTTTCTTCTTTCTTTCCTTTCTTTTCTTTCTTCTTTGTTCTTTCTTTTCTTTCTTTCTTTCTTTCGTTTTCTTTCTTCTTTCTTTGTTTTTCTTTTCTTTTTTCTTTCTTTCCGTATAATTCTTCTTTCTTTCTTCTTCTTTCTTTCTTTTCTTTCTTTCGTATAATTCTCTTTCTTTCGTTTCTTTCTTTCTTTCTTTCTTTCTTTCTTTTCTTTCGTATAATTCTTCTTTCATTCTTCGTTCTTTCTTTTCTTTCTTTCTTTTTCCGTATAATTCTTCTTTCTTTTTGTTCTTTCTTTCTTTCTTTCTTTCTTTCGTATAATTCTTCTTTCTTCGTTCTTTCTTTTCTTCTTCTTTCTTTCCGTATAATTCTTCTTTCTTTCGTTCTTTCTTTCTTTCTTTCTTTCTTTCTTTCCGTATAATTCTCTTTCTTTCTTTCTTTCTTTCTTTTTTCTTTCTTTTCTTTATTTCCGTATAATTTCTTCTTTCTTTCGTTCTTTTCTTTTCTTTCTTTCTTTCTTTCCGTATAATTCTTCTTTCTTTCTTTCTTTTCTTTCTTTCTTTCTTTCCGTATAATTCTTCTTTCTTTTTCTTTCTTTCTTCTTTCTTTTTTCCGTTAAATTCTTCTTTCTTTTCGTTCTTTCTTTCTTTTCTTTCTTCTTCTTTCTTCTTTCCGTATAATTCTTCTTTCTTTCGTTCTTTCTTTCTTCTTTCTTTATTTCCCGTATAATTCTCTTCAAACATTTTAAGCCATATTTTTGCCTATAATTTCGATTTGTTTTTTGGGGGGGGTTAGGGGGGGTTTTCGCGTGTGTTTTTGTTGTTGTTATTTTCTCTTTGTTGGAGCCATCAGTAAACGACAAAATTTGGTCAACTAAGAAAACACTTAACAAACCAAACAAAACAAAACAAACTGCTTCACATTCAAGCTTAAACAAATTGCACACAATCGATCCTAATGAACGGATAGATAGATAGATAGATAGATAGATAGATAGATAAACCGTCTCAGATAAATAGATAGATAGATATAAATCGTCTCAGCAAACAGATTTTTTGATCATTCCATACTGTCGTGCCGTAAGTCAACCAAAAAAAGTGCGATATACACATCAGTTTAAAATAAACGAGAAAAAATGGGAAAGCCAGCTAGTGTAGTGGTTAGAATCTCCGCCTGTCAGCCTGTCACGCACAAAGCACTGTCCTGTCTATAACTTTGTTGATGAGGCCTAATAGGCTGAAATGTACATACAGAGATGACTTTTTCTCGATTTGTTTACGCCTTACATTTAAACCGATATGCACGCCTAATTCATTTAATTATGACTAATTAATTCTCAAATTAGGTATGACTTTAATTGAGCACATAATCTCCCCCCAAAATTGTCGGCTTTCGCCATCTCAAACAGGTTGTTCGATCGCTTTATATATATATATATATATATAATATATATATATATAGATAGATAGATAGATAGATAGATAGATAGATAGATTTGATTGATATATACAGATAGATAGATGTTGCAATATGGGTATATTCCTGACTTTGTGAGCTAGAACTGCTAATGGAAGGAGGAGGAATAAATAACAAAGGCTTAAAAAATAGTGATGACCCAAAAGAGGAGAGCGATGGTTTTGACCGTAGCGTGACCCCGAACGAAGAATTGAGGTGCAAGCGGAAGTCGGGTGTTGACCGGAAGTCGGGTGTTGACCGGAAGTCACGTGGTGACGTGGGGGAAGGAAGAAAGGGTTCGTCCTCTTTTTGCCTACGGATGTCGTAGGTACGGACCTGACATTGGGTCCCCCATGGAGAGCCCAGTAATCTAGTAGTGTTCTCTCTCTCTCGTTCTCTCTGCCTCCCTTCCTCCCTGGTAGAAGCCACTAGACGAGCACGTTAATAAAGGCTGGGAGTTGTGACGACATGTTTCTCGTGTTATGATTTTTTATCGGAGTTTTAGTACCGTGAGTATTGCAAACGTAAACATATATCGTTTTGGTGCCCGTTGACCTCGGAGTTCAGACACGGACTCATAAGGAACCAGTTTACCACGACGCAACGAAGGGATACGAAAAAAAAAGACATCGGCCGTAATTGTAACAGAAACTAACGTAAACGAAAGAAAGAGCGAGTCAAAACAAACAAAGAAAAAGGACCCACGTGTGACGAAAAAAAAAGGGGAGTGACCTGTTGAGAAACGAGAGAGAAAGAAAAGAAGAAAGAAAACAACAGAAGTAAAAGAAAAAAGAAAGAGCAACAACAGCGAGCATTTGAAAAGAAAAAAGGGCTTAAAAAGAAAAACAAACAAAAAAAAAAAAGAAAGACCCACCTTGAAAAAAAGAAAAGGAGCAACCTTTTAAAATCTTATTAAAGGAGATGAACGACAACAACGACTCAACAGACAATTGAGAACCTTAAAAAAAAAAAAAAAAAAAAAAAAGGACCCACGTGTGAAGAAAACAAAAAAATTTAAAAGAAAGGACCCACGTGTGAAGAAAACAAAAAATTTAAAGAAGAAAAAAAAGGACGAGAAAAAAAAACAACAGCAACTAACAATTAAAGAAGAAGAAAAGGACTTATAAAAGAAGGAGAAACCCACGTGGAGAAAAAATATACGTCCACGTGTGAATTTAAAAAAAAAAAAAAAAAAAAAAAGAAAAGACGGAATTAATGAACTTTACAAGAAAAAAGAACTTTAAAAAAAAAAAAAAAAAAAAGGAAAAATATACGTAGAAGTGACAAGGTAGGTGATAATTTTTTTTTCTCTTGTTCTACAGTTGTGTATTTTTTTCTCTTCACTAGTTATTGATATCATTAATATTAGTATAAGTCTTCTATTATTCTGTGACTGAAATTTTTATGCGAAATGGAGTCTCAGACTATTAAAGAGTTTTTGCAGAATCTCACCGCAGGCTTGGTGATGCATTAAATTCTGTAACGAGTGCCTTAAAAAGCGTTGAAAAGGGGTTGGATAGGGCCTATCAAAGAACGCTTTTAGAGGATAGATTAAGAACAAGTAATTATAGGAAAAAATTTAACAAGCAGAGTAGAAACGTACCTACAGTGAGGAATTGCAATGTGCATCCTCAGATAGGTAATAGAGACCAGACTGGACGTTGTTGGGGGTGTAATAGCAAGTATCACCTCATTAGAAATTGTCCCGTAAAAATTAATAAAAAGTGGATGGCACCTACCCCTAAAAGCACATCCGAACAAATTAAAAATAGAGACAAGCATGGGATAGCCCTCAAAAATCAGCACCACGCTTTGTCTAATATGAATGGCAAAACTAAGGAGGGCACACAAGTCCATTCTACGTCCTCGGAACATATCTCAGAAAATAAAGATAAATATACAGCTATTAAGAGAGAAAACTCCGATAAGGACACTAATACTTCACATAGTGATGTGGATACCGAGGGTACAAATCACACGGGTGAAGGTGATAGGAACAATGAACAACTATGTCCCAATAGAAAAAAGAAAAAGAAAGAGAAATTGAACAGACAGGTGGACGTTAATAATAATAAAAATAATTTTGAAGAAATGGCTAAAATGGAAAACCACAAAATAACTCCAACAGTGAATAGCATCACAAAAGATTCCCCTAAAACAGTAAGGCCTAAAATAAAAACCACACTGTCAGATAGTAACTACAGAGAAATAAAAGAATATGTTCCCCTAATGGAAAGGAAGATAGCTATGCTTAGAGTTGCAATGGAAGAAAGCATTAAAAACGCTGGGAGTACAAATGATTATGGTAGTAGCAGCGAGCTCACCCGGGGTCAACCAGTGCTGCCCACAAGGAAACATGATACCCCACCAAACAGCGACTATGAAGATAGCTTTAAAGGCCTGTGGTTCAAGTGTTTGTTCACACAGCAGATACCTTCCAGAAAAACCTAGTTTTGGCGCTCGGAAATAAATTAGAGATAGATGAATGAAAAAAAAAAAAAAAAGAAAGAAAAAGGATGAGAAAAATGAGTAAATGAAAATACGAATTACACGGAATATGAGATGGAATAATGACGAAAAAAAAAAAAAAGATAAATAAATGAAAAACTGAAAGGGATTAAAATGAATAGATACAAAAAGAAAAGGAATAATAGAGAAAAGAATTATTGACCAGCTGAAGAAGGCGACGATAACGCCGTTGCTTGAAAAAAAAAAAAAAGCTATAAATCAGTATAGGTCTGCAATTGATAAGAATGAAAAATAAATGAGTAATTTTTTTTTAAATTCAAATTGGGGAGAGTATTTCAAAAAAAAAAAAAAAAAAAAAAAAAAAAAAGAAAGAGAAAGAAGAAAAAATGAACAAATAAGTAAGGAAGGTCAGAGCACAATTGTGGAACAGAGAGGAGAATATCACCTGCATTAATGATTTTGTAAATGTTCTTTTTTTACTTTATATATGTATGTGTTTTTTTTGTATTATTGTAAAATTGAATGCTCGTGTGGCTCTATCGGAGAGAGGAAGGTCTATATCGGATAGAAAGAAAAAAAAAAAAAATCTAATGAATAATTACGCATATTCTTGAAAAAAAAAAGATACTTTTGAAATTTTTACGGGTAAAAATTTTAGAATGATGGTAAGGGAGGAGTGTTGCAATATGGGTATATTCCTGACTTTTGTGAGCTAGAACTGCTAATGGAAGGAGGAGGAATAAATAACAAAGGCTTAAAAAAGTGATGACCCAAAAGAGGAGAGCGATGGTTTTGACCGTAGCGTGACCCGAACGAAGAATTGAGGTGCAAGCGGAAGTCGGGTGTTGACCGGAAGTCGGTGTTGACCGGAAGTCACGTGACGTGGGGAAGGAAGAAAGGGTTCGTCCTCTTTTTGCCTACGGATGTCGTAGGGTACGGACCTGACATTGGGTCCCCCATGAGAGCCCAGTAATCTAGTAGTGTTCTCTCTCTCTCGTTCTCTCTGCCTCCCTTCCTCCCTGGTAGAAGCCACTAGACGAGCACGTTAATAAAGGCTGGGAGTTGTGACGACATGTTTCTCGTGTTATGATTTTTTATCGGAGTTTTAGTACCGTGAGTATTGCAACGTAACATAGATAAATAGATATAAATCGTCTCAAATAGATAGATAGATAGATATAAACCGTCTCAGATAGATAGATAGATAGATACATACATACATACATACATACATACATGTATATAAACAGTCACAGATATATATATATATATATATATATATATATATATATATATATAGATATATATAGATAGAGATAGATAGATAGATAGATAGATAGATATAAATCGTCTCAGATAGATAGATGGATAGATAGATATAAATCGTCTCAGATAGATAGATAGATAGATAGATAGATAGATATAAATCGTTTCAGATAGATAGATATAAACCGTCTGAGATAGATACATAGATAGATAGATATAAACCGTCTCATATAGATTGATAGAGAGATAGATATATATATAGATGTGAATATGCTGATATTGATAGACGTGAAAGGACTGAGATAGATAAATAAATAGATAGATGTGAAAAGATGGATAGATATATAGATAGATAGATAAAAACTGTCTCAGACCGGCAGATAGATATAAAATCATTCATAAGATTGCTTTTCATATATTGAAGAATAAAACAATCATATTAAAGATCAATAATGCCAAGTAATTATTTATTAAACCCGGTTTTGTTAAAACCAGTAAACAACCTCACCATATATTATGTAGTGATATATAATACACATTGCAGGATTTTAAATGTACTAATAATATGAGCTGGAACATATTGTGCATTTTTGCGGGGAGAACCTATATCTCCCATATCTTTTATTACACCCGTGGTGTAATGGTTAGAGTCAGAGAAAATGGAATCGGCGACACGAGTTCAATTCCTAGACAAAGTTGTTTGCATTTCACATGGCGCTAATACCCTTGGCAATGGTATGAATCCAATTCTCCCTCCAGCTATGGGTAAATAGCATGACAGACTGGCTCTTTAAACATGGCTAGGTAACCAGTCTAGGAGAAAGAAAAAAATCTGAATTCAAATCTGTTAAACTCCGCTTAAAAATTGACCTTGTGTCGCATCCTGCTCGTGTGGAGGGGTCTAATTCATGAAATCGTCGGTAATAAATAAGATATTCATTCTATTCTGTATATTAATGATTTTGATTATAACTTGAACACCCATTGATAAACTCATTTCCGGCCAGCAGTGACTATCAATCAGAGGCTTAAAATTAATTGATACATATTTACACACACACACACACACACACACACACACATACATATATATATATATATATATATATATATATATATATATGAAAGTAAACAAACAATCTGTTTGAGATGGTGATAGCCGACAATTTTTGGGAGAATATGTGCTTAATTGAAGTCATACCAAATTTGAAAATTAATTAGTTGATAATTAAGGAATCAGACACTGGGCAGTTTCCTATCTATAACTCTACCCATGAGGCATAATATGCCGAAATGTACATACAAAGATTGACTTTTTCTCGATTTGTTTGCGCCTTACATTTGAACAGATATGCTCGCCTAATTCATTAATTATCAACTAATTAATTTTCAAATTAGGTATGACTGCAATTAAGCACACATTTCCCCCCCCCCATATATATATATATATATATAGTGTTGCTTGATATAGACGACAACTCGTACGTTAGCCGATACGATGATTCATTTCTAAAACCGATCATTGCGTTTAATGTATCAATTGCTGTCGGTATCGATCCCTCGACCCCGCACCACCAAAGCTTCGATTTCTTTGTCACATGTGATACGGAGATCTGATCAGTCCTTTGGGTAATGTAAGCAGTGGCGTTTTTTAAATGACATTGTCATCCAACTCATTCTCAGAGGCAGATTTAGGTTTGTGCATATACAATTTAGTAGCATAGTGAAAATTGAATTTCTTATACATTTCATATTGGACAATTCTCAGTGGATCACCTTTCCCACCCAGTCATGTGTAGTCTTGTACTAGTTGCGTCCAATCAATTTTTGCTTTGATATAGTTTTTACTTATGGGCCATCCTTTAGGCCTTCAAGCAAGAGCGCTTGTCCAGTGGAATTGGACCCTTGGTAATCCTCTGATAAAGAATCGTTTGGTTCTTCTGGTAAAGAGTCCTGAGTATTGTAAGTCCTCCCCAATGATTGCAAGTACAGATGTGGCAAGTATCAGTGTTTAAGTAGTGTATCAGCCACGCAGTATGGCTGGTGATTGGACGGAGGAATAAACCACGTGATCTCGGTTAGTTTATAGATTCAGGTGGGGAATTGTAGAACACCTTATATACACAAAATATTCCAGCACATTGTGTTGTGCTGCAATTATGGGAGATTCAGTCTCTCTTTTGAGGTTTCCTCTTCTTAGCCGTGTCCAGGTCTTCTCATGTGCGATCTCTGCAATTTGTCACTTGAACTATCCATATAGATGTTTTCTTCCCATATCTGTTTTTCTAGTTTTTATTGTTTTTCTGCTTGTCCATATGTTGCTCTTGCTTTCTATTTACCCGAACTATAGACCCTTACTTTTGGCTAGACGGGCGGTCGGAGACGTCCCCACCGATCAATCGGCTGGTCACGTCAAGCCCTAGCAATGGGACCACCTGTTGGCGGTAGATAGTGACCCCTGATGCTTGAAGACAGAATCCTGGTGGTTGAGTTTACTTAAGCTAGATGGGTGGTCAGAGAGGCTCTCTCCGATCAATCGGCTGGTCATGTGAAGCCCTAGCACCTATATGATTGACCCAACCCTATTACCCTTATGGCACCCCAACCTTTTTATCATATATGTGCTAGAAGGCGATGGTTGAGGATCTTCATTTCCTGGGAATGACGTTAAACTCTATCTGATGGTGAGTTTCCAGTTCTAGATGTCTGGGGAATGTAGACTACCCATTCATCACCATTGCTCCCTTGTCCACTCTCAACCGTAGTGGTAGTACCTTTTAGGTTGTATGGGTTAAATAGAAAAATGTTTTTTATAAAAATATTGAGTATCCATTAAGAATGAATTTATTTTAAAACTTAGCTGGCATTGAATAACCCACTGAAGTTGATATGCCGTAAAACAAACCAAACTAAACCAACCAGAACTATATTTGTTTTTTCCGGGTTGGGGTTGGTGTTACAAAAGTTTATTTCATGTGCAGATAAAAAAAAATTATCGTTGTTGGTTTTTGTTGTTTTTGTTTGTTTTAGATTTTATTTCTATTTCATTCAATGTTTTATTTTTAGCGAAAAGCTCATTAGTCTTCCATGTTGTTTTTTCGGGGTTTTTTTTTGTTTTTTTTGTTTGGGGGGGTTCTATTTTCTAATTCTACTTTCACTTTCATTTTCACCTTCAACATTGTTTTATTTTTTGTTATCTAACCGCGAACACCTGTCGATAACGTCGTAAACAACAAAGAAAGTGAAAAACGTTCGAGCAAGTCCGATTTCAATTCTTCACTCGTGACAGCTGACATCGATTTGGACTCAAATAAGAAAATAACTTTTCTTTTTCTTCTTAAAAAAATGTGCGAAGGATCTTAACAATTTTCATTGTGTGCCATTCAGTTCGTCACGAATTCTGCAGATATTTATATAGCTCGACTTTATCCATATTGAAATCGAAGATAAACATTTTACAATGTATCAACAGTAGTTTCGTTTTTTATACACATTTTCTCCTCAGTTTTATTTCATGGACACATACTCAACATTATTATTATTATTATTGAGTTTTCACATCAGCATTAGGCATCACTTTCACCCTCATATTCCACAGCTTTTTCAATTCTCTGGCAAGGTCTAAGTATTTGTCAATTTTTCGCTTTCCTTCATCTTCACCCTTTAATCTGCTGGATCTGCAAAATCCCCCAGTTGACAAGTTTTTTTGTTAATCAATACTAGGTCTGGTCTCTTGGCTGGGATAAGGCGACCCGTCTTTATCTCGAAGTCCGAGAGACTTTGCTGATATTATCATTATTATTATTTACTCCATTTGAGTTTTCACATCAGCATTAGCTGATGGTCTTTCACTGGAGTCTGAGTGACAGCAAGTCTCCTCAGGTCTCCAGGACTCTTCTGGGTATTCTGGCAGATTGCAGCAGTGTAGTGTTCTGAATGGTATCAATCCTTCCTCTGATCTCCAGACTTTACAAACCCTTTTTCAATCCTTTTAGAACCGTTCCAAGTGCACCAACTACAATTGGCATCACTTTGACTTTCATATTCCATAACTTTTCAGTTATCTGGCATGGACCAGATATTTGTACATTTTTTTCATTTTCCTTTAGCTTCACCCTGCGATCTGCTGGAACTACAAAATCCACCAGTTGACAAGTTCTTTCTTTTTTGTTAATCAACACTAGGTCTGGTCTTCTTGCTGGAATCAGGTGATCCGTTTTTATTTCAAAGTCCCAGAGAATTTTATGCATTTCGTTCTCAAGAACAGATTCTGGTTTATGCATATACCATTATTATTATTATTATTATTATTATTATTATTATTATTATTATATATTACAGTTTTTCCCATCAGCGTGAGCTGATGGTATTTCACTGGAGTCTGGGTCTCCTCAGGTCTCCAGGACTCTGCTGAGTATTCTAGCTGATTTCAGCAATGGAGTTGTCTGGATAGTCTCATTTCTTCCTCTGAATTCCAGTTCCTCCAGTCTTTTTTCCAAGCTTTCTCGTACCGTTCTAAGTACACCAACTACAATTGGCATCACTTTCACCCTCATATTCAACAGTTTTTTCAATTCTCTGGCAAGGTTTAAGTATTTGTCAATTTTTCGCTTTCCTTCATCTTTACCCTTTAATCTGCTGGATCTGCAAAATCCGCCAGTTGACAAGTTTTTTTGTTAATCAATACTAGGTCTGGTCTCTTGGCTGGGATAAGGCGACCCGTCTTTATCTCGAAGTCCCAGAGACTTTGCTGATATTATTATTATTATTATTATTATTATTATTATTATTATTATTTTGGTTCTTCACACCCGACTAAGTTGGTGATTCAGTGGAGGCAAGGTGAAAGGAAGTCTCCTCAGATCTCCAGGACTCTTCTGAGCATTTTCTAGGTATTTGTCAAACTTTTCTTCTTATTATTTTTTTTTTCACCTAAACCTCATGATCTGCTGAAACTGCAAAATCTAGCAGTTGAAAAAGCATTATAGTCTATTTCAGGAATATTCATATAGCCAAGCTAGTTTGTAAAACTATAAACACACACACACACACACACACACACACACACACACACATTATATATATATATATATATATATATATATATATATATATATATATATAAAGGATATGAAAAACACAATGTTGTTAAAATGAATATATTTTTATATCCTTTTTCATTGCTGATATTGACAATATTTTGATTTATAAAAAATCATCATCAGAGCATAATGATAATGAGGCCCGTTTTTAGATGTAAATGCTTTTAATCGGGACTCATCAAGAGAGAAACAGAAAATTTAGATTCAAACAGGAAGCATTTTTTTCCAAAAAAAGGGTGTAAGATATGCGATCGCTTCGTCTTTGTTCATTCGCTGCCTTTTGCTGTTTCGCTAACGTCATGTACTTTCGCTACATCATGTTTCTTCAGTGTAACAGTTTTTGAAAGAAAAAGAAATACTTCAAATAAATAAAAAATCTCTTTTTCAAAAAAGAATAGTTTTAACCGTTCATGGTCGCTTAGCAACGGATTTTTTAGAAAAGAAATGTTTTTTTTATTTAATTATTTAAAAAAAAAACTTTTTATGTAAAATATGAATGGTGTATTGGAATAATGTGAAATTTAAATTTGTGAGGGAGTGTAAGTCTAAAATTGGTATGTGAAAGGGATTTTATGATTTCTGAGTACTGGTGTCACTAAATATGGAGATATCTTTAAAAAGCCTTGAATGGAGATATCTTAAAAAGCCTTGAATAAGGCAAAATTCCATAATTCTACGTAGTGTTCTATTGTGTATGTGAGTTAATATTTTGGCACCTTTGAAATCAAAGGTATGGTTAATGTCTATAATATGTTTAGCTAGGGTGTTGTTTAGAAAACCTCGTTTAATATGATATCTATGTTCAGAGACCCGTTTGGTCAAAGATCTAGAAGTCTCTCCTACATTTTTTGTTGCAATTTAAGCAATCTATAGTGTAGACCCCTGCTTCGAAGTGTGTGTGTTTATAATTATTTTTATTCTGTAAAATGGTTTTGATTGTTTTTGTAGAGTGAGTAACTGTCTTAATACCTATCTTTTTTAGGTTTCTATTTATTTTATCAGTGATAGGATTATTGGGAAGTATGATGTACCTATCAGAATCGTTATTGTTGTTATGGTGTGTGTTATTAGGAGATAAAGTTTTATTTTTTCTATTGTGTATTTTCAAATCCTTCTTTTAGCACGGTGTATGAAGTTTAAAGGTATTGTAATTTAAGAAAAGACTTTTCAATAATCTTAAATTCCTCTTCTAAATATTTTTTATTACATGCCATAAGTGCTCTAAGAAAGACACCTATTATAGTACTGCTCTTTATCCTATTATTGTGGTGGAATAAAAATGAATGTAGTCGTTTTTGTTAGTATTCTTATGATAAATTTTAAAGTGTTGTTATTATTTATAATAAGTGCGTCTAAAAATGGTAGGGTGTGGTTTTGTTCAAGTTCATGAGTGAACTTAATGGAGGTTCCACATTAATTTAATTTGTCAATGATATCAGTTAAATTACAGTTTTTTGGGTAAATAAATAACGTGTCATCGATTAACGGAAAAATCAGAATTATTAGTAGAATATATTTAAAGAGACCGGATTCTAAGAATTCAAGGAATAAGTACGCTAATATACTACTCAAAAGTGGCCCCATCGGTAACCCGAATTTCTGTTTATAAAAAGTGCCGTTATATTGGAAAAAAACATTTTTAGTGCAAAGTTGGCAAATTTGAATTATCTTGTTTACAGGTAATGGAAATGTAGTATTAATTTTGTTGAGATAGTTATCTAAACGAGTGATACATTTGTCAACCAGATACTTGTGTAAAGGGATTTAATATCTAGGCTTGCTAGACATTTGTTGTCATGTTTATATTTCTTCTTTTTTTTCAATTAAGCTATTAGAATTTTTATATGAGATTTGCTAACTGTACCTAAGAGGGGGGTTAGTATTTTAGCTAGAGATTTAGCTATTTTATGAGGGGCTGTTCCAATTCCCGAAATTATGGGTCTTAATGAAATCCCTGGTTTGTGTTTTGGGGAGACCGTAGATGGTGGGGACGATAGGATGGTAGTCGATCAAAGAGAGACAAGCTTTATCTGTGTTGCCTATTAGTTTTTTTATGTTTTGTTGAAAGTGATTGTGCTGTTTGTAATGGTTTGTAGAGAGATTATTTCATCTGGATTACGATCATTGAGGATTTCAAGCATTTTGTTTTGTATTGTTTTGAACACATATTGACCACTCCTCCACCTTTGTCAGATATGTTAGATGCGTATGTTATTTAGTGATATTTTTTTTAATGTTGTTATGTATCTCCTGGGTAAGGTGGAAGCATTTTTTGGTTTGTGGTGGGGTTACGATAATTCCTTGAATGAACCCTTTATGGAAGTCAGAGTCATTGTGTTTGTAATTATTTTTGATGGTGTTTATTATGTTTAGATTGTTGATACCTGTGGTGAATCTAATATATATATATATATATATATATATATATATATATATATATATATATATATATATATATATATTTTTTAATATATATATGTGCTGTTAGTCAAAAGTTGGATTTTTTCAAAAAATGCGTTGTCTGTATTAAAAATAAAATGAATTTTATTTAAAAATAAAATTCCTTTTATTTTTAATTTTTAAAAATCAGAAACATTACAGTTTATAATAAGACTCAAAAGAGCCTGATGTAAAATAGTTGGAGTGTATTATGAACAATTTTGATATTTTAATATACACTTTTTATACAATTATACACTTTTTTAAACAATTTTTTTAAACATCACGGCTTATAAGTGTGGCCAAACTTGCAGGCTACATTACACTGAAAGGGACTATTAAACTTTCTTTTTTGAATTTTCGTTAATTTTCCTTATATATATACTTATATATATATATATATATGTGTGTGTGTGTGTGTGTGTGTGAGTGTTTGTCTGTGTGTGTGTGTGTGTGTGTGTCTGTGTGTGTGTGTGTGTCTGTGTGTGTATTTGGGCAGCATTTTTTCATTTATGCATGTTGAATTAAACAAAAGACACATCTCCTGTTTAACATTTTTTTTTCAAGTTTTCTGGCCAACTTTTCAATATTTGGGTGGAATTCGTGGATTAGTCCACCAAAGTTCATGTCCCGAGTACTTTCGGCACTTCAAAGTGCCATCATCAGGGGTGATGTGTTCCAGTTTTTCAAATTATATTAATGGATGTGGAGGCTGGAAGGAGGAGAATTGATGAGAAAGGTGCTATAGGCATTTTAAAATGTGTGTACTGCATTGTTAATTAATTTTGTTTAAGGATGGTTTGTATTGTTTTATGCATAGAGCTTCTAGTATTTGGAGTTTTTGTTTATTTATTTCTTTGTGCAGAATGTGTGTATTTTCCGTTAGAATATTTCGGTAATTAGAGTGGTGGCATGAATGTAATTTTAGGTGTTGTGAAATAGAGCTATTATCTGTTAAATGGAGGGTTAGACGACGTGACAATGTGGTTGAGGTGAATCCAATGTATGTATTTTCATTTTCTGGGAGACTGCAATCTCCTAAGGGACATTTAAATCTGTATACTACATTGGTCTCATTAAGTCGACTTGTCTGGGGAGAGAAATTGTTAAACAAAATTCTTTGACAAAATGCAGTACAAACATTTTAAAATGCCTATAACACCTTTCTCACCAATTCTTCTCCTTCCAGCCTCTACATTAATATCATTTTTTTAAAAACTGGAACACATCACCCCTGATGATGGCACTCCGAAGTGCCAAAAGTACTCGGGACTTGAACTTTGGTGGACTTATCCACGAATTCCACATATATATATATATATATATATATATATATATGTGTGTGTGTGTGTGTGTGTGTGTGTGTGTGTGTGTGTGTGTGTAGTCGGAGGGCTTGGAATAATTCCCAAGAATCTTGAAAAGGGACTTGAGGATATCGAACTATAAATCTCAACCATGGTACAGTTGAGATCAGCTTGAATACTTTGGAGAGTCCTGGAAATCTGAGGTGACTTACTGTCGCTTGGATTTCATGGAAGATCATCAGATAGTCCTGGTCTAAAAACCTATATAGAGTAAATAATAATAACAAGCAGTTCTTATAAACGTATCATGTCTCTCTGAGACACAAGGGAAACAGAATTGAAGCTGCAACGGAATTTGAAGAATCACAAATGGAGGAAATTAGAATATAAATAAATCCAAGTTAAAAATCAGTAGAAGAAAAAGGAAAGGGCGGGAAATACATGAAAAATAATTAAATCAGCCGGAATTGCAGCGCTTAGTTGAAAATGCATTTGTTAAAGATTTTACACATGCTAATAAAATGTCTACTTTCACTTTCATTTTGAATTTTGGTTTTGGTTGAAAAAAAAAGAAGTTATTCCTAAAAGCATTCTAACAGAAATGCGATTAAAGCCACACACACATACACACACACACCAACGCATCACACAAGCACACACACATAAACACTCACACACACACAAACACACGTACACCAACACCACACAGACACACCAACACATACAACAACACATACCACATAAACACACACTCACACACACACACACATACACCTACACGTACACCAACACATACACCACATAAACTCACACTCACGCATACACATATACGCCACAGAAACACACACACACACCAACACAAACATACACACCACACAAATACACAAACACACACACACCACAAACACATACACACCAACACATACACAAACACACACTACATAAACATACACACATACACAGACACCACAAACACACACAAACGAACACTACACACACCAATACCACACACACCAGCACATACACCAACACACATCACATAAACACACACACACACACACACACACACGCACACACAACAAACACACACACACACCAACACATACATACACACTCACACACACACATACACACCACACAAATACACACCACACAATATACAAACACACACACACACCACAAACACACACACACACCAAACACAAACATACACACTCACACACACATACACACCACACAAATACACAAACACACACACACCACAAACACATACACACTAACACATACACAAACACACACTACATAAACATACACACATACACAGACACCACAAACACACACAAACCAACACAACACAGACACCACAAACACACACAAAAACCAACACTACACACACCAATACCACACACACCAACACATACACCAACACACACACACACACACACACATAAACACACACACACACACACACACACACACACACACTGAGCAATCCTAAATAAAGAAAAATAAACAAAGCTAAACGTGAAGAAAACGAAAACGGGACTTGCTTTTTCCGTTTTCAATCCAAAGGTCAATTATATGAAATCAGTTTGTCGCCAACCAATAATTAACTCGGCCGACAACAAGAAGAAATCAAAAGAAGAGGATGAATTGAAAGACATTAAGTCCTTTATTTTCAATGCTGTCAACAAGAGTAAAACAATTTCATCAGCATTGTAATTTAGAATACAATTTGCAGCAAAATGATTCCTATTGCCATCAAAGGCGCTCGTCGTGCAATGGCTATCGACGAAAGAAATAGACACGGTGAGCCGAGTTTAAATCCGACACGTGACAGGAATTTCAAATAAAGAAATGGCCTGTTGTATAAAATTGTTGTTTTTTTTTGTTTTTTTGTTTTTGTCTTCTTCTTTTTTAAAGATACAGGAACTGTATCCTGAAGGCTTTTTAAAGTCAGTTAAGAAAAATGTAAGTAGTGATATTTAAATTCCATATCTCAGGACATTATTATAAAGCGGGGGCAATTTGCAAGCAGTAAGATTTAAATTCAATATCTTAGGACATTATTATAAAGCGGGGGCAATTTGCAAGCTGTAAGATTTAAATTCAATATCTTAGGACATTATTATAAAGCGGGGCAATTTGCAAGCAGTAAGATTTAAATTCAATATCTTAGGACATTATTATAAAGCGGGGGCAATTTGCAAGCAGTAAGATTTAAATTCAATATCTCAGGACATTATTATAAAGCGGGGGCAATTTGCAAGCAGTAAGATTTAAATTCAATATCTTAGACATTATTATAAAAGCGGGGGCAATTTGCAAGCAGTAAGATTTAAATTCAATATCTCAGGACATTATTATAAAGCGGGGGCAATTTGCAAGCAGTAAGATTTAAATTCAATATCTCGGGACATTATTATAAAACGGGGGCAATTTGCAAGCAGTAAGATTTAAATTCCATATCTCAGGACATTATTATAAAGCTAAGTTGCAAGTAGTAAGATTTAAATTCAATATCTCGGGACATTATTATAAAGCGGGGCAATTTGCAAGCAGTAAGATTTAAATTCAATATCTTAGGACATTATTATAAAACGGGGGCAATTTGCAAGCAGTAAGATTTAAATTCCATATCTCAGGACATTATTATAAAGCAGGGGTAAGTTGCAAGTAGTAAGATTTAAATTCAATATCTCGGGACATTATTATAAAGCGGGGGCAATTTGCAAGCTGTAAGATTTAAATTCAATATCTCAGGACATTATTATAAAGCGGGGGCAATTTGCAAGCTGTAAGATTTAAATTCAATATCTCAGGACATTATTTTAAAGTGAGAGTAATTTGCAAGCTGTAAGATTTAAATTCAATATCTCAACACATTATTATAAAGCGGGGGCAATTTGCAAGCAGTAAGATTTAAATTCAACATCTCAGGACATTATTATAAAGCGGGGGCAATTTGCAAGCAGTAAGATTTAAATTCAATATCTTAGGACATTATTATAAAGCGGGGGTAAGTTGCAAGCAGTAAGATTTAAATTCAATATCTCAGGACATTATTATAAAGCGGGGCAATTTGCAAGCAGTAAGATTTAAATTCAATATCTTATTATAAAGCGGGGGTAAGTTGCAAGCAGTAAGATTTAAATTCAATATCTCAGGACATTATTATAAAGCGGGGGCAATTTGCAAGCAGTAAGATTTAAATTCAATATCTCAGGACATTATTATAAAGCGGGGGCAATTTGCAAGCTGTAAGATTTAAATTCAATATCTCAGGACATTATTTTAAAGTGAGAGTAATTTGCAAGCAGTAAGATTTAAATT
>CM042178.1:23144941-23162441 GCA_023376005.1 Doryteuthis pealeii | reverse complement strand
AAATCAGCGTATGAATAGCACAGGGATCTGGGCGGTAATGTAAGTAGCGGATGGTAGGTGCGACGCTCCACCTCAGACGTAAAATAAATGTACTTGGTCTAGCGCTAGTGAAAAGGGGATATATTCACTCGCTGATTGACTGATACCGATTTTAGGCCACCCCGAGGACCTTACATTACTGTATATACAATATAGATATGTTACGTTGTAATATTCACGGCACTAAAACGATATATGTACCGTAGTCCTTTTTTCTTTCTTGGTACTAAAACTATAACCGTAAGGCGGCAGCTGCGGTGTATACTATGTAGCGGGCCTCGTCCACGTGCCTCCAAATTCAATGTGCTGAAATGGTGCCGATAAAAATTATAACACGAGAAACATGTTGTCACAACTGCCAGCCTTTATTATCGTGCTCGTATAGTGGGCTCCTACCAGAGAGGAGGAAAGGCAGAGAGAAAGAGAGAGAGAGAGAACACTACTAGATTACTGGGCTCTCATGAGGGACCCAAGGTCAGGTCCGTACCCTACGACCGCCGCAGGCAAAAAGAGCACGATCCCTTTCTTTTTTGTTCCACGTCACCGCGTGACTTCCGGTCAACACCCGACTTCCGCTTGCGGTCAACACCCGACTTCCGCTTGCGGTCAATTCTCCGTTCGGGGTTACGCTACGGTCAAACCATCGTTCGTCCTCTTTTGGGTCATCACTATTTTTTAAGCCTTTGTTATTTCTTCCTCCTCCTTCCATTAGTAGTTCTAGCTCAGAAAAGTCAGGAATATACCCATCTTGTAACAGATATAATATTTATGTGCAGTTCAAATTCCGTTTAGTAATTTATCTGATAGTTTCCAATTATTTTATTAGGAAACCAATTAAAATTTGATTAAAATAAGTGTAATCTTATTGTATGGATTTTTAAATTTAATTTCATTAGTCTTTCTAATTTGAAATATTTAATTATATTAAAATTTATAGGCTGATTGTTTTTACAGGGTTCAGGGAGCATTGGGCAGCAATCATAATCTCCTGATTTTTATGACCGGCGCAGATTATCATGATACAAGTTATTCTCTTCTATGATTCAAGTGGGTTCCAGTAATCCATTCTATCTGTCATTACATATATGAATGCGTAGTGTGCGTCAATACCTCCAACCTACGGAGAAAAAATAACCAAATATAAATATGCCAAATTTCTTCCGAACACCCCGTATATATATATATATATATATATATATATATATATATATATATATATAATCACAAATTTGAAGTACAGTGGTAACTTGACTTACGAGTTTGATTCGTTCCGCTCGTATATCAAATTAGTAAATATTGAAATATTATAAAAACTTGAGAAACAAACATGATGACACAATTTTAAATTATATCAGTAACTTGACATACGAGTTTAATTCGTTCCGCTTGTAATTAAATTTACTCGATATCAAATTAGTAAATATTGAAGTATTATAAAACTTGAGAAACAAACGTGATGATACAATTTTAAATTACATCAGTAACTTGACTTACGAGTTAAATTCGTTCCGCTCGTAATTCAATTTACTCGTATATCAAATTAGTAATTATTGTAGTATTATAAAAACTTGAGAAACGAACATGATGACACAATTTTAAATTACATCAGTAACTTGACATACGAGTTTAATTCGTTCCGCTTGTAATTAATTTACTCGTATATCAAATTAGTAATTATTGTAGTATTATAAAAACTTGAGAAACGAACATGATGACACAATTTTAAATTACATCAGTAACTTGACTTACGAGTTTAATTCGTTCCGCTCGTAATTCAATTTACTCGTATATCAAATTAATAAATATTGAACTATTATAAAAACTTGAGAAACAAACGTGATGACACAATTTTAAATTACATCAGTAACTTGACTTACGAGTTTAATTCGTTCCGTTCGTAATTAAATTTACTCGTATATCAAATTAATAAATATTGAAATAAAAACTTGAGAAACAAACGTGATGACACAATTTTAAATTACATCAGTAACTTGACTTACGAGTTTAATTCGTTCCGCTCGTAATTCAATTTACTCGTATATCAAATTAATAAATATTGAAGTATTATAAAAACTTGAGAAACAAACGTGATGACACAATTTTAAATTACATCAGTAACTTGACTTACGAGTTTAATTCGTTTCGCTCGTAACTCAATTTAAGTTTTTTCTTCTTATTTCTGAAATCATCTTTTTTTTTTTTACATTATTTCTTAGTTCCACAAATATATAAGTCTCTTAGCCCCCCCCCCCAAAAAAAAAAAGAATTCTTTAAGACTTAGTTTTTAAAATCTGCCCTGACAGTGTATTTCCACTTCGAGGAATAATATTGTAATAACTGTCTACCATAATTAGAAATTCCATTTATCATTTTGAAAGTTTTAATTAGATCACTTCTCGTTCTTCTTTCTTGTAAAGATGTTAATCTCTAGTTCCTTCAATCTCATCCAGTAACTGTAATACAAGTTAGAGTAGCGAAGACAAGAAGTCATCGGCGCTTGGTAACTGATAGTTTCTAGCCTATGCGATTTTTCAAACAAAGTGAATTATTTGTCTTCGTGTTTTTTCCTTATATGCTATTGTGTGTAGCATTATGGGGAGGTCCTTACAATTTGTGGGTGTCATAAATTGTTAGCAGATCCTATAAGTTAGAAATTTAAAAAGAAAAACAGGTCTCTCATATTTAAAATCAAGGGAGCCAGTAGAAATTTACTACTAACTTTTAATAACCCTTGACCCCCAGAGGCGTGAATCTCACGCGCCATGAGAAACACGTGATTTAGTTTAGAGATTAGATTCGACCTAACCACCGTATTCTCAGTCGGTCTCGCCTGCGCGGAAAATCAGGAACTAAATAATAAACCTGATCAAGAGAAGAAAAAAAAACTTGTTTTGATTAAAATGTGGAAAATCAGCCCAGAATAAAATCAGCCCTTAGATAGGAGAAGAAGCAGGTTGAAGAATTAACACATAACCAGGGAAATGAAGATCACTAAAATCATCTCTAAAGTAAGTCTCTAGTCTGTCTGTCTGTCTGTCTGTCTGTCTGTCTCTCTTTCTCTCTCACCTGAGAACTCACTGACGTGAGTATATAAAAAGGGTTAAACACATGAGTCATGGTCAGGGGGACTAGATTAGTTTGTTGAGCAATAGTCGGGCAGTGAAAAGTTTTTCAAAAGTTTTTCGCTGCCTGACGATTGCTCTGCTTAAACAATTAAGCTTCCATAGCATGAAATCAATGGTAGCAGACATGTTTCCATGTAAAAATGAAAGAAAAGACTGAATTGTAATAATTTATTTCAACTGCAACCATAAACGGTTGGTTACCGGTTCTGTAACCAACCGTTTATCGCAAAAAATACACACGTACAATCAACTGCAATTAATCAATATCTTGATTAATCCTGTGGATTTAACCCTGAAGATCCTTATGGTGAAACTCGAGTAGGTTATTACTGTGTACCATTATGATAATAAATTTGATCTACTCAAGTATTGAGCACTTTATATTTGTTATATCGCTGCCTTATCATTGTGAATCTTGCATAAACAAACCATTGTGCCTGTTTCACCGGTAAGTCACCTTTTCCACAAATACCATATATATATATATATATATATGATATATATATATATATATATATATATCAGCTACATAATAAGCGAATGCTGCAATTTCGTGTCAGATGGTACCCGAGACTAGTCTCGACGGGTAGAAGAAGCTGATCCACCGAGAGATCTGTTTTTGGCATCAGTACTCATTATACCAACACACAACTTTTGCTGTTTGAGAGAATTTGATATTTTAAAAAAATGACAAATCAACCTATTCTATTATACAATTAAAATCGATATTATTAACTATTACAGTAAAAACCCACAAATAAAAAGCCCTAGCACCTATACGATTGTCCTGATCCTAATCGCAAGCCCCAACCTTTTTTTTTTTTCATATTTGTGCTAGAAAGCGGTGGCTGAGGGTCTTCCGGTCCAGGAAATGACATTAAACTCTATCTGATGGTGAAGTTCCAGTTCTGGAGGTCTGAGGAAGGTGGAGCACCCCATTCATCACCATTGCTTCCAGATCCACTCTGACCCGGAGTGGTAGCGTCTGTTAGGGTCCCATCTATGTGTTAAATAGAACATTTTTTCATTGCTTTCATTTGAGGAAATAGATTTCAATCTTTTAAAATGCTATCACTGTTAAAGCTTAATTAGTTGCCATATATATATATATATAAATTAACTTAATTTATATATATATATATATATATATATATATATATATATATATATATATATTTTATTTTATTTTTTTATTTTTTTTATTTTTGTCGAAATAAATTTATTATGGGATTACTGTATTGAGTTCTTCCTTTATTGATAAATATTGCTCTGTATATAATCTAAAAGGTTATTTTACATTGAGCTCTCTTTAGTGATTTAATGATTCTCTGTATTTATACATACTGGATCATCAATATTAGTACAGTGTATCTTGAAATCACATATAGAATCATCCCTTACTACCAAGTTTTGGATAAATCTCTTATATATATATATATATATATATATATATATATATATATATATATATATATATATATAATATATATATATGAAAATTAACTTAATTGATTGATTAATAATGAAAATTATTTCTTAGACAAATCATATATAAATATATATATATATTTGTTAAAGAAATAATTTTCATTATTAATTAAGTTAATTTTCATTAACTTCATGTGCCTTAATAAGTATTGAGGGTTGATGCCCAGCCACATAAGATGCCAATATGATAAAAGGATTGGGTGTTTTCCATAAGAGCAATTTGAAGAATACGGTCGGAACAATCATATGGGTGCTAGGGCTTGACCATACATATATTTACCCCCCCCCCGCGCCGTACGAGCAGGATATAACACAAGGTCAATTTCTTAAGTGGTGTTTTAGTGGCTAAAAAGTAGCATATTAGAGATGCAGTTGGTGATGGGGGCATATTTTCAATTTGAATTCTAATTCTAATATTTTATTTGCTTCGTTTAGAATGAAAAGTTTTTCTGTTTTAAATATTGAAATTGCTAAATTTTCTAACCAATTTCTATGCTAAATTATGCAAAAACGAGAATTTTGGGTGCATTTTAGCAGACGATCTTTGGTGTTATTTGCTGAAACAATGGTGCTTGTAAGAGAAAATTAGTTCGTGGTATTAGTATTCGTTATACCAACAAACAACCTTCGCTGTTTGAGAGAATTTGATATTTTTTTAAAGTGAAAAATTAACCTACCTTACTGAACAGTATATTCATAGAAGGGAATGTATCTCAGAAAATAAGATACCCGAAATTATTGGATTTGAGTAAAAATTTTTTAAAAAGATCCACCCCGGCAAGAAGACTTAACCCCATTTTTATTAACACGAGGAGGCAATTATATGGTTTTAAGTATTCCTATCTAATTCTAATAATTTTATGGTTTCAAGAAATTATTTCTATTCAATAATAATCATTTGTTTGTAGATAGTTACAGTGTTAATAATCTCTATTAATAATGGAGATTCGCTTCCAGTTTTTGTCTGTAACAAAAATTACGTCACTGCTTACGTCACATTACACAAAATCGTCATAACATAGAATAAATGCACTCAAAATCTGAACATGCAGCATTAGACAGTCCTCATTGTTTTTTAAAACAAGTTTTAATAAATACATGACTGGTATTATATATATATATATATGTATATATATATATATATATATATATATATATATATATATATATATATATATATATATACCAGTCATGTATTTATTAAAACTTGTTTTAAAAACAATGAGGACTGTCTAATGCTGCATGTTCAGATTTTGAGTGCATTTATTCTATGTTATATGTAGTTTGTTTTATTTTAATACATATTTAAAGTTTACATTTCAAATTGTTTTATTTTTTAATCCTTTAATGAATTTGATGATTTTACTTACTTAGGGTACAAACTCGCTGACATTGAATTTGTAACTCCTACCCCTCAGGCAATAAGTTTCAAAAATCTACTTTTACATCGCCCGGGGAGGGGTTATTTTGTACTAGTGGTAATAATAAACCTTCGTAATCAATTAGAGCTTGAAGTAATTATTTTTAATACAGTCATACTTCTATTTTTTTTCAACTTATGTCATTTTTGAACACACATTACTTTTCAAAAAACATTGAAATATTAAAATCTTAAAAGCTATATAAAACATATATATATTGTCTGTAAAAATAGCCGTATCATTTATACTGTATGGTAACGTTAATTCCAGGTTGGAGTGATTGTTTATCAAAATATAACGATTACGTAGACTATCAGAGAACTTCACGTGGTCATTTATTAAGCTTAGAAGGATTGGACACCCAGTGAGAAACGAAATCGCTAACAATGCTCGCTTAGCGAGGTGCCCTATAAAATTGTTACTTTTGTTGTTTTCTAATCTTTATTTCGTTTGTCATACGGGCCTTAGGCTTTCACTGTGCTTACTCACTGTTGTCCTTGTGCCAGACATTGGCTATTTTTAAAGATTGTTATTGTAACAAAACATGTGTGCATTGTTAATCTTGTATTTAGGGGCAAACACAGGTTGTTAACATTTTTTGTTTTATATACACCTAACATATATGTCTACAGTTAATCAACGTTCAGATAAATAATAAGTGTATGTTTATCAAAATGAAAAAAAAAATCTATCTATCTATCATCTATCTATCTATCTATATATATATATATATATATATATATATATATATATATATATATATATATCTTATTTTGTTAAAATCTCTCTATCGATCGATCTATCTGTCACACAATGTTCATATCTATCTATATTAGTCTGTTCATAGCTATCTATCTATATCTTGTTTGTTAAAATCTCTCTCTCTCTCTCTCTCTCTCTCTCTCTCTCTCTCTCTCTCTCTCTCTCTCTCTCTCTCTCTCTCTCTCTCTCTCTCTTTCTCTCTACCTCTCTCTCTCTCACTCTCAGTCTGTTCATATGTATCTATCTAGCAATTTCATTTAGTTCAAATCTATCTCTGTCTGTCTGTCTGTCTGTCTCTCTCTCTCTCTCTCTCTCTCTCTCTCTCAGTCTGTTCTTATCTGTCTATCTATCTATCTATCTATATATATATATATATATATATATATATATATATATATCATTTCATTTAGTCAAATATGTCTGTCTATCTGTCTGTCTCTGTCTGTCTCCTTCTGTCTCTCTCTGTCTGTCTCTCTCTCTCTGTCTGTCTGTATAATATATATATATATATATATATATATATATATATATATATATATATATATCAGAATGTTCATATCTATCTATCACAGTCTGTTCATATCTATCTATCTATCTATCTATCTATCCTTTTTCAATCTATTTATCTATCTCTCTCGGAATATATATGAGAATGTTCATATCTATCTATCTATCTATCTATCTATCTATATCAGTTTGTTTATATCTATCTATCTATCAATTTCAGAATGTTTATATATATCTATATATCTCTGTCTGTTCATATATATCTATCTATCTATCTCATTTTCTTCAAATCAATCTATCCGTCCGTCCGTCCGTTCGTCCGTTCGTCCGTCTGTCTGTTTATATCTATCTATCTATCCCTATATCTCAGTCTGTTCACACACACACACACACACACACATATATATATTATATATATATATATATAATATATATATATATATATATACCTATCAATCAATCAATGTTAGAATGTTCATATCTATCTATCTATCTATCTATCTGTCTCTTTATTAATCTATCTATCTCAGAATGTTAATATCTTTATCTTTAGTCCCTTTACCAACATTTTTTTTTTGTGCACGCAAATTTTGGCATCGTTTTCCTTATTGAATATTCATAAGGACCTCATTTGCATATTCATTATTCTATTGATTGTGGCCTTTCACAACGGTACACTTGTTGTTATCCTTCTTCATCCAGAAAATCAATACCGTTTATTCAGAACAAGAAGCCCAATAAGACCGCTAGGCTCTCTGATAACCATTACACCACTAGCAATACTAAGTCACTAAACTACATCTAATGGCGAGGCCCTTGGGCAGCATTTCTCAACCTAGGTTCCCCGGAACCCTAAGTGTCCGCAATAGTCCCTAAGTGTTCTGCGAGAACCCTTATGAATTAAATATAATTCTTCTTGCTGGGATAAGGAGATCCGTTTTTATTTCAATTCCCAGAGAATTTATGCGTTTCGTTCTCAAAAACAGATTCTGGTTTTGCATATACCATTTTTTGTATGGTCAAAATTTATATATATATATATATATATATATATATATATATATCTTATTATAATGGAGATTGTGTGTTTTTCTGTCTGTAACCAAAACTATATTCCTACTCAAGTCACAATTCTTTTAGTTATTGACATCACATTCACAATGATTTTATTTTTATTTAACCTCAATTATTAATAAAATTGTCTTACATTATTAATACTGTTAACTATGTCTACATACTGACAACATGCAATTATATTTATATGTACAACAAAATAGCGGTTTACAGTGTAAACGGGAAGGCTAATTTGCATATTAATATTAAAAAATCGAATTTAATAAATATGTGCTTAGTATTATTGATTTCTAACTATTTGGTTTTATTTTAATGAATATAAGTAAAAAATCTCTTCAATAAATCTTAAATGAAATCCATTAACAAGATAAAATAACTGTCATTTTATTCTTTAATTTCTCTTTTAACTAAATACTTAAATTAGAAAAAATAACAATGAAAGACAAGAGTGATGGAAGAGTAAGTTTCAGTTGTTCCATTTTTTATTATACTCCCTCTGTTTCAAATCTTTTTATCTGTATTCTTATTTAGTTTCATTAGCCTTTCTAATTTAATACAATATTTTATTACATTAAAACTTAAATACTTGCACCCGGAGGGTGCATATATTTGCTAGTATATATATGTATATATATAAAGTATTGTTATAGGTCCAACGGGAGAAAATTAGATATTCTATAAAAAAAAGAGGTTCGCACAAAGGATTATGTTTTTTAAGAATTTTTTTAAATTATTATCTTGCATATGCGACACGTGTTTCACATTTTCTGTTATCTTCTTCAGGCATTAATTAAGCATATTTTGGTAGAATGTTGACATGTACATGTGTGATTTCTGATATTTAATATGTTGTGTGTGTTTACGTACTTTTTGTTTATAACGGTTATATATATATATATATATATATATATCTTTGAAAAAAACTTGGCATTGAAAAAAAAATTTTTTTCTCATTTGAAATGACTTCTTGTCACCATAGTGACAGTCTTTTAATGTATACATTTTGTAAAAATGTTGAGTTTTTCCTTCGTTTCAAAGATAAATATTGCTCTGTATATAATCTAAAAAGATTATTATACATTGAGCTCTCTGTAGTGATTTAAAGCTTCACTGTATTTATACATATTGGATCATACAGTGTTTCTTAGAAATCATATATAGAATCATCCCTTACTACCAAGTTTTGGATACCTCACATATCTCTCTCTCTCTCTCTCTCTCTCTCTCTCTCTCTCTCTCTCTCTCTCTCTACACATATATATATATATATATATATATATATATATATAGAGAGAGAGAGAGAGAAAGAGAGAGAGAGAGAGAGAGAGAGAGAGAACATGACATAAACATGAATGAATAAATAAAAAATAAAAATTAATAAATAAAAATTGAATGGAATAATTAAAATAATTGTGGGTAATAGCCGGACAGCGAGGGAGTTTATCCCCTTTTCGTTAGTCAAAATTAGATCATAGATAACTCATATATATATATATATATATATATATATATATATATATATATTTACCTACCCTTCCACACGAGCAGGACACAAGGTCAATTTAGTAAATTTATTCAAATTGAAAATATGCCCCTCCCTCATCACTACCGACACCTCTGATATGCTGCTTTTTACCTCATTAATTAAGCTGTAACAGACGATCTTTAATGCTATTTCCTCAAACAATGGTGCAAGTAAAATATCTACTTTTTGGTATCAGTATTCAATATACTAGCACAACTTTCGCAGAATGGAGAATTTGATATTTTTTTAAAAGTGAAAAACCGACCTACTCTAATATATAGTCCAGAATGGTGCAAGTAAAAGATCTAATTTTTGGTATCAGTATTCAGTATACTAACACACAACTTTCGCATAGACGGACAATTTGATATTTTAAAAAAAGTGAGAAATCGACCTACCCTAATATGTAGTCCAGAATGGTGCAAGTAAAGATCTAATTTTTTGGTATCAGTATTCAGTATACTAACACACAAATTTCGCATAGATGGACAATTTGATATTTTAAAAAGTGAGAAATCGACCTACCCTAATATGTAGTCCAGAATGGTGCAAGTAAAAGATCTAATTTTTGGTATCAGTATTCAGTATACTAACACACAAATTTCGCATAGAGGACAATTTGATATTTTTAAAAAGTGAGAAATCGAACTACCCTAATATGTAGTCCAGAATGGTGCAAAAAAAGATCTAATTTTTGGTATCAGTATTCAGTATACTAGTTACAACTTTCGCATAGATGGACAATTTGATATTTTAAAAAGTGAAAAATCGACCTACCCTAATATGCAGTCCAGAATGGTGCAAGTAAAAGATCTAATTTTTGGTATCAGTATTCAGTATACTAACACACAAATTTCGCATAGATGGACAATTTGATATTTTTTAAAAGTGAGAAATCGAACTACCCTAATATGTAGTCCAGAATGGTGCAAGTAAAAAATCTAATTTTTGGTATCAGTATTCAGTATACTAACACACAAACTTTCGCATAGATGGACAATTTGATATTTTTAAAAAGTGAGAAATCGACCTACCCTAATATGTAGTCCAGAATGGTGCAAGTAAAAGATCTAATTTTTGGTATCAGTATTCAGTATACTAACACACAACTTTCGCATAGATGGACAATTTGATATTTTAAAAAAGTGAGAAATCGACCTACCCTAATATGTAGTCCAGAATGGTGCAAGTAAAAGATCTAATTTTTGGTATCAGTATTCAGTATACTAACACACAAATTTCGCATAGATGGACAATTTGATATTTTAAAAAAGTGAGAAATCGACCTACCCTAATATGTAGTCCAGAATGGTGCAAGTAAAAAATCTAATTTTTGGTATCAGTATTCAGTATACTAACACACAACTTTCGCATAGATGGACAATTTGATATTTTTAAAAAGTGAGAAATCGACCTACCCTAATATGTAGTCCAGAATGGTGCAAGTAAAAGATCTAATTTTTGGTATCAGTATTCAGTATACTAACATACAACTTTCGCTTAGATGGACAATTTGATATTTCAAAAAGTCAAAAATCGACCTACCCTAATATGTAGTCCAGAATGGTGCAAGTAAAAGATCTAATTTTTGGTATCAGTATTCAGTATACTAACACACAAATTTCGCATAGATGGACAATTTGATATTTTTAAAAAGTGAGAAATCGAACTACCCTAATATGTAGTCCAGAATGGTGCAAATAAAAGATCTAATTTTTGGTATCAGTATTCAGTATACTAAACAACTTTCGCATAGATGGACAATTTGATATTTTAAAAAAAAAAGTCGACCTACCCTAATATGCAGTCCAGAATGGTGCAAGTAAAAGATCTAATTTTTGGTATCAGTATTCAGTATACTAACACACAAATTTCGCATAGATGGACAATTTGATATTTTTTAAAAGTGAGAAATCGAACTACCCTAATATGTAGTCCAGAATGGTGCAAGTAAAAGATCTAATTTTTGGTATCAGTATTCAGTATACTAACACACAACTTTCGCATAGATGGACAATTTGATATTTTAAAAAAGTGAAAATCGACCTACCCTAATATGTAGTCCAGAATGGTGCAAGTAAAAGATCTAATTTTTGGTATCAGTATTCAGTATACTAACACACAACTTTCGCATAGATGGACAATTTGATATTTTAAAAAAGTGAGAAATCGACCTACCCTAATATGTAGTCCAGAATGGTGCAAGTAAAAGATCTAATTTTTGGTATCAGTATTCAGTATACTAACACACAAATTTCGCATAGACGGACAATTTGATATTTTAAAAAAGTGAGAAATCGACCTACCCTAATATGTAGTCCAGAATGGTGCAAGTAAAAAATCTAATTTTTGGTATCAGTATTCAGTATACTAACACACAACTTTCGCATAGATGGACAATTTGATATTTTAAAAAAGTGAGAAATCGACCTACCCTAATATGTAGTCCAGAATGGTGCAAGTAAAAGATCTAATTTTTGGTATCAGTATTCAGTATACTAACATACAACTTTCGCTTAGATGGACAATTTGATATTTCAAAAAAGTCAAAAATCGACCTACCCTAATATGTAGTCCAGAATGGTGCAAGTAAAATATCTAATTTTTGGTATCAGTATTCAGTATACTAGCTAACAACTTTCGCATAGATGGACAATTTGATATTTTTTTTAAAGTGAAAAATCGACCTACCCTACTTTGTAATGGCTATCGTCTTAGTAAATGGGCATGACGACACAATTTCCAATCCTGGACGAGGATCTTTGCATTTCACATTGTTGGTTGGATTTAACGGCATATCAACCCTTGTTTGGTTATTCTAAGTGCAAGATGTTTTATTTTATTCATTCTTTTTATTTCAAACATTTGTAAAACTCATTTTAATCTATTTAATCCATAGATGGGGTCCTGACCGGTGCTAACACTCCGGGTCAGAGGGGATCTGGAAGTAATGGTAATGAAGGGGGACTCCACATTCCCCAGAATTCCAGAATTGGAACTTCACCACTATATGCTGTTTAGCCTCATACCCAGGACTAAGACCAGTCGCCACCGCATTCTAGCATATCTATTTTCTATTACACAGTGAGCGCTTTCATAGTTAAATTGTAATTAACGGACCTAAATTCCACCATCGTATGTCACCCCGGCGAAAGAAAAAAAATACCAAAAATCAGGGAATTAAGCGCATTTAATGAAATTTTCAGTGTTCATATGTTAATGAATAAAATATATAATACACCATTAGTTAATTTTGAACCACGTACCTTTGAGAATCTGTGTTACGCTTCAAAGATTCGTGGTTCAAAATTAACTGACCTGAAAAATGTAAAAGTTTTTAAAGAAAATTACTGGTGCATTACATATTTTATTCCGTAATATATGAACACTGAACATTTCATTAAATTCGGTTAATTCCCTGATTTTTGGTATTTTTTTCCTCGGGCAGGGTGACATACGATGGTGGAATTTAGGTCCGTTAAGTTCGATTTAACAACTACCCTAGTAGTAGTACAACTTAGAATATTTCCTCAAGCAAGTTTGGTCAGTTTCATTGTATCTAAAATAAAAGTATTGCTCCTTCTGCGGATGAGATATTCCTACCTAGGTATGTGAACTGCTACATCGATTTTAGAGGCTTACAATCAAGTGTGGATGGGACAAAGGTTAAAGGCTAAATTTTGCGAAAACGAGGATTTTAGTGAATTTTAGTAGACTATCTTTGATGCTATTTCCTCAAACAATGGTGCAAGTAAAAGATCTATTTTTTGGTTTCAGAATTCAGTATACTAACACACAACTTTTGCATAGATGAACAATTTGATATTTTTAAAAAGTGAAAAATCGCCCTACCCTATTACACGGTGACCGCTTCCCTGGTAGTATTACAACTTTGAATGTTTCCTCGAGCAAGTTTGGTCAGTTTCATTGTATCTAAAATAAAAGTATTGCTCCTTCGTGCAGGATCAGACATGATTCGCATTCAATTCCTTTGAACATCGGATTAAAAGGCAGGTTTATTGTTTGCGATATGGCCGTATTGACCATCGAGCTCATAAATCGGACCACTGTCCACTGACCAGTAAATAACAAACCCCCCACGAACAGCTGACCCCCACGGTGTCTGGCCTACAACCTACCAACTTGAGGTTCGATAATTGTATGATTGTACGCACCATTTTTATTGAAACTATTTGTATATAATTACGCGCTAGTTGGTTGGTTGGATTTTACGGTATGTTAAAAATTTATAAAATGTAAAAATAAATACTTCTGTTTAGCGGATATCATAATCGTATTTATTTAATCAAAGAAAATATTGTATAAAAAATATCTAGCTAAAAATAATGACATAACATATTTCGGTTTTTATTTTTTTTAAATTTGAAAATAATATGTGAATTACAAATCGTCGTCATTCTTATTAATGGATGGATCTAACGGAAATAATATCCGCTTTGGTTTTTGAGGAAAACTCTTGTAGTTGTTGTTAATGTTGTTGCTGTTGTAGCACTGGGTCGTGGAGATACATAAGTTACATCGTGAGACATCGAGGAAATGCTAAATTAGTAATTTGTTTTTGCTTCAGAAAATAAATTATTATACGTACAATCCTCCATACAAAGAAATAGTGCACACGTCAAGATGCGATAACTAATTCAACAAGGGGCCGGGTTAGCTCAGTCGGTAGAGCGTTCGGCTAGAAACCATAAGGTTCCTAGTTCGATACCGGTCCTCGCCAACTCAGCGTTATGAGTAGCACAGGGATCTGTGCGGTAAAGTAAGGAGCTGATGGTAGGTGTGGCGCTCCACCTCAGACGCCAAAACAATCTCCTTGGTCTAGCGCTATTGAAAAGGGGATAGACGCCCTCGCTGACTGGCTGATACCGACTTTAGGCCGCCCCGTCGACTTTTTTTACTTTTAAATGCAAAAAATTAGGTTTTATGTAAGAGAAATTTGTTTTTTCTTTTTTATAACACATAAACTTGGAATAAATAAATAAATTAATCTGTTAATCTGTTAATTTAGTTAATCTGTTGTTGTAAGACATTTCCCCTGCAAGAAAGTTGGACTCGTCCAACGAAACACATAAATGATATAGGTTACCCGAGGGTAGCCCAGTCGGTAGAGCGTCCGGCTAGTAATCACAAGGCTCCTGGATCGACACTAGCCCTCATCAACTCAGCGTATGAGTAGCACAGGGTACTGTCTGGTGAAGTAAGGAACTAATGGTAGGTGTGGCGCTCCACCTTAGACGTCCAATCTCATCGTTCTAGCGCTAGTGAAAAGGGGATAAATTCCCTCGCTGTCTGGCTGATACCGACTTTAGGCCACCCCAACAACTTATTAGTCGATAAAGTTGGCAAAAAGAAGACGTATTCGCATGTTTTTGGTGGTGGGGATAGAAGGGGGGGCGATCAGAGTCGGGTAGATTGGGTTAGAAAAGGAGGGCAGGAGGGATGACCAACGGGTATCAAATTACTTTTAGGATGTTTACAAAAATCATACAGCCCTGTCAGATAAAGCTTTTAGTATAAACCGACTGCACCTCTGCAAAGGTACCTGTTAGCCGTGGGAGGCGACCCGTGATGCTTAAGGATGGAACTCTTGTAGCTGAGCAGTCCATGACATGAAGCACTTCACTTTAGCCTTTACTTAGGCAAGACGGGCGTTCGGAGAGTCCCCTTTCGACCAATCGGCTGGCCACGTAAAGCCCTAGCTCCTATAGGATTGTTCCAACCCTATTGATATTATAGAAAATCTCTAAACCTCTTTTTCACATATGCGGTAGAAGGCGGTGGCTGGGGGTATTCATGTCCTGGGAATGGTGTTAAACTCCATCTGATGGTGAGGTTCCAGTTCTGGGGGTCTGTGGAATGTGAAACACTGCTTCATCGCCATTACTCACAGGTCCTCTCTGACTCGGAGTGGTAGTATTTGTTAGTGTCCCATCTATGGGTTAAATAGAAAAATGTGTTTATAAAAAAAGAGTATCCATTAAGAATGAATTTATTTCAAAACTTTGTTGGCATTAAATGGCCCACTGAGGTTGAGATGCCGTAAAAAAACAAAAAATGGTGCTTTAATTTCTTCAAAATAAACAGTAAAATTTACAACATGAAATTGATTGATTGATTTTAACGGCATGCAAATTCATCAGGGCATATTTTATTCTTATACGTTAGGGAATTGCGTTCATTGTACGTACATACTTACATATTTTGTGTAGTTAAATCTTTTAAGAGATTTACTTTTTTTTAAATTAGTTATCTATTAATCAATTAATAATGGAGATTCGCTTCCGGGTTTTGTCTGTAACAAAAACTACGTCACTGTATACGTCACATTACCCAAAATCGTCATAACATAGAATAAATACACTCAAAATTTGAACCTGCAGCATTTGACAGTCCGCATTGTTTTGTTTTTTTAAACAAGTTTTAATAAATACATGACTGGTATTATATATCTATATATAGTTTGTTTTATTCTAATACATATTTAAAGTTTACATTTAAAATTGTTTTATTTTTTAATCCTTTAATGAATTTGATGATTTTACTTACTTAGGGCACAAACTCGCTGACATTGAATTTTTTACTCCCACCCGTCAGGCAATATGTTTCAAAAATTTATTTTTCCAACGCCCGGGGGTGGTTTTTTTTTTTTTGTACTAGTTAATTAAATTGATTAATCATTTTTAATTATTTTCGTAAATGATTGATTGATTAATTGATTGATTTTCTTTGCATTTCTTGAAATTGAATATATGTGAAAAATAATTAGTTTCAATAAATTGCCTACTACTGAATATATTCTTACTAAGTTAGGACACATTCAAACCGGGTAGGCCACATACTATAACTGAATCAAAAAGGTAGGCCACATACTATAACGGCACCTCTTATTTTTGTGTAGTCGTTGCATTAGAGTTTTTTGGCACAGTAATATGATATGAATGATTGGTTTATTGATTGATCTTAACAAGTTGGTTGGATTTTACGGCACATTAACCATTGTTGGGTTATTTTATGCCGAAGACATTTTGTTTTACTCATTCTTGTAGGATATTCAATTTTTAAACTTATTTCTAAACACATTTTAAAACAATTTTGGTCTATTCAAGTCGTATATGGGACCCTAAAGGGTACTACCAGCGATGAAGGGGTACTTCATATCCCCCAGACCTCTAGAATTTAACATCATTCGCAGGACATGAAGACCCTCAGCCACCGCCTTTCTAACTCCTCAGAGTTGCAGAATTGGAACTTCACCAGTAGATGCTTCACACCCAGGACACTAAGACACTCAACCACTGCCTTTCTAACTCCTCAGAGTTGCAGAATTGGAACTTCACCAGTAGATGCTTCACACCCAGGACACTAAGACACTCAGCCACTGCCTTTCTAACTCCTCAGAGTTGCAGAATTGGAACTTCACCAGTAGATGCTTCACACCCAGGACAATAAGACACTCAGCCACTGCCTTCTAGCACATATACGATAAAAAGAGTTGGAGTTTTTTATATTGTTACAATTCATGGTATCTGAATAAAGGG
>CM042178.1:23114941-23137441 GCA_023376005.1 Doryteuthis pealeii | reverse complement strand
ATATTTTTACATACCGTCGGATTCAATTTCCATCTCACTTCACACACACACACACACACACACACACATATATATATTTATATATATATATATATATACTGCAGTGAAAATAAAAATCCACTAAGTAAACAAGTATATAAACATTTACTTCGGGATTTTTTCAGAAAAATCGATAAAATGTGTTCAAAATATAGAGTTAAATAGACGATTAAAATCGAATCGTTTAAAATATACCGACTCGAGTTTCTTGCAATAGGAACCCCGATAATTTGCACAAGATCAAACGATTCGTATTTTAAACCATTCGATTTTAAACGTATGTATATATAAGCAGGGTTTACCATGTTTGAATTCAGAGTTTTCTTTCTTCTAGACTAGTTACCTAACCAAGGTTAAAGAGCCCAGTCCTGCCCTACTTTTTTACCATTTGTGTGTCTGAGTTAACAAAGCTAATATTTTTTTTAATAAATACGACCGGACGAAACCTTAAAATAAATTTGTAAGCTTTCTAAGAACGAGAATGCTTGACCTCATCAAGTTACGGGTTGTTGGTTGTGAAATTTAACATAGAAATACATTTCTCCAGTCTCTCTCTCTCTCTCTCTCTCTCTCTCTCTCTCTCTCTCTCTCTCTCTCTCTCTCTCTTCAGAGAAATTAACATTATATAATGAGATTATTTGAGAGGCAGAAATTAATCCAGTGGCATGGAAGACCACCCCATCACAAAAATTGGTGTTTTGGGTATAACACTAAAGTGTATCTAATGGTGAGGTTCCAGTTCTGGAGATTCGAGGAGTGGTAAGTACCCTTCAATGCCATTACTCACAGGATCACTCTGAACTAGAGTAGTAGTACCTTTTAACCTCCTATCTACAGGTCATCTATATCTCTTAAAAATTATTCATATTCGATAGGACCGTGTACAAAAAAAACACTACACAAAATATGAAAATAGACACAAATGGACGCATGGCGTACTGGATAAAGGTGTTGGTTCAGACAGTTCTAACTGGCAGTTATATCTGCAGTTGCAGGTTCAATCCTGGTCAAGGGCGACACTAATATATAATAATAATTAACACAGCTTAACACCTGTACTCCAGCTATGGTTAGCGGAATGAGAACTGGATACCCCCGTGGATTGAATAAAGAGTTGGGTTCAAAGATCGATGATGGCTCCCGATTACGACAAGAAGGTTCCCGCGTTCGAAAAGAATGTTCCCAAGTTCGAGAAGGCCGGGGGGCACATCGGCCGAAATGTTGTACAGATAAGAATGAAAATGAGGGTAATGAGCCAAATAATCCAGATAGTCAAGAGATATGACAAAAGGTCAATAGCTTTAAGCGGGGTTTACCATGTTTGAATTCAGAGTTTTCCTTCTTCTAGACTGGTTTACCTAACCAGGTTGGCTTAGACTTTTTTACCACCTGAAGTCTGTGCAGAGAAATTAACTTTAGATATGACCTAGCTTAAGCTTTACCATGTTGAGACCTTCTTCTAGATGGTTACCTAACCAAGGTTAAATAGCTTAGTCAGCCCTACTTTTTTACCTCTGTGTCTCTGTTTGTCAGTCTGTCCCCCCCTCTCTCTCTCTCCTCTCTCTCTCTCTCTCTCGCTCCTCTTCAAGAAATTATAATGAGGAGGTAGTCAAGAGATATGACAAAAGGTCAATAGCTTAAGCAGGTTTACCATGTTTGAATCAGAGTTTTCCTCTTCTAGACTGGTTACCTAACCAAGGTTAAATAGCTTAGTCAGCCCTAGCTTTTTTACCATCTGTGTCTCTGTTTGTCAGTCTGCCCCCCCTCTCTCTCATCTCTCTCTCTCTCTGCTCTCTCTCTACTCTCTCGCTCCTCTTCATGAGAAATTATAATTGAGGAGGTAGTCAAGAGATATGACATAAAAGGTCAATAGCTAAGCGGGGTTTACCAATGTTAAATTCAGAGTTTTCTTCTTCCTAGACTGTTACCTAACCAAGGTTAAATAGCTTAGTCTGCCCTACTTTTTTACCATCTGTGTCTCTGTTTTGTCAGTCTGCCCCCCCTCTCTCTCTCTCTCTCTCTTTCTCTCCTCTTCTCTCTCTCTCTCTCTCTCTCTCTCTCTCTCCATCTGTTGCAAGATGGGTATATTCCTGACTTTTGTGAGCTAGGACTAACTAATGGAAGGAGGAGGAAGAAATGATGAAGGTTTAAAAAAAGGATAGACGATGGTTTGACCGTAGCGTGACCCGAACGAAGAATTGAGTGGCAAGCGGAAGTCGGGGGTTGACCGGAAGTCACGTGGTGACGTGGGGAAAAAAAGAAAGGGTTCGTCCTCTTTTTGCCGGCGGCGGTGGTATGGTACGGACCTCATGAGAGTCCAGTAATCTAGTAGTGTTCTCTCTCTCTCTTTCTCTCTACCTTTCCTCCTCTCTGGTAGGAGCCCACTATACGAGCACGAAAATAAAGGCTGGCAGTTGTGACGACATGTTTCTCGTGTTATGATTTTTTATCGGCACCATTTCAGCACGGTGACTTTTGGAGTTTTAGTACCAAGAAAGAAAAAAGGACTACGGTACATGTATCGTTTTAGTGCCGTGAATATTACAACGTAACATCTCTCTTTGACCCCTTGATTAAAATGTGTAGGTATTATCCACCCCTACAGTGCTGGAATGTGTTACAAGGACGCCTGGAACTCAGTTACCAACCCAATACATAAGTATGTACTGTATATCATGTTGTATACTGGCTTCGAATTCCGACGCTAAATTCGTGTATGTTAGTAGCGGATTCGTCACTAACCCAAAAGCGGTGTATGGTAGTAGTCGGCTACTGAACTTCAATAACAACAGATACGCGTATACAAAAGAGGACTCTTCTTTATTTTCTTCGGTGTGTGGTAGGTGAGGGCGCAGAGCTTACAATGAGAATGCCGGTGGCTAGCCAAGAGCGCAATGTTCACAATGAGTGCCCGAGGGATGTTTTGTTGACGGGAGTCTGAAGTTTGTGGCTGCCAAAGCTCAACTGCCGAACTCTCCGTCTAACCGTCCTTTTTCAATCTTTACCCAGCATGCCCTGGTCTCTTCAAATTACACCGGAACTGTACTGCGTGACCTGCAATCCTAGATGTGTCACCAGTCAATAGGAAGTCCTTTGTCATCCGGCTATTGTTGTTTTTTCTGGACGGTCCGTTTGACCCGGTCAGCAGTAAGCCTCCGATCTTAATCACTTTTCCTCTTTATTCGATCCAGACTTCTGTCTGGAACATCCTTTGTTTCTCAATTCCTTTGTCTATTTGGTTCAACCGGAAATTCCTATTTCCGTTTGTACAATATCCAACAATCATAGCTAGTGAAATGAAGGATATTTAAGACCTGTTCTTCACAACAACAAAAAATGACCCAGCAAAGACCTACATTGGTTAGCTCTGTGCAGATACCAGATGCTGCGCAGAGGACCTGCCGAGGGCAATAAGTGATAGGGACAGTTGGCGAGAGATTATCATGGACATCCGTGCTGCTGGTGGGATGATGATGATGATGATGATGATGATAAAAAGATAAGCAACATTCTTATAAAATCTTTCTTTTCTTCTTTTTTTTTATAAAGAGCGACTTATTATATAACACTTCTAATTATATAACAACCAAACAATTATGTCCCAATACGGAGAGTATTATGCTGACTAAGTGGTTTATACTCTTCACGCTGTTGGCGAGTATTGTATTTTATTATTGTTATAAAGATTGAATTTTATATCCGAACTCCGTTTGGTTATTTCTCATTTAGAAACATTTGTCAAGTTACAACAGTGTCTCATTAGAGGGAATCTCACCCTTCTCTGTCGGTGCATTGTATAGTCCCAGGTGACAGGGCAAACAATATATATACATCTTCTATTATTATACTCAAGCTGAGTTTTTTTTACCTTTTAATGTCTAACGGCTTTTTTCCTGGTTATTCTAATGACACGAAAGTTATACTAAATTATTCCTTAGTTTTAGGATTACGTAATGTTTGAAAAAATCCATTTTAATTGGTTCTAATTAGTCGTAATTTGCAATCAAAAACTGACCCGTCCCTGTCTCTACATTCTGCATAACTCTCTTTTCCTCTCTATATGCGAGTCAAGGGGAGATGGGATAGTGATTAACAGAGACATTTTTAACAACTCACCAGCACGTAATAGAATTCCATAAACAATTTCAATTTAAAGTAGGTCAAACTAGAAATACCCAATTCGAGTTAAATAAATCATATAAATTTTTTAAAAAGGATTTGGCATTAAATAGCCCACAATAATTGATGTGCCATTAAACATAAACCGACAAAAACATTTTTTTTTTAATTCAGTGAATTACTTTCTCGGCAGCTCATTTGAATTTAATGTTGAATGTTGTTTTCTTTCTAGCAGACATGCTTATTTGGTTAGTATTATTTGCGTTATTCGGACTATTGTCCCCATCTTCATTGTTATTTGTACAACGTTTCGGCCGATATGCCCTCCGGTCTTCTTCGGGTATTTCTTGTCGGACTCGGGAACCTTCTCGGACTTGGGAACCTTCTTTTCGAACTCGGCAACTTTCTTGTCGTAATCGGGAGCCATCACGGAACTTTGAACCTAACCCTTTATTTAGTCCACGGGGTGTATCCTGTTCTCATTCCGCTAAACATACTACCTTATCCACTTGGACACATGGCCTAGTGGATGAGGTAGTTAGGTTAAACAGTTCTAAGTGACAGTTATCTCTGGATTCCGGGTTCAATCCTGAGTAGAGGCAGTAACATAGAAAAATAATTAACACAACTCCTACCCCAGCTATGGTGCGAGGTCGGCCGGTTGATTTTCGTTTCAATGCAGATCCAATAGCTCTGAAGTTGGTAACCCATAACAAGATCATGTTTCGAGCTGGTACGGGATCATGTCTACCAAGATTGAAGTACAAACGGAACACTCTTTGTGTTGCAGTTACAGATTCGTTTGTTTTGATAAACGTTTCCACAATGAAAGCGCGATGCTCACCAGTCCAATTCATGGCAGCAACTGAAAAAGAAACGAAAAACAATGGCATTATAAAGAAACAAAACAAAATGGCATTATATGAAAAAAAAATGGCATTATATGTACTTTTCGAAAATAAAAACACTTTTTTGTTTCTTTACTTTATTTGCCTTTTATTTAACCTACAAATGTGTCAAATCATTTTGCCTGACCCTGTATATTGATTAATTTTTTTGTTGTGGTCATTCATTAAACAAAATATATGATAAAAACACCTTCTTGTGGCTAAAAAAAAATAGAGGTTGTTCATTACATGAAGTCCCAGGTTCAATAGTAGAGGTCGGTTTATCTCAGTCAGCCCTTGCCAAATTAGCGCATGTATAAGACAGCTTGGATCTGTGTGATAAACTAGGGAACTGATGGTAGGTAAGTTGATCCACCTCAGATGCAAAAACAATATCCCAGGTCTGGCGCTAACAAAAAGAGGATAGACCCCCTCGTTGTATATAATCTATTAATAATGTAGATTTGCTCTTTATTTGTCTGTAACAAAAACTACGTCACTGCTTACGTTACATGACACAAAATCGTTATAACATAGAATAAAAACACTCAAAATTTGAACATGCAACATGTCTAATAATCCTCATTGTTTTTTTTTTAAACAAGTTTTAATAAATACATGTCTGGTATTATATATTTATATATAGTTTGTTTCATTTTAATATATATTTAAAGATATCAGATCAAAGTTTCCATTTCAAATTGTTTTATTTTTTACCCCTTTAATGAATTTGATTATTTTACTTACTTAGGGTACAAATTCTCTGACAATGAATTCTTAAATCCCACACCCTCAGGCAATATCTGTAAAAATTCATTTTTACATCGCCCGGAGGACGTTTTTTATTTTGCTAGTATAATATAATAAGTTGCCCTAATGCTAAAAAATCAGAGATGAAATGTTATGGATTTAATATCCAGTAACTGCAGTTTCATGCATACTTGCAATCATCAGAAGGTCAAAATGTCCAGCCACCGTGTTTTGTACAAGGAGTGGTGCCAAAAATTGCTCAACTTTGTCTGCATTTTCTTTGGAAACGGCTCAGGTGTCGAGCAATAAAACCAGACTTTTAGGTGGCAGGTGTTTCCCGGGGGGTGGGATAGGAAAATACCCACACACACATGCACACCCTGGGGCAGAGCTCGTTAATTTTTAAACCACCCGACACGCGAATGTCCCAAGTAAGTAATGAAATTTGTAGGCTTCTATTTTTATCCAATGCGACCTTCCCACCCATCCCCAATCGGTGGTTTAAACTTAATGAATCGTGGCCAGAGGATGTAAGGGAATACGTGGAATAACTCTGTGTGTGTGTGTGTGTGTGTGTGTGTGTGTGTGTGTGTGTGTGTGTTTTGTCTTTTTGGGAGGCACGATGATGACAGGACATAGCATTCAAACACCTGCGTTCATGTCATCTATCAATATTGGAGATTCGGTCTCAATTTTTCTGTAACCGAAACTACGTCACTACTTACGTCCCATTCCCAAAATCGTCAATACATAACATATAGGACAACCATGTAATAAGTATTGAAATTATTTTTTACTCTCGCCCATTTTTCAGTAACAAGCGGTTACCTAAAAAGTTTACAAATAAATAAATACCTACGATTTTGAGTAAATTTTTGGTGTAAAATATTCAAAATAATTATTTAATTAATAATTAATCGATGCACGCAACATTTTATTTGAGGGGGGAAAGGACTAAGTTTCCATTTCAAATTCTTTTATCTTTTTTTTTTTACTCCTTTAATAAATTTGATGATTTTACTTACTTATGATACAAACCCTCTAACATTGCATTTTTAACTCCCACCCTGATCAGGTAATATGTTTTAAAAATATTTTATACCGCCCGGAAGGTGTTTTATTTATCTATTTGTTGCTAATCTACTTATTATAATGGAGATTGTGGGTTTGTCTGTCTGTAACCGAAAGTATATTACTATACAAGTCACAATTCCCTTTGTTATTTACATCACATGCTCCCTGATTTTATTTTTTATTTAAACCTCAATTATTAATAAAATTGTTATATATCATTAAGACTGTTGACAATATATTAATAACATGCAATTGTATTTATATATACAACAAAATTGTGGTTTACAGCGTGAATGGGAAGGCTGATTTGCATATTGATATTAAAAATTTGATTTTGATAAATATATGCTTAGTATTATTGATTTCTAATTGTTTAGTTTTATCTTAAGTAATATGAGCAAAAATCTCGGGGATAAATCTTAAAAGAAATCCACTAACAAGAAGAAATAACTGTAATATCATCCTTTACTACCTATTTTAACTAAATAGTTAAATTAGAAAAATTTACCAATGAAAGACGGGAGTAATGGAAAATAATGGAAGAGTTAGTTTCAAAGTTGTTTTATTTTTCAGTCATACCCCCTCTGTTCCAAATCTTTTTATCTTATTTAGTTTCATTAGCCTTTCTAATTTAATATGATATTTTATTAAAACTTAAATACTTGCATCCGGCGGGTGCATATATTTGCTAGTTATTATAATTGAGGTTATGTATCTGTCTGTCCGTAACCGAAACTACATCACCATCGACGTCACAATTCGTTTAGATATTTATGTTATATTCTCAATTAAATAATCATCATGTAATCTGAATTAACATTTTATTTATTAACAATATGTCGATGAAATTCTAGCTCAAAACAACACACGTTATCAACGGGTTTAGAATCCTGCAATGTGTGTTATATATATTTACCAACCCCTCAACACGAGCAGGATATGACACAAGGTCAATTTCTTAAGCGGAGTTCAACGGGTTTGAACTCAGAGTTTTCCTTCTCCTAGACCGGTTGCCTAACCAAGATTAAAGAGTCCAGTCTGCCCTACTATTTATCCATAGCTGGAAAGAGAGAATGTTTCATAACTTTCCCAAGGGTATTAGCGCAAATTGAAATGCAATTCTCGATGAAATAAAGGTTTACATTATCTATTACATTATCTTTCCTCAATAAGTCATAATCCCTGACAGGTCTCCCACATGGCATCCAGAATCCGCACAGAGCTGATATATGTTTTTTGTTGGTCGAACAACAATGTTTTTGTCTTTGCTTCCCATGCAATGTCAAGCATGTCTTGTTTGTCTTAATCAAATGGTTTATGTAATAGGAGATAAGTGTCCGTACACCTGCTTGTTTTTTGTTGTTTTTTTGGGGGGCGGGGGTACTGCTTCAAAGATTTGCTCAAAACATCACTGCTTTTTTATCTAGGTTTTCTGCTATAGTCAAAGAGGTACAACCATACAGTAGCACTAGTATGGCTACTGCTTGGAAGAATTATTGTTCAATGCATTTTTATAATAAAAATCATTGTCCAATGCATTTTCATAGTAAAAACCATTGTCCAATGCATTTTAGAGTAAAAATCATTGTCCAATGCATTTTTATAGTAAAAATCATTGTTCCAATGCATTTCATAGTAAAAATCATTGTTCAATGCATTTTAGTAGTAAAAAATCATTGTCCAATGCATTTTTTTAGTAAAAATCATTGTCCAATGCAATTTTCAAATAAAAATCATTGTCCAATGCATTTTAGAGTAAAAATCATTGTCCAATGCTTTAGAGTAAAAAAATTCATGTCCAATGCATTTTCATAGTAAAAATCATTGTCCAGTGCATTTCATAGTAAAAATCATTTGTCCAATGCATTTTAGAGTAAAAAATCATTTGTCCAATGCATTTTCATAGTAAAAATCATTGTCCAATGCATTTTCATAGTAAAAATCATTGTCCAATGCAATTTTCATTTAGTAAAAAATCATTGGTCCAATGCATTTTAGAGTAAAAAATCATTGTCCAATGCATTTTCATAGTATTCATTTTCATAGGCAAAATCGTTCGTCAAATTTAAAACAGAAACTTATTTGGTGGTGTTCCATAATAGTTTAACTACAGTGTATGAATGAACTTTTTTGAGAATTAGGTTACGGTTTAGGGGTTTGGGGATTAAGGTTGTTTTTAATTACGTATTTCTTTAAAAAAAAACAAATTACTATACATTTAATTGACCATTAAAATTAATTATTGAATCCCATGGTATGCACATTAGTCTCAGTTGTTGGTTTGGTATTGCAATGTATAATTTTCAATTAAACATGTTCTTAAAAAATATTTTTCAACATTAAATGTATAGTAATTTGTTTTTTAAGCAATCTATCTATATATTACCTATCTATCTATTATTATTATATTAAAGCTGAGATTTTCACCTTTCAATCTCTAAAGTTTTTTCCTGGTGAACGTAATGACATGAAATTTATACTAAATTATTCCTTAGTTTTAGGATTACTAAATGTTTGGAAAAAACTCCACTTTAATTGGTTCTAATAAGTCGTAATTTGCAATTAAGTCAAAACTGACCCATCCCTGTCTTTACATTCCGCATAATTCTCTTTTCCTCTCTATATTTGAGTGAAGGGAAAATGGGATAGTGACTAACAGAGACACTTTTAACAAGTCACCACACGTAATACAATGTCGATTTCCATCTAAATTAGGTCAAACTAGATATACTCAATTCGTTGAAAAATCCGTGTTTTTTTTTAATACAATTTTAACCCTCACGTTTGAAAATAATTTACCAAAAATCAGGGAATAATCTGATTTTAATGAAATTTTTACTGTTAATTTAGCAATGAATTAATTTTTATAATGCATCAGTTATTTTATATCAAAACTTTCTGATTTTTTCAGGTCACTTAACTTTGACCTCCCTATTTTGGGGTGCAAAATATCGGTGTATATATATGTGATTGATACTATTTTCTTCATAAATAAAAAGACTAAAGACAGAAGGTGTGAATAGGAGAAAAAATGTTTTTAAAGAATCTGCTTGGGTATAAAATGAAAATAAAAACTCAAAAATAATTTTTGGAGTATTATTTGGGTAATCTTTGCGGAGTTCCGTCCTGGTCTCTTGCCTCAAAAACTGCTAGCCGGTGACTGCTGAAAAAAGACACCAGCTACGATTGAAGTCCGTAGCCGAAGCGGTGAGTTTAGGGTTAGGGTTGGATTTTCAGTGGAAAATGCCCTAAGCTGTTTTTTTTATTTTTTTTTTAAGTGATACCGCTTCGGCTACAGACTTCAATCATAGCTGGTGCTGTTTTTCCAGCAGCTAGCAGTTTTTGAGGCAGGAGACCAGGACGGAACTGCGCAAAGATTACCATTATTTGTATTATTCTGACTATTGTCCTCATCTTCATTGTTATCTGTACAACGCTTCGGCCGATGTGCCCTCCGGCCTTCTTCAGGTATTTCTTGTCGGACCCGGGAACCTTCTTGTAATTGGGAGCCATCATGGAACTTTGAACCTAACCCTTTATTCAGTCCACGGGGGTATCCTGTTCTCATTCCACTAACCATAGCTGGGGTACAGGTGTTAAGCTGTGTTAATTATTATTCTATGTTACTGGATTGAACCTGCAGTCTAGAGATAACTGGCATTTAGAACTGTCTTAACCTAACTCCTTTATCTACTAGGATATGTGTTCAATTGGACAATCCAGTGTGAATTTTTTCAATCGCAAAAGTTACAATTTTGTAAAAACGGATTTTAGTAGCCTCTTAGCAGGCATCTTGATCGAAATTGACCGAAAAAATCGTTTTGAATATATCAAAAATAAATTACATGTGTAATATTATTTTGCTTTTTTACTGATGCTCATTATGTTACTACTTTTCGACTTAGACAAAAATTTGACCTTAATAATCGGTTTAATGAATTTGAATTCCTTTTTAAAATGAAAAGCAGATGATATTTTCGCAGATCCTACTCTTTTCCCTAATCCCAATCATCTAGCTAGAGCTTAATGGGTGACCCAATGGGTTACGTTTTGTCAAGTAATATATATATATATATATATATATATATATATATATTCATGGAGACTGTGTTTTTCTGTCTGTAATCGAAACAATATAATTACTCAAGTCAGAATTCCCTTAGTTATCACCGTCACATTCTCCATGATTTTATTTAAAGCTCAATTGTTAATAGAAATTGTTTTACATTATTGATACTGTTGATCATATCTACATACTGTATTTACCGCGTACCCCACTTGTACGGGTCAGGCACAAAGTCCCTATTAACGTGGGACCACCCACAAACCGAAGCTCATGGAGTGGCAGGTGAAAAATTGCGTCGATCCCGTCGGCATTCCCCCTCAAGGGGGGCGCCTCAGGCACTGGGCAATAAACCCAGCCCTGCCCCTTTAAATCGAGGGGGCAGGTGTTGCCTGGGGGGATGGCCCCCTGGGATCGACGCCATTAATTATATCAATGGTCCAGAGGCCGAAGCCACTGTTGACCATATCAACATACGATATTTACCGCGTACCCCACTTGTACGGGTCAGGCACAAAGTCCCTATTAACGTGGGACCACCCACAAACCGAAGCTCATGGAGTGGCAGGTGAAAAATTGCGTCGATCCCGTCGGCATTCCCCCTCAAGGGGGGCGCCTCAGGCACTGGGCAATAAACCCAGCCCTGCCCCTTTAAATCGAGGGGGCAGGTGTTGCCTGGGGGGATGGCCCCCTGGGATCGACGCCATTAATTATATCAATGGTCCAGAGGCCGAAGCCACTGTTGACCATATCAACATACAAATAACATGCAATTGTATTTATATATATAACAAAATACGGATTACAGTGTGAATGGGAAGGCTAATTTGCATATTGATCATAAAAATTTGATTTTAATAAATATTTGCTTTTATTATTGATTTCTAATTGTTTGGTTTTATCTTAATGAATATAAGCAAAAATCTCTTCAATGAATCTTGGGGATAAATCTTAAAAGAAATCCATTAACAAGAAGAAATAACTGTAATTTTATTCTTTACTTTCTATTTTAACTAAATAGTTCAATTAGGAAAATTTATCAATGAAACACGGATAATGATAGAAAAGTTAGTTTTAAAGTTATTCTATTTATCGATTTGTTTCAAATCCCTTTATCTGCATTCCTATTTAGTGCCTTTAGTCTTTTTCATTTAATATATTTCATTATATTAAAACTTTAAAACTTGCGTCTGGAGGGTGCATATATTTGCTAGTTACATTAATAGTGTATCTACTCTATGTAAGGACCGGTATAGATAAGTCGACAGAGCATCCGACTATGAACCACAAAGTTCCGTGTTCGATACCAGTCCTCGTCAATTCAGAGTATGAGTGGCATATGGATCTGTGCGGGAAAATGAGGAGCTGATGGTAGGTCTGGCGCTCCATTAAACATTAAAAGCGAATATAAATTGAACAATAGGAAAACCAAGGAATTAAACGTGGAATACATTCAAGGGAATGACCCGAGGGGTTTGCAAGATTATAACGGTCGGAAGAGAAAGGAACAAGAGTATTAATAATCTATACATATATAAAGGGAAGGTTGTGTGTATGTATGTCCGGACGACACTATGAAAATAATTATTTATATTGGTGAAGATGATTAAAAGATGAAATTTAGATGACAACAGGGTGTTTTTGTTGGTTTGGTTTGGTTTGGTTTGGTTTGTTTTGTTTTACGGCATATCAACCTCAGTGGGTCATTTAGTGCCGACAAAGTTGTGAAATAAATTCATTCTTAATGCATAATACAATTTTGTTTATCATGTTTTTCTATTTAACCCATTGATGGGACCCTAACGGGTACTACCACTCCGAGTCAGAGTGGACCAGGGAGCAATGGTGATGAAGGGGTGATCCACATTCCTCAAACCTCCAGAACTCGAACCTCACCATCAGATAGAGTTTAACGTCATTCCCAGGACATGTAGGCTCTCAGTCACCGCCTTCTAGCACCCATATGATACGAAGGGGTTGGGGCTTGCCATAAGGGCAATAGGGTTGGGGCAATCATATAGGTGCTAGGGCTTGACGTTACCAGTCGATTGATCGGAGGGGGCCTCTCCGATCGCCCGTCTAACTCAAGATAGGGCCAAAGTTGAGTATTGCAAGTCATGAACTGCTCATCCACCTGAGCTCTATCCTTAAGCATCACGGGTCGCCACCTACGACCAACAGGTGGCCCCATTGTGGGAGTCTTACCCCTCTGCAGAGGTGCAGTTGGTGCATTCTAACGCCCCAGCCGACAGGGCGGTGTTTTTGTTGGCTTTTTTGTTGTTTTTTTTGCTTCTTTGCATTTACTATTTTAAATATGAGACATTGATTTTTATTTCCAGAGCGTATGAATTAACGCAAGGTTTTTGGGGTTTTTTTTACGGATTTTAATGGGCATCCTGCGAGGATCCCACTTGTGATTCAGCAGTAATGGATTTGCGAGACTCTACCCAGGCGACGCTGGGTAGCAACTTCTAGTAATAGTCGATGATTTAGGATATGGGGGTTGAGTTAATAGTTCTAAGTGACAATATAGGTTGCAGGTTCAAGTCTGGTCACGTGCAATAATAACATAGAATATTTAACATAGCTTAACCCTTGTATCCGGTAATAGTTACCGTAATAGTTACCGGGTCGAGAAAAATGGTGACATGGTGACAGTCTAACTTTAACTTAGTCTACACCTGTAAAGAATTTCAGAAAAATTGAAGGGGGTGGGTGACATGGCCTTGATGATTTGACATGGAATTACCTACATATATATGTGTGTACATGTGCGTGTGCGTGTGTGTGTGTGTGTTGTTGTGGGTCCAACGGGAGAATATTAAGTATTTTATAAGAAAGGAGGTCTGCAAAATGGTTTGAATTTTGTTTTTTCTAAAAACTTTTTTATTTTATTTTCACTATACATGTTTCAGATTTTAAATCTTTGAAAATAATTTCATTTGAATTATATTTTATAAACACCATAGAGTAGAAACAGGTGCTTGTTAGCACAATATATACTATTATATATACTAGCAAATATATGCACCCTCCGGGTGCAAGTATTTAAGTTTTAATATAATAAAATATCATGTTAAATTAGAAAGGCTAATGAAACTGAATAAGAATTCAGATAAAAATATTTGGAACAGAGGGGGTATGATTGAAAAATAGAACAGCTTTGAAACTAACTCTTCCATCATTTTCCATTACTCCCGTCTTTCATTGGTAAATTTTCCTAATTTAACTATTTAGTTAAAATAGGAAGTAAAAAATAATATTACAGTTATTTCTTCTTGTTAATGGATTTCTTTTAAGATTTATCCCCGAGATTTTTGTTCATATTCAATAAGATAAAACCAAACAATTAGAAATCAATAATACTGAACACATATTTATTAAAATCAAATTTTAAATATCAATATGCAGATTAGCCTTCCCGTTCATACTGTAAACCGCTATTTTGTTGTATATATAAATACAATTGCATGTTATTTGTATGTAGATGTGGTCAACAGACTTAATGATGTAAAACAATTTTATTAATAATTGAGGTTTAAATAAAAATAAAATCATGGAGAATGTGATGTAAATAACAAAGGGAATTGTGACTTGAATAGTAATATAGTTTCGGTTACAGATATACAAACCCACAATCTCCATTATAATAAGATATATATATATATATATATATATATGGTGTGTTTGGGAGTCTCCGTATGCTTCTAGTAAGTATATATATTTGAGATATTTTTTGTATCTGTATCAGTTTTTTTGAAGTACACAAATCAGGTTTGGGAATTTGTGTGAAGCATGTCATTACGGTAACTATTACCGGTGGATTGAATAAAGGATTCGGCCCGAAGTTCCATGAAGGCTCCCCATTACGACCTTTTCGAGTTCAAAGAAGTTCCCAAGTTCGACAAAGAACACCAGAAGAAGACCGGAGGGTTCATCGACCGTAATATTGAAACAATAGAGACGAGTACAACAGTCCGAAAATTCCAAATAATATAAAATTATCAAGATTCATCTCACAAATTCAGACAAATAGGGAGCTAATTTCAGTAAATAGATACATCGGTTTTTAGTTATGGGTCATTCGATGTCAAAACACCAGCAAGTTGAAATCTGTACCCACCGACACCGAATTACTTGAAATTTGGCACAAATGTTCCCCTTCATGAGTTAGAAAAGTGTGCCAAATTATCTTTTGTTAAATCTTACCGTTCCGATTTTAGAGGCAGGGTTATAATTTTCCTATTTTGCCTCTAAATTAAGGTCGTACGGTGTTGTAGAATCTCGGTGGGTTTTTTTTTATTTAAAAATTACTTCCATACATTCAATATTTGTGAAATTTGGTATGTAGGGCAAATAAGGACTGTAGAATCCAAATATCTAACTATTTTAACCATATACCTGATGGAAAATTTTATTTTGCTCACCCAAATGCATGACTCCAAAATCAACTTTTCACCTATGTAGCTTACGGTTAGTCTGTAGAAAATAGGTCATCTTCAATTTTTATAAAATTTGGTTCCTAACATTTACTATGCCTGCCTAAGAATTTTTTGAGGGAGTACAGTCTACTTTAGTACTAAAGTAGAATGTACTCCCTCACAAAAGTCTACTTTGGAAGAAATGAACCTGTCAAGTTCAGAAGTTTTTTCCTATGTACATGCAGGATTTCAGTGAAAAATTATAACTAAAGACAATCATCCTAATGCTCCATGAACTCTCAAATGTTGATATTGTGCTCAGTGACTTCTTAAAATATTCAATAATATTGTAAAACAACCTTCATGTTAGATAAATATTTACATTTTATTTTTAATATATCATCATCATCATGTCGCGCTGTTAGCACGGATATCCATGACAATCTCTCTCCATCCGTCCCTATCGCTCATCATTCTTGGGAGGTCCTCTACACAGCATCCAGTATCCGCACAGAGCTGGTCTATTTACGTCTTTGCTGGTCGACCCACACTGGCGTGCCCACGTGCTGGCTTCCACTGGAGGACGTCAGTTATTAGTTCGTCCTTGCTTCTCCAACAGTGTCCTACGTGTCTTGTCCGTCTTACTCGAATGGTTTGAGTGATATGTGGCAGGTAGCCGTACAGCTGTTTTCTCGTAGGGTGTTGTTTCCACGTCTTGTTCAGGATCACACGCAGCATTCTTGTGCAGCTCCCATCTCCCTGTGTGTGTGTGTGTGTGGTTAATACTATCGCACTTGAAGAGACAGTAGTAAGCCAACATACAGTATTATTAGGAGATATTATATGTGATAGAGCGATAGAGTGATATTAATAATAATAATAATAATAATAATAATAATAATAATAATAATAATCTTATTATAATGGAGATTGTGTGCTTGTCTGTCAGTAACCGAAACTATATTACTACTCAATTCACAGTTCCCTTAGTTATTTAGTATAATCACAGAGTACATTCCGGTTTAGCTCAGTTGGTAGAGTGTTCGGCTAGAAACCACAAGGTTCCTAGTTCGATATCGGCCCCCGCCAACTCAGCGTATGAGTAGCACAGGGAGCTGTGCGGTAAAGTAAGGAGCTGATGGTAGGTGTGGCGCTCCACCTCAGATGCTAAAATAATCTCCTTGGTCTAGCGCTAGTGAAAAGGGGAGAGACTCCCTCGCTGACTGGCTGATACCGACTTTAGGCCACCCCGACGACTTTACTTTTTTTTACATTATGCAAAACAACACATTTTATAACTGATCACGTAACAGTCAAACAGCTGCGTTTGTCGCCTTTTCTTCCTGGCTGATTCGTTTTTTCCCTTGTTCGTAAAAAGTGAAAGAAGAAAAGGGGGAATTGTGAAAAGCTGAATGATGAATCTTATTATAATGGAGATTGTGTGTTTTTCTGTCTGTAACTGAAACTCTATTACTATTCAAGTAACAATTCCCTTTGTTATTTACATCACATTCTCCATGATTTTATTTTTTATTTAAACCTCAATTATTAATAAAATTGTTTTACATTATTAATACTGTTGGCCTTATTTACATACTAATAACATACAATTGTATTTATATATACAACAAAATAGCAGTTTACAGTGTGAATGGGAAGTCTAATTTGCATATTGATATTAAAAATCTGATTTTAATAAATATGTGTTTAGTATTACTGAATTCTAATTGTTTGGTTTTATCTTAATGAATATTATCTAAAATCTCAGGGATACATCTTAAAAGAAATCCATTAACAAGAAAAAATAACTGTAATTTTATTCTTTACTTCCTATTTTAACTAAATAGTTAAATTAGGAAAATTTAGCAATGAAAGACGGGAGTGATGGAAGAGTAAGTTTCAGTTGTTCTATTTTTTTATTCTACCCTCCTCTGTTTCAAATATTTTTATCTGCTTTCTTATTTAGTTTCATTAGCATTTCTAATTTGATATAATATTTTATTACATTAAAACTTAAATACTTGCACCTGGAGGGTGCATATATTTGCTAGTAATAATAATAATAATAATATTTGCTAGTATAAATAATAAAGGAAACATTAAAAAAGGGGGAATTGTGAAAAGCTGAATGATGAATATAAATAACAAGGAAACATTATGAATGTACTTCGAATATTACGAGCATTAAAATTCAGGCGGGTACTCGCATACTTGACTATTTTCGCCCCAATGACTACTCGAATGAGTGGCTATTAGTGTAAATTGTTATTAATATAGGGGGAAAAAACGGGGGAGGGGCATTTATTACAATCTTACAAATCAATTCGACCGGTCATTATGCCGTCCTATGATCAGCAGGCCGTTTCAAATTATTCTTTCAAAAATGATTCCCAAGGGCTGGGTTGAAGTTTTTGCAAACGGAATTTCTACGTTTTTTTTATGTATCTGTATTGCACACTACATTTTTAAATTTTCTTTTCTTTTCTTTTATTTTATTGTGGGATGGGGGAATAAAAGAAATAGCTATATTACTCAAAAGTTGTTTTTTTAAATTGAATCCTTAAATGTTTTCATGACTTAACAGTGGAAATGTTTTCCTATGCGGCAAATAAATGATACAAAACGACACTTAGGTTCAATTAGGCGTTAACTAAAATTCCATTGTGATCAATTATTACAGGATCTGATTTACGGCCCATCAACTCTTATAAATTGGTCACAGAATAGCGATTTAAAAAAAAACATTTTTTATACAATACTCACCCAAACGAGACATTCAACCTGATTTTTTTTTATGGAAAATTATTTTTCCTAGAGTAATCATTACTAATTCCAGTGTATATATTATATCTACTAGCAAATATATGCACCCACCAGGTGCAAGTATTTAAGTTTTAATATAATAAAATCATATTAAATTAGAAAGGCTAATGAAACTGAATAAGAATGCAGATAAAAAATTTGTAACAGAGGGGGTATGATTGAAAAATAGAACAACTTTGAAACTAACTCTTCCATCATTTTCCATTACTCCCCTCTTTCATTGGTAAATTTTCCTAATTTAACTATTTAGTTAAAATAGGAAGTAAAGAATAATATTAGTTATTTCTTCTTGTTAATGGATTTCTTTTAAGATTTATCCCCGAGATTTTTGCTCATATTCAAAAAGATAAAACCAAACAATTAGAAATCAATAATACTAAGCATATATTTATTAAAATCACATTTTTAAGATCAATATGCAAATCAGCCTTCCCATTCACACTATAATCCGCTATTTTGTTGTATATATAAATACAATTGCATGTTCTGTGTATGTAGATATGGTCAACAGTATTAATAATGAAAAACAATTTTATCAATAATTGAGGTTTAAATAAAAATAAAATCATGGAGAATGTGATGTAAATAACGAAGGGAATTGTGATTTGTATAGTAATATAGTTTCGGTTACAGACAGACAAACACACAATCTCCATTATAATAAGAAGATATATATACATATGTATTATGTTTAGCAACACATAAAAGACGTGATACGCCGAAACACGGTGTCTGTGGCTGACTATATCATAGACCTACACACATATATATATAACACATATATAGAGAGAGACATTATATATACATTGAAAATTAAACGCATCATATTATATCATCATCATCATCATCATCATGTCGCGCCAGCAGCACAGATATCCATGACAATCTCTCGCCAACCTTCCCTATCATTCATTGCATCTGGTAGGTCCTCCGCGGAGCAACCAGCATCTTCGCATAGCTGGTCAATGTAGGTCCTTGCTGGACGCCCCACGCTTGCATGTCAATGTGTTGGCTTCCACAGGAGAACGTCACTTATGAGCTCGTCTTTTGCTTCTCCAGCAGTGTCCTGCATGCCTTGTCCGTCTGACTCGGATTGTTTGTGAGATGGTGGGGGGCAATCCTCGTAGGATGCTGCTTCCACGACTTGTTCAAGACTGCACGCAGCATTCCTGTGCAGCTCCCATCTAACGTATTCTCAAGACGCTTCGTTAGGGTCCAGGTGGTGCAGCCATATAGCAGCACTGATACAACTACATCCTGGAAGAACTGTCGCTTCAGCTTGTCTGGGAGATCGGATCTCCATATGACTGATAATTTGTTTGTAGCCGACCATGCCTTTGTTATTCGTGTATTAATATCGCTTTCTGTGGATGAGATATTACTGCCTAAGTACGTGAATTGTTCTACTGACTCTTAAACCCATCATATATATATATATAGAGAGAGAGAGATGTGTGTGTGTGTGTGTGTATGTATGTGTGTGTGTACAGACTACAAAATGAAAAAAGAAAAGAAAACGAAAAGAAAGACAAATCCGTTGACCTTGCCGGAGAACAAAAACAAAACATTAAATTACGTATGAAAAGCATTGCATTTCATTACACTCCATGTGTATATCTATGTGTGTGTGTGTGTGTGTGTGTGTGTGTGTGTGTGTGTGTGTGTGTGATGAGATATATTGGAAAGGTGAATAATGAACAGAAACAATTGGTTTCATTTTGTTTCTATTAATTTCATTCTGGAGAAATTTCTTAAACTAACAGAGACGAAGTATTAATTATTCCCCTTTCCAATAAACTCTTCCTAATCAAACCAACTAAGGAAGTCTAGAAAGGAACAAGTCATTGTGTCCCGATTACGCATTGGTCATACAAGACTAACGCACTCCTATATACTCAAACAAGAACAACAACCCCAATGTGAAACATGTCAAACACCTTTGACAGTTAAACACTTATTCATGGAATACAGGTTTTTTGCTCACTTCAGAAAACGTCATTTTAAAGCAAAAAATATAAAAGATCTATTTGAAAATGTCAACATAGAGTATATTCACCCTTTTTTTTAGGGAAATAAAACTATGCCATAGAATATAGACATGAAACTAATCATTACCATACAACATAATCCCCAATAATGCTAACACATTGTTTAAACCAATTACTAAAAAGTATAAGTATAAATACACGATATGTATTATTTCCTAAACGTTAGGCATGACATAACCCCAGACGGGTTGATATGCCGTTAAAATCAATAAACCAACCCAAACCAACGTTTTCAATATATTTCCTCACCCACACACATACAGACACCCGCACACACACACCACACACACACACAACACACACACACACACACATGTATACACACATTACCAACCCCTCCGCACGAGCAGGATGTGACACATGGTGAATTTCTTAAGCGGGGTTTCGTTGTATACCCTCGTTGATATATATATATATATATATATATATATATATATATATATATATATATACAGGTTTCGTTGAATTGAACAGACAATTCCTGTATGACAAGTCTTTCATTGATCCGTTCTAATCTTCGGACCATCCTTCTGGTGTCAGGGTGGAACTGGTATACCAGTCCACCGAATGTTTCAACACTAGCGCTTTCGGCAATACACTTTGCCATCCTTAGGTGGGAAACGATGGAATAGTTTTCATGTCTCGTTTTTAACGAGAACGAGTAGAAGCAAGGAATTAGTGGGAGGTAATATCAATTGGTAGTGGGAGGTTTTTGGAATGGTAGTAGTTTGAACAAAGCGCTAGTGTTGAAACATTTGGTGGACTGGTATACCAGTTCCACCCTGACACCAGAAGGATGGCCCGAAGATTAGAACGGATCAATGAAAGACTTGTCAGACAGGAATTGTCTGTTCAATTCAACGAAACCTGTATAAAAGAAAAAATGCTGACTAAATACACTTATATATATATATATATATATATATATATATATATATATCGAGAGAGAGAGAGAGAGAGAGAGAGAGAGAGAGAGAGAGAGAGAGAGAGAGAGAGACAGAGAGATAATGAAAATAGATAGAAATAAAGGAAAAGGAGAGAGAGACCAAGAAAGATTAAAAAAGGTTAGAGAGAGAGAGAGAGAGAGAGAGAGAGAGAGAGAGAGAAGAATAATGAAAAGAGATAGAAAGAAGGAAAAGGAGAGAGAGACCAAGAAAGATTAAGAAAGGTTAGAGAGAGAGAGAGAGAGAGAGAGAGAGAGAAAGAATAATGAAAAGAGATAGAAAAGGAAAAGAGAGAGAGACCAAGAAAGATTAAGAAAGGTTAGAGAGAGAGAGAGAGAGAGAGAGAGAGAGAATAATGAAAAGAGATAGAAAGAAGAAAAGGAGAGAGAGAGACCAAGAAAGATTAAGAAAGGTTAGAGAGAGAGAGAGAGAGAGAGAGAGAGAGAGAGAGAGAAGAATGAGAGAGAAAGAGAGAGAGAATGATAGAAGCAGAGGAAGAGAGAATGATGGAGAGAGAGAGAGAGAAGATGGAGAGAGAGAGAGAGAGGAAAAATGAAAGATATATAATATATATTATATATATTATATATAAATATATATATATATATATATATATATATATATATATATATATTATATATATATATATCGCCCTGTGGCCATGATTCACCTTTACTTCTATGGTCATGTCGTCTAGTCTATTCTTTTTTGGTTGCTGTCTTCTTTTTCTTCTTCTTCTTCATTATTTTTTCTTCTTTTCTTCTTTTCTTCTTCTTCTTTTCATTATTTTTTTACTTCTTTTTTCTTCTTCTTCTTCTTCTCTCCTTTTCATTATTTTTTGCTTCTTCTTTTTCTTCTTCTTTCTTATTTTTTCTTCTTCTTTTTCTTCTTTTCTTCTTCTTCTTTTCATTATTTTTACTTCTTCTTTTTCTTCTTTCTTTTCATTAGTTTTTACTTCTTCTTCTTCTTCTTCTTCTTCTTCTTCTTCTTCTTCTTCTTCTTCTTCTTCTTCTTTAAGGGCATGCAATTAATTAACTAAAATACTTTGATCAAAGGTTTTATTACTTGATGTAATTAATATGTAAATACCTTGGTACCCCCTTACTATAATCTGATTGGACAGTGTCATGTATAAATATTCGACACTGTGGTGGTACAAGCGCCTAATCCTACCAGCCTAATCTTACTCGCCAGACTACCACCATGACTGCTCGTAAGACGTACAGCCATTCGACGCACCAGCTAATAATATAACAAATACCAATTTCATAATATATCCCTTAAACCGGATATATCATTACTACATTGCCCATTTTCACCGCGTTTGTTCTG
>CM042178.1:23099941-23109941 GCA_023376005.1 Doryteuthis pealeii | reverse complement strand
TGCTTAATTGAAGTGATACCTAATTTGAAAAACGAATTAATTGATAATAAATGAATTAGGCGAATACATCTGTTCAAAATGTAAGGCGTAAACAAATCGAGAAAAAGTCAATTGTTTACGCCTTACATTTTGAACAGATAAATTCGCCTAATTCATTGATTATCAACTAATTAATTTTCAAATTAGGTATGACTTCAATTAAGCACATATTCTCCCCAAAATTGTCGGCTCTCGCCATATATATATATATATTAATTCCCCCCCACACACACACATAGACTTCCTTCTCTTCTCTTAATATAAAAAATAAAAAATTTCTTTTGACGCCCAATGACACCTCACTCCCCCACAGGGAGACAGGTACATGGCCAAAGAAGAAGGGAACATGGCGACTAGACGAAGTAAGAAGAATTGAAGAACAAGTAAGTCTTCTCTCTCTCTCTCTCTCTCTCTCTCTCTCTCTCTCTCTCTCTCTCTCTCTCTCACCCGAGTCTCCTCTCTCGATTATATACCCGACGATGTTCAATGTGGGTATACAACAGGAACTACAGAAGAGTATGCTGTTTTAAATAAATCCCGAAAGCAGCAAAGACATTCATTAATTCTATTTGGATATTGGATGTTGCCTACTAGTTGACTTGCCAAAAGTGATGACAAATAGGGACAGATGGTGAGAGAGAGTCATGGGAATCCATGCTGTTGTTATTGATGATTATAATGATGATGATGATTTGTTCATTTTGATAATAAAAGAATACAAATTTGTAGCTAATCAAAAAAAAAACTTTTTTTTTAATTTAAAAAATCATAAACTTGGCTACTCATAGTCATCGGCATCGCAGCCTTAGAAGAATATATGATTATTGTGTCCCTGAAGTTACAGCAACTCTTGTGACTGTGAAGTCATTATTATTATTATTCACTCTTTTTGAGTTTTCACATCAGCGTTAGCTGATGGTCTTTCACTGGAGACTGAGTGACAGCAAGTCTCCTCAGGTCTCCAGGACTCTTCTGAGTATTCTGGCAGATTGAAGCAGTGCAGTGTTCTGAATGGTTTCAATCCTTCCTCTGATTCCCAAACTTTCCAGACACTTTTCCAATCCTTTTGGGACTGTTCCAAGCGCACCAACTACAATTGGTATCACTTTCACATTCATATTCCATAACTTTTTCAGTTCTCTGGCAAGGTCCAGATATTTGTCCATTTTTTCATTTTCCTTCAGCTTCACCCTGTGATCTGCTGGCACTGCAAAATCCACCAATTGACAAGTTCTTTCTTTTTTGTTTATCAAAACTAGGTCTGGTCTTCTTGCTGGGATAATGTGATCCGTTTTTATTTCAAAGCCCCAGAGAATTTCATGCGTTTCGTTCTCAAGAACAGATTCTGGTTAATGCATATACCATTTTGTTGTACTTCAGACATTATTTTGTTTTTATGCCTAAGGTGACGCTAAATAACGAGGGTTGCTTATTTTTTGTAATATATCTAACAAGAAAACGTGATTTAGAATTTTTTTGAATGCTCAATTTATTTAAAGCATTTTAGAATATTGTCACCGGTTTCATAATGGATTCTATTAATTGAGGCTATTCAATTATATATAATATATATAATATATATATATATATATATATATATATAATATATATATATATCAATAATGGAGATTGTCTGTATTTCTGTCTGTAACAAAAACTACGTCATAGCTCTACGTCACAGCTTACGTCACAATATTCTTATGCTATATACACCCAAAATTTGAGTATGCAATTTAAAAAATTGTTTTTTACTCTCGTTCCTTTTTTTGTTTTTACAGTAACAAGAGGTTAACGAAAAAGTTTACAAATAAATAAACACCTACGATTTTGTGTAAAAAATGTTTAAAATTCTATGAAAAATCAAGTAATGATGCGATTTTCATGAAAATTGCCAAAATTGCTTACCTTTTAATGTAAATATATCTGAAATAGTTTTTTCCTAAAACTTTATTAGGGAAAATATTTTTACGAGGTCTACCTCCTCACTATTTTATTTTATGAAATATGAAAAAATAAACCGACAAAAAACGATGTTTACGTTTTTTCTATAAAGATAATAGTCTGAATTATTGTATCAGAAGATTTTTATAACTTTCAATGCGAGAGGGTTAACATACCTTAAAATCCAACCAACCAAACGAGGGTTGATGCGCCGTAAAACACAACAAACCAACCAACGATTGACATGCCATAAAACACAACCAACCAACCAACCAGCCAACCAACGATTGACATGCCATAAAACACAAACAACCAACCAGCCAACCAACGATTGACATGCCATAAACCCAACCAACCAACCAGCCAACGATTGACATGCCGTAAAACCCAACCAACCAACCAGCCAACGATTGACATGTCGTAAAACCCAACCAAGCAGCCAACCAACGATTGACATGCCGTAAAACCCAACCAACCAACCCACCAGCGATTGACATGCCATAAAACCCAACAAACCAACCAACCAGCCACGATTGACATGCCATAAACCCAACAAAACCAACCAACCACCAGCCAACCATCCCAACCCAACGATTGACATGCCATAAAACCCAACAAACAACCAACCACCAGCCAACGATTGACATGCCATAAAACCCAACCAGCCAACGATTGACATGCCATAAAACCCAAAAACCAACCAACCAACCAGCCAACGATTGACATGCCATAAAACCCAACCAACCAACGATTGACATGCCATAAAACCCAACAACCAACCAGCCAACGATTGACATGCCATAAAACCCCAACCAGCCAACGATTGACATGCCATAAAACCCAACAAACCAACCAACCAACCAGCCAACGATTGACATGCCATAAAACCCAACCAGCCAACGATTGACAATGCCATAAAACCAACAAACCAACCAACCAACCAGCCAACGATTAACATGCCATAAAACCCAACCAGCCAACGATTGACATGCCATAAAAAACCAACCAACCAACCAGCCAAAACCAACCAACCAACAACGATTGACATGCCATAAAACCCAACAAACCAACCAACCAGCCAACGATTGACATGCCATAAAACCCAACCAACCAACGATTGACATGCCATAAAACCCAACAAACCAACCAACCAACCAGCCAACGATTGACATGCCATAAAACCCAACCAGCCAACGATTGACATGCCATAAAACCCAACAAACCAACCAACCAACCAGCCAACGATTGACATGCCATAAAACCCAACCAGCCAACGATTGACATGCCATAAAACCCAACAAACCAACCCAACCAGCCAACGATTGACATGCCATAAAACCCAACCAACCAACCAACCAACGATTGACATGCCATTAAAACCCAACCAACCAACGATTGACATGCCATAAAACCCAACCAACCACCAACCAACGATTGACATGCCATAAAACCCAACCAACCAACCAACGATTGACATGCCATAAAACCCAACCAACCAACGATTGACATGCCATGAAACCCAACCAACCAACCAACCAACCAACCAACCAACGATTGACATGCCATAAAACCCAACCAACCAACCAACCAACCAACGATTGACATGCCATAAAACCCAACAAACCAACCAACCAGCCAACGATTGACATGCCATAAAACCCAACCAACCAACCAACGATTGACATGCCATGAAATCCATTCCAACAATCAACGGGTGACACGCCGTAAAACCGAGTTAATCCACTAACCAACCAGCCAATCTTATTTTCATAACTCATTTCCTTCTTCGTGATAAACGTTATCCGCTATCGATGGTCTACCAAGTGAAAAATGATATGCATCACCCACTGCGTATGCCGATGTCTATAGACATGATATCCGGAGAAAAGTTATCATATCTTAAGTGAGACTGTAGACAAGCGGAATAATAAACGAATACAAATGATATATCATGTGCTGCAATGGAATACGTAAAGTGCACACATAGTTATGGCGCAGACAAATTGACATACATCCGATACGTGTGCGCATATGTACGTGTCTGTGTACGTATGTATGCATGTATGTATATGTGTGCATGTCTCTGTGTGTGTGCCTCTGTGTGTGTGTGTGTGTGTGTGTGTACGTTTGTAAAGAGAGACAAAAAGAGACAGATCCGAACGGACCAAGATCTGTATTCGATTAATTTAAATAATACACACGACAGACAAACAATCTCAAAATGGTCAAGATGTAAAAGGCAGGTGTATATATATATGTGTGTGTGTGTGTGTGTGTGTGTGTGTGTGTGTGGTGTGTAAAGAAAAAGTGGAAGTAAATCCGACAATATGTAATATTATAAAAATTGAAAAAAAGTTTCCTTTACGAATAATCTTTAATAAGCCGACGCTGCAGTGTTTCGGTTTGTTTAATAAACCTTCCTCTGGGCTTTCATTGGTTTAAGGAAAAATAAATTATTATTCAAAACAAAAGTCTGCGAGCCTCTGCTTTGAGTGAGAGGCTCGCAGACTTTTGTTTTGATTAATAATTTATTTTTCCTTAAACCAACGAAAGACCCTGAGGAAGGTTTGTTAAACAAACCGAAACACTGCAGCGTCGGCTTATTAAACCTTATTCGTTAAGGAAACTTTTTTTTTACTTTTCTCGATTCGTTTACGCTTTACATTTGAATAGATATGCTCACCTAATTAATTAATTATTCAACTAATTAATTTTCAAAATGAGGTATGACTTCATATATATATATATATATGTGTGTGTGTGTGTGTGTGTGTGTGTGTGTGGTTATTTATATATACGTATGTGTGTGCATGTATTTGATAGATAAATAGAAGTGAAAATACTGAGATAGATTAACAGAATCTGAATTATTCACCAAACCCTCACCCACTCACTCACTTTCTCTTCTATGAATACAATTACATGTACAATGCTTTAACAAAATCGACTGAAGAAGTACCGCTTAACGCGGAACGAAATATAGATCTCCACATCTATTTGTTTTGAGTTATTTCTTTTTGTCCATTTTTCCTTTATCCTTGCCACATTCTGTCGGATTTACTCTCCTATCTTCATATATATATATATTAGAATGCTCTTGGAGAATAAAGTAATTTCTATATGGATGACAATATATAAATTTATTGGTTGGTTAAATATAGATCTTCATTGATCTAGGATCAGAGTATCTATTTAGCAAATTACTCCGACCACGGGCAGTATTTAATATGAGGTCATTTTTTTAAGCAGAGTAAAGCCGGTTTGAATTCAGAGTTTTTATTCTCCTAGACAGGTTGTCTGAGGTTAAAGAAGTTTTATTTACCTATAGGTATTAAATGAAACACAGACTCACATAGGAATTGAACCTGGCTTACCAATTTAATTTCTTATGACAATAATTGTTACACTAAGGATTTTTACGTTTTGATTTTATATTAACTTTAATCTCGTTTCTCTCTCTCTCTCTCTCTCTCTCTCTCTCTCTCTCTCTCTCTCTCTCACACACACACACACACACACTCTCTCTCTCTCTCTTTATATATATATATATATATATATATATATGTGTGTGTGTGTGTGTGTGTGTGTGTGTCTACAGGAAAAGTTAGAAATAATTAGATTCCCAAATAAAAATGACTTAATTAATAAAAAAGATGAGTTCCTAGGAAAATGTATGCATAGATTACACAATGCATTAGAATACCAATAAGATATAATTGATCAATAAGGGCATAATACAGTAAAATTATGATATAGCAGTAACAAAGAAAAACTACTAGAAGAAATAAAGAAATACATTTTAAAAACTTACCCAAACTCCAGACTAACTGACCCTACAAAGGTCAATAGAGTAAGTTGAAGATAGTGGTAAGGGGTAATAAAAGTATAATGTCACAGCGCACTACTACCCACGTAGGTCAAAATAGGAGGAGTTTAACCCCAACTACAAACTAGCAGCCTACTAAGGTTAAATTCAGGAAGAATTAAAAAGATATCAGTCTAGCTATATAAAGTAACCGAAAAAAATTCCACTCAATCCCCCTGATGAAGGTGTTGGAGTAACACCGAAACCGACGTCGGGAAACAACTTCGACTATTAATGCTCTATATTCACAATATATTGAGCCCTATTGGATTAACTACTTACGCTATGTTCACATAGTAGTACCCATAAATATATATATATATATATATATATATATATATATATATATATATCTTATTATAATGGAGATTGTGTGTTTGTCTGTCTGTAACCGAAACTATATTACTACTCAAGTCACAATTCCCTTAGTTATTTATGTCATATTCTCCATGGTTTTATTTTTATTTAAACCTCTTAATAATAAAATTGTTTTACATTATTAATACTGTAAAACCATTTCTACATACGCAGGACCTGTGGATAATACCACAGTAATAATAATTTAATTATTACAACGTTTGAATTGATACTTAAGAGTTATTTGGCAAAATATTTCAATATGTAAAAAGTATATATAATAGTAGATTTATCAAATTTTATCTTTTTTTCTTTCTTTGCTTCTTTTCATCTTTTCATTATATTCGATTGAACGGAATGATATTATTGCTTCCGAGCCCTGACCCTCTTCTAACTTTTCCATTCCCTTTCTTTCTTTCCCTTCTCATTAATATTTTTCTGTGTAGTATGTCCTTTTTCAATCCTCTTTCTTCTTTTATAATAGAGATTATCAGATAATAGAATTCGGCGGATAAGTGAAAACCAGATAATCAGATATATATATTATATTTTATTTTGTATGATTTTAAACGTCCACTTTTGAACCAAGAGGGTGTTGCATAATGATCGGGCCACGAATATATCATATTATTTTTACTAAACAACAGAAAATTTCAATAGAACGGTTATAAATTCTGGCTCAAAGAGGATATAGCTATAAAAATGGTTTTGTCTTTTTTCTGATGCGTTAAGTGATCTTCCTGGAGTTAATAAATATTTTGGGTGGCAAGCGGAAATAGTATATATATTAAAGACCGATTTTCTATTGCGTTAAATGTCATGGAAACGCAATGAGTAAATATTATAGACACACACCACACACACACCACACACACACATATATATATATATATGTTACGGAGGAGAAGGCATGAAATGAACGGTACTTGTAATAACAGTTTCTCACCTATGCGCTTTTCAACAAGAAAGTATTATTTGTTCCCTTTATAAATGGACAACCAATGTAATTGAGTTATTTTATAAATATGGATATGCCATTTGGGTTACTGGCGTTTCTCGCCTATAAGAATTGCTGGCGAGAACTGTCAGTAACGGCGGTTTCATTCGTTATACTACTTACATATAATGCTTGTCCATATTATTAAGTACATTTAATTATAATATAGCAAACACAGACTATATATATATATAATAATATTATATTATAATTATATATATATATATATATATATTTGAATTTTGATCTACCATTGATTTAGAGTTTCAATCATCGGACTCTGCTTTATACTTGAAGATTTTTATAGATATTATAACCAACTTAGCAAGTTAGTAGATGAGTACTTTAGATGAAGCAGTGTAGACCTATATCTCTATTATATTAAGGTATCATTATTATTGCTCTATGTTTATGTAATATTGAACACTCTTGGATAATTTAAGAAGTAACGGAACGCAAAAAGGCGACAATTGTATCTAATATATATATATATATATATATATATATATATACATTGCATATGATTATTTCTATAATTATCGAATTTTATGCGATAAATACGCATTGTAATTGCCTTTAAGCAAAAAATATAAATAAATAAATATATATACTTTATTCTACAATGCTTTAAACAACATCCAATCTTTCTAATTCCCCGAGGCATAGCCTAGTTTGTTATTGTTCACTCAACGTCCTGCGTACCTCATATGGTAGAGGCGGTATCTGTAATATTGACGGGTTAATTTCGCAGATTGTCCAGTGCGTATCGTGGCCGACAAGTAATAGTCTCTGACTAGCTGCTGAAGTCCCGGTTTCTGTCGGAGAGAATCGTTAGTATTAACATCGCTGATGAGACTAAATAAAGTTGAAAATAATCTGTACGATGTCTTAACACACTGACAATTCTATTGTTCGAGATTCACGTTGTCATGATTATTTTCTATCATATCGAATTTTTATGCGATATACGCATTGTAATTGCCTTCAAAGCAAAAAATATAAAAAATAATCATATACTTATCCAACATGCTTTTAAAAAAAAAAACATCCAAATCTATATATACTTATATATATATATATATATTATGTGTGTGTGTGTGTGTGTGGAGTGTTTGAGGTTAAAATTTGCAAATTGAAGGACAGAGTGTTCGACTTTTTAGAAACTTGCTGACCTTTGATGGACAAAGATGAACAATTTTTTCCAATGTTTCTAAGCAAAACACTCTTTTCTTTGTTTTACTTCTGTGATATTTTTCTTTATCTTTCTAAACATTAACATCTGTTTTCATCTATTTTGTTTTTGTCGGAATTGCTTTTAAGAATCATTTATATTGATGGTTTTATTAGTCTTTGTCTAATCTTATTTTTCTTACGAAACTTGAAAACCATTCTACAAATAAATAAGCTAACTACGGAACATAGAAATAAACTCCGAAACATTTGAAAAATCGCACCCTCATGTTCTTGGAATGTAGGCGGATGTCTTCAGAAATTGAACTCGCAAGTTTTGATCGTGAGGGGTGACTCAGGTAAGATTCCTGTCATTCCTGTGGATGGAGTGGTTCTGCCGCTGATAACGCATATATGCATGAGGGTGGTTTCTCTCAAGGGGTGAAATGATTTCAGCAGCCAAGACAATGGTTAAATAACATGCCTGATCAATGGGATTCCACACATCTTTTGACTAGCCACGCATTTGATTCGGTTAGTGCGTGCTTCCCACATTAAAAAAAGACATTGTGTCACATTCCTAAACCTGGTGGGGTTCTTGTTAAATCCAAAAAATGCTGTTTCCGGAGAGAGCTGGTTGTCCTTACCTGTCTGACGAACAAACCGCCTGCAACGAGTGACGACATGAAGACCTGAAAGATTTCCTGTTTTTTCAAAATTTCCTGCTAAGAAAACGACTTAACTGGGGATTGCAACCCGTATCGATTAGTAATGAAATCATCGACAGACATCATGGAAAATTTAGTTATATAGCCACGCCCTTCTTTAATCGATTCATTTCCATTTTAAGTGTCATTTACTAAACTAACTAGGTTTGAACACAGGCCAGAATTATGAAGTACCCCACTGACAATCGAATGCTCTTAATAATGATCTGCATCATTGAACCATTATAAAATACGAGGAAGCCCTGTTACTATGTTGTGAAGAATGTAATAGTTTTGCAAAATTTCATATATAAAGTGTCTTCTTCTTCTTCTTCTTCTTCTTCTTCTTCTTCTTCTTCTTCTTCTTCTTGGATTTTTACAAACCAGTTTTAAATCGTTGTTTTTTTTAACTGAAGTTTGAGTGACAGCAAGTTTCCTTATATCTCCGGACTCTTTAAGTATCGCAAGTTTGAATTTTATCAGTGATATAGTCTGGATGGCATGTTCTTTCCTCTGATCTCAGTTTCCCCCAGTCCTTTTCCTCCAGGCCTTTGAAATCATTCTAGGGCACCAACTACAATTGGTATCACTGTCGCCTTCTGTTTCACAGACTTTACATCCCTCTGGCAAGATTCTATGTATCTTTCTATCTGAAAGAATCTCCTGTGATCCCACATTTATTGTGTATTCATACTGTTTGCATACTCATTCTAAAATTAAAGTGGTACTTATCTTGATTTCTTCCATTGTTTTTTGGGTGACTCTATTATGCTGTTAACATCAGCTTTTTTCTACTTCCTTCATTATGCTTTAATACTGTCTAATCGGTCGATCCCTCTGTTATCCTGTGGATTATCTGTCATCTTATTTGGGCTGGACTCTGTCGATTTCTTGCTGGATCTTTCTGTTATTCTGGGATCTATC
>CM042178.1:23056277-23099841 GCA_023376005.1 Doryteuthis pealeii | reverse complement strand
AAAAGAGAGAGATGCACTCACCGCACATTGCAGATAAAAAAAGAACACTACGCCATCCTCATCAGTATAACAACAACAACAACTATCTATGACAGGTTATATAGTAGTTGGTAATCCTAGCCACACTGAAAGGACGTGAAACGTCGAAACAGTGTCTGTGGATTACTATATATACATATATATATTTGTCATTGATTGCCAACTGGTGTCCACTGACCTTTGCTGTCCGCTGTCTGGCCAATGACCAAGCCGCATCGATCACTCTCTCTCTCTCTCTCTCTCTCTCTCTCTCTCTCTCTCTCTCTCTCTCTCTCTCCTTATCATCCTCAGCCTATAATCACGACATGTTATCATATATCAAATGGTAACTCCGATCGATCCAATGACCCCCTAACTGGCCACTACCAACGGCGCTTCACCTCTACGAAACAGTACCCGGATATCACCCGTGTAATGCCCAAATGACTCACATCCTACGGACGAAATCCTGTCATCGGATACTAAATATTTCATTTTGTTGAAAGAATTCACTAATAGATAAATATGAACAGAGATAGATACATTTACATGTGCACGCATGCATACATGCATATATATATATATATATATATATATATATATATATATATATATATATGTATATATAAAGTAAAGTCGTCGGGGCAGCTTAAAGTCGGTATCAGCCAATCAGCGAAGGAGTCTATCCCCTTTTCACTTGCGCTAGACCAAGGAGATTATTTTAGCGTCTGAGGTGGATCTCCACACCTACCATCAGCTCCTTACTTTACCACACAGACCCCTGTGCTACTCATACACTGAGTTGGCGAGGACCGGTATCGAACTAGGAACCTTGTGGTTTCTAGCCGAACGCTCTACCGACTGAGCTAATATATATGGAGGCGCGTGGGCTAGTGGTTAGAGTCGTGGAAAATGGACTCGTCGATTCGAGTTCAATTCCTAGACGAAGCTGTTGGCATTTCACATAGCGCTAATACTCTTGGGAAAGGTATGAATCCATATATTCTCCCTCCAGCTATGGGTTAAATAGTAGGGCAGACTGGGCTCTTCAGCCTTGGGTAGGTAACCAGTCTAGGAGAGGGATAACTCTGAATTCAAAATTCCTGAGGTCGGTCGTTGATTGGGTTTGTGGCCACCTTTGATGCACCAATTCTTTCCTATCGACTGTGCCAAAAAGTGTGGATGGTCCAACACAAGCCTTCGCCACTATAAACAAATCCCTGTGTGGGAGTTCATTGAGTGTATGAACCCTCATACGTCGATAATCGACGGGAGAGTCCATTTTATATAAATATATATATATATATATATATATGAGAAGTAAATATGCAACTTTTGGGAGAATATGTGCTTAATTGAAGTCGTACCTAATTTTGAAAGTTAATTATTTAATAGTTAATTTTGTTTAGCATTACATTTGAATAGGTATGCCCACCTAATTAATTAATTATTAATTAATTAACTTTCAAAATTAGGTACGACTTCAATTAAGCACATATTCTCCCAAAAATTGTCGGCTAAAAAGCCATCAAAACACATCGTTTGTGTATTTACTTCTCATACTGTCGTGTAGAAAAGTCACTATAAGAGGAATAAAAACCTACTTCTAAACAAAACGAAAAATCTAAGAAAGTCCGGTTGGTGTAGAGGTTACGGTCCTCGCCTGTCAGCTTGACAGTCAGGGTTCGAATCACGCACAAGGCGGTCTTCCTATCTATAGCTCTGCTGATGAGGCCTAATAGGCCGAAATGTACATACTGTGATTGATTTTTCTCGATTTGTTTAGCCTAACATTTGAATAGGTATGCCCGCCTAATTATTTATTAATTAACTTTCAAAATTAGGTACGACTTCAATTAAGCACATACTCTCCCCCCCCAAAAAAAAATGTATGTATATATATATATATATTATATATATATATATATATATATATGAGTATAGATAAAAGGATATGAAAACAATACAATATGCTGTTAAAGTGAAAACATTTTATATCATATTTATACCTAATATTGAACAATATTTCGATTTATAAAAATCATCTTCAGAGCTTGTTTTCAATCCGGACTCATCGAGAGAGAAGCAGAAAATAATTTAAATTCAAAACAAAAAACACTGATGTTCCAATATATATATATATATATATATATATATATATATATATATATAAGTTAAGAGAAAGGAAATGCATCCGACGGTATGAGTATAGATAAAAGGATATGAAAACAACACAATATGCTGTTAAAGTGAAAACATTTTATATCATATTCATAGCTAATATTGAACAATATTTCGATTTATAAAAATCATCTTCAGGGCTTGTTTTTTACTCCGTACTCATCGAGAGAGGAGACGAAAATAATATGAATTCAAAACGAAAACATTGATGTTGCAAAAAAGTAAAATAGATAGATAGATAGATAGATAGATAGATAGATCTGAACACGCTGACATAGAGATATATATAGATAGATACATGCATACATACATAAACATGAAAATATGATAGATAAGAATAGACAGATATATACTCAAATAGATACATAAATGGATAGATGGATCAGAACAAACTGCAATAGATAGATAGATAGATAGATAGATAGATAGATACCATAGTGGCCATGAGTAGAGAGTGAAAATTGACTTGTTACCATGTAACCGAATGAGTGTGCCAACACCAGCGCCAGACAACATTCTTCTCCCATCAATACACTACCGTAGGCAGTTGATTTTTATTCTCTTTTTCATTACAAACACTGCGAATTTATTATTTTTATTATCATTACATTTCTCTCAATGAGAGTTTTCAAACCCGCCTAAACTGCTGATTCACTGGAGGCTAAGTGACAATAAGTCTCCTCGGGTCTCCAGGACTCGTCTGAGAATTCTAGCTGATTTAAACAATGCTCTTGTTTGGATGGTCTCAATTCTTCCTCGGATTTCCAATTCCTTCAGTCTCTTTTCTAATTCCTCCGAACTTTACCCTTATGTGACACAGTTTTTGTTTTTTTTAGCTCTCTGGTCAGGTTCAAGTATTTATCAATCTTTTTGTTTTCTTTCATCTTCCCTCTGTGTTCTACTGGGACGGCAAAATCCACGAGATGACAAGTCTTCCTATTGTTAATTATTATTATTATTATTATTATTATTATTATTATTTACTCATTTTGAGTTTTCACATCAGCATTAGCTGATGATCTTTCACTGGAGTCTGGGTGACAGCAAGTCTCCTCGGGTCTCCAGGACTCTTCTGAGTATTCTGGAAGATTGCAGCAGTGCAGTATTCTGGATGGTATCAATCCGTCTTCTGATTTCTAGACTTTCCAAACCCCTTTCCAATCCTTTTGGGACCGTTCCAAATGCACCAACTACAATTTTTGTTTTTAATTTTTTTTCTTCTTCTTTCAATGGATTATTATCGATTGCACACCAATCTATCAGGCTGTAAAAAAAAATTCAAAAAAGTTATTTATTTTTTGAGTTTTCAGGGGTGCTCATTTCCCCGTATAAGTTTATCGTAAACCGCTAAAAAAATGTTATTTATTTATTTTTCCTTCAATGGATTATTATCGATTACACACCAATCTATCAGATATTTTTTTTTTGTTTCTTGAAAGTTCTTTAATTTTTGAGTTTTCAGGGGTGCTCATTTCCCCGTATAAGTTTATAGTAAATCGACCCCCATATCGGAACCGCTCGAAAGGAAACTGGCGCAAAGGTGTCAAAGTTAGGGTGGCCCAGAAAAAACAGAACCCAAATTATTTATTTATTTTCCCATTAAACTAACCTTAAACCCCAACACCAACACCAACCTCTAACCCTAACCCTAACCCCAAACCCTAACCCCCTACTTGAAATTAACAGTTTTATTACAAAATTTGTGGGTTCTGTTTTTTCTGGGTCACCTTAATTTTGACACCTTAGCGCAAATTCAGCCCAACTGTTAAGATAGAGCGGCTCCGATATGGGGGTTCGATTTACGATAAACTTATACGGGGAAATGAGCACCCCTGAAAACTCGAAAAATAAAGAACTTTTTACATTTTTTTTTTTTACAATCTGATAGATTGGTGTGTAATCGATAATAATCCATTTAAGAAAAAGAAAAGAAATTAAAAGAAAAAATTTTTTTCAGCCGTTCCGATATGGGGGATCGGTTTACCATAAACTTATACGGGGAAATGAGCACCCCTGAAAACTCGAAAAATAAATAACTTTAATTTTTTTTTTTTTACAATCTAATAGATTGGTGTGTAATCGATAATAATCCATTTAAGAAAAGAAAAGAAATTAAAAAGAAAAAATTTTTTTCAGCCGTTCCGATATGGGGATCGGTTTACCATAAACTTATACGGGGAAATGAGCACCCCTGAAAACTCGAAAAATAAAGAACTTTTTACATTTTTTTTTTTTACAATCTGATAGATTGGTGTGTAATCGATAATAATCCATTTAAGAAAAAGAAAAGAAATTAAAAGAAAAAATTTTTTTTCAGCCGTTCCGATATGGGGGATCGGTTTACCATAAACTTATACGGGGAAATGAGCACCCCTGAAAACTCGAAAAATAAATAACTTTAATTTTTTTTTTTTTTACAATCGGATAGATTGGTGTGCAATCGATAATAATCCGTTGAAAAAAAATTAAAAACGAAAATTTTAGAGGGCGGGGGATTCCAAAAGTTCAGGTCCGCCAAATTAAGTCACCACTTTTTTCTCTCTCTTTCTTTTTTTTTTTACTAAAAACCGCCAGAAATGGTCTTTCGAATTTATCTCTGCTGAACTTGAAAAACGGTTTGAAAATTAGGGTGACCCAGAAAAACAGAACCCACAAAATTTGTAATAAAACTGTTAATTTTAACTAGGGGGGTTTAGGTTAAGGTTGGGGTTTAGGGTTAGTTTAATGGGAAAATAAATAATTTGGCTTCTGTTTTTTTCTGGGTCACCTATATACAGGGTGACCCAGAAAAAAAGAACCCACAAATTTTGTAATAAAACTTAATTTTAACTAAGGGGGTTTAGGGGGTTAGGGTTAGAGCTGGAGTTTAGAATTAGTTTAATGGGAAAATAAATAGTTTGGGTTCTGTTTTTTGGTTTTTTTTTTTTTTGGTCACCCTAATTTTCCCGACCGTTTTTCAAGTTCAGCCCTTATCTCGAGATTTCTTTTAATCATTTATTAACATTAAAAAAAAAACTATAGGAATCACTTTAATTCATTCCTATTAGTGTTGTCTCGAATATAACATTTATTTCGACCGTTTATTCATTAGACAATTCTCGGCGATTTTTTTAAAAAATTGATAAATAATTATCTCTTATTAGTTACCACCAATTTTCCCTGTGAAATTTACCCCACCCCTATACTTAATACAATGAAACTTGCATAAAAATTAATATTATCTTGAAAAAATCTTTTCAGTTTGAAAGAAGATACATTAAACAAACTACTGATGATTTTTTTTAAATTTTCAGCTAACGGAAATAATGAAAATTATGATTGAAAAACAATGTTTTCATTTTTGCACCGTTAAATCAATTGAAATTTACGTAGCCAAAAACAACTTACGACAAGAGGATTTTTAAAATATACTATGAAAAATCACGAAAATAAATTAGGGGAAATATTTTTTTACGAGGTCTACCCCCATCCCCTATTTTATTTTATGAGATATTAAAGAAATGAACCGAAATTGGGTATACCTATCTCTTATTTTTTTCGCCACTCACTCTTTGGTGTTCCTATTTTATTTTTTTTTTTTTTTTGAGTCCGGTCATGGACCGGGTAGTTTAGCTAGTATATATATATATATATATATATATATATATGAAGTGATCAAACAATGTGTTTGAAATGGCGAAGGCCGATAATTTGTGGGAGATTATGTGCTTAATTAAAGTCATACCTAATTTGTTAATTAATTAATTATAATTAAATTAATTAGGCGTGCATATCGGTTTAAATGTAAAGCGTAAACAAATCGAGAAAAAGTCGATCTCTGAATGTACATTTCAGCCTATTAGGCCTCATCAGCAGAGCTATAGACAGGGCAGTGCTTTGTGCGTGATTCGAACCCTACCTGTCAGGCTGACAGGTGGACATTCTAACCACTACACTAGCTGGCTTCCCCATAATTTCTCGTTTATTTTAAACGGATATGTATATCGCACTTTTTGGGTGACTTATGGCACGACAGTATGAAGTGGACAAGCAATGTGTTTGAAATGGCGAAGGCCGACAATTTGTGGGTGATTATGTGCTTAATTAAAGTCATGCCTGTGAAGATTTAAAGCAGCATGCTGGTCACTTAATGTTATTTACACTAAGTGGCTAACACGCTACTTTGAAACCAATGGTAACAACCGTACCTGAAATGTATTGTACCCTATATCAAATATATATATATATATATATATATATATATATATATATATATATATATATATAAGTGCTTAATTGGAGTCGTACCTAATTTTGAAAATTAATTAATTAATAATGAATTCATTATTAATTAATTAATTAATTTTCAAAATTAGGTACGACTCTAATTAAGCACTTATTCTCCCAAAAATTATCGGCAAAAAGCCCTTCCAAAACAAACCGTGTTTACATATATATATATATATATATATATATATATATATATATATATATGTGTGTTTGTGGTGTGTGTGTGTGTGTGTGTGTGTGTGTGTGTAATCTAGCTGTTCTTTTCATCTGATTGGAACACAATATACTTTGACATCGTCACTTGAGTTAGGTTAGCACGAATTAGATATGTAGATAGATAGATAGATAGATAGATAGATATGAACAGAGATAGATAAATACATAGATGGATAGATCGATACATACATTGATAGATATTAGCATAATTAGATAAAGAGTGAGATATAAACATACTGATATAGATAGATAGATAGATAGGAACATAATTTGATAAATAGATAGATTGATAAATAGATATGAACAAAATTTGATAGATAGATAGATAGATAGATAGGAACAGAATTTGATAAATTGATTGATAAATAGATATGAACAAAATTTGATAGATAGATAGATAGATAGATAGATAGATAGATAGATAGATATGAGCAGAATTCGATAAATAGATAGATTGATAAATAGATATGAAAATAATTTGATAGATAGAGAGATAGATAGATATGAAGAGAGAGAGAGAGAGAGATAGAGAGAGAGAGATAAATAGATATATGGATAGATCGATTGATACATTGATAGATATTAGCATAATTAGATATATAGTGATATATAAACAGACTGCCATGGATAGATAGATAGATAGATAGATAGATAGATATGAACAGAATTTGATAGATAGATACATACATATGAAGAGAGAAATAAATAAATAGATCGATAGATCGATAGATACATTGATAGATTTTAGCACAACTAGATATATAGTGATATATAAACAGACTGATATAGATAGATAGATAGATAGATAGATAGATATGAACAGAATAGATAGATAGATAGATAGATAGATAGATAGATAGATAGATAGACATTAGCATAATTAGATATATAATGATATATAAACAGACTGATATAGATTGATAGACAGATAGATAGATAGATATGAACAGAATTTGATAGATAGATAGATAGATAGATAGATAGATGTAAACAGAATTTGATAGATAGATAGATAGATAGATAGATAGATAGAGAGAGATGTGAACAGATCAAGATAGATAGATAGATAGATAGATAGATGTGAACAGATCAAGATAGATAGATAGATAGATAGATAGATAGATCAAAGACAACCGACAATTTTTTCCATTCTGCTCGATTCCAATGAAATTATTTGACAATGAAGAAAAAAAACTACTTTGTTAGCGTTTCCTTCCCGTCAATCCTCACAACTGTCGTTTTTCCCAGAGTCTTTTTGTTTGTTTGTCTTTTTTTTTTTGTAGTTTCTTTTTTTTTGGGGGGGGGTATTTTTGTTAATTTTCATGTTTTTTATTTTATTATTATTTTTTTCTTTCCTTGTTGAACGCACAGTGCCACTACTTCCTATTTCCCCCTATTCCCCCCCCCGTCGGGAATGCGGCTCAGAGTGAAATAATTTGGCTGGATCAATATATTCTTCATTGATCACTGTCATCGTCTCTTAGCCAAATCAGATAAGGCAGTGGATATATTTCTAATCGATTACTGTCGGATCATTCAGAGAGTGAGGGGGTGAGGGCTTTTTAGTTTACCCGGGTAGTTATGTCGTCGTGAGCGGGGGGCGGGGGGCGGTATTAAAAGTCTTTTTTTTTTTTTTTTAAATCTATGTTTTCTTTCTTTCTTTTTCTTTCTCTACCTTTCTTTTCCTTTTTGCTTTTTTTTTTCTCTTCTTTTTCTTCTTTTTTTCTTTCTTTCTCCTTTTTTTTCTTTCTTTCTTTTTTCCTTCTATTTTCTTCTTCGTTTCTTTCTGATTTTCTTTTTTTCACTTTTCTTTCCTTCTTTTTTTTTACCTCTGTTTCTCTTTTTTCTTTTAATTTTTTCTTTCTTTCTTTTCCGTTTACATTTTCTCTCCTTTTTTCTTTTTTTCACTTCGTTCTTTTTCTATCCTATTTTTTTTTTCATTCTTACTTCGTTTTTTTTTCTTTCCTGTGTTTTTCCTTATTTCTTTTTCTGTTTCTTCTTTTATTAGCCTTTCTTTCTTTCTTATTTTCTTTCTTTCTTCTTCACTTCTCTTGTCTTTCTTCTTTTTTTTCCATTTCCCTTTCATTTTTCTTTCCTTTTTTCTTCCTTTCTAATTTCTTTTCCTTTTATTTTTTCCTTTACTTTTGCTTCCTTTTTTCATTCTTTCTGTCTTTCTTTTCTTCCTTTTTCCCTTTTATTTCTTTTCTTCTTTTTGTTCTTCACTCTCCACATTTCTAGGAATAAAAGCGAAATATTCATTCTACCTAATTTGAGGATGTGGAGGTAATTGAAAGAAATAAGACGGAATAGCTTCACACTATACCAAAAGAGTATTTTCAAAGGTGCTTTGACCAATGGAAAACTCGCAGGAATAAGGCATGCCAGTTAAGCAACTGGAGTTTTCAAGTGGAGGAGAGTTGTTACCTAATCCCCTATTAATCTACACCACCCTGTTGCCTGTGACAGTAGAATACTTATGGCAAATCCCCAGACCTTTTTATCATATATGTGCAAGAAGGCGATGACTGAGGATCTTAGTATCCTGGGGATTACGGTAAACTGCATCTAGTGGTGAAGTTCCAATTCTGGAATGAGGGTTCAGTTTATTTTATAGTAGGAATTTACGAGGAAATTGTTCTTCTTTACCAAAAGAAAAGCTGACAATTCCGAGAGTGCATATATTGAAGGTAACCCTATTTTTTTTCCTTTTTTTAATTAATTTTTTTAAAGATGTTTGTTACAAAGTTTAATTCGCTTACGACCCAAGTCCTGTTGAAAATGCCAGTTCCCATGAGATCATCATGGGACGTCCAAACTGAAAGATTTGAAAGTGAATATCTTGAACATAACAAAAAATACTTTTGATAAACTGTAAATTATACCTTTTCCCCTTTTTATTTCAGTTGAGTTTTGCTTGTCATATCTTTTCTTGTCTAATTCTCAACTGTTCATTACCTACTGAACTATATTAAAAGATTTGCTGATAACTAACTTGGTGGGGGGGGGGAGAAAGAAAAAAACTTAATAAATATTAAACATTGTCATTTACTTTGTTCAAGCTAAAATATCTGACATCTTAATGTAGACAGAAAAAAAAATTGAAATGAAAATTTGTTTTGACTGACATATTTAATTCCATCATCATTACTTCCAGGTACAATCTGACCCGGAGTGGTATTACCTGTTAGGTGCCATCTATAGCTAAATAGATAAAAATGAGTTTAAAATGAGTTAAACACACAGTTTAAAAAAATGAATACTCATCAAGTATGAACAAACAAAAACGTATTCGTAATAAAATAACCAAATACGGGTTAACATGCCCCAAAACCAACCAACCAACCAACCAATCAACAATTATATGATTTGTAATTATTTCCGTTTAATAATAATCGTTAGTTTGTACACGATTATATGACCACTCCGGGTCAGAGTTAATCTGGGGGTAGAATACTTATTTCAATCCCTCAACCTTTTTATCATATAAGGGACACCCCATGTAGCCTAATGGTTATCAAACTAGCCTAGCAGACCATTTGTGTGAGTTCATTTCTCACTGGGTGCCCCATACTTCTGGCGTTGTGCCACATTTAAGCTAAGCTTAGTAAATAACTATATATACTAGAAGGCAGTGACTGAGAGGCAGGATGTCTTTGGTATGACGCTAGATTTCATCTGATGATGAAGTTCCAATTCTGCAGCTCTAGGGAGTGTGGAGTACACCTTTATCGTAATTTCTCCTAGGTACACTCGTACTCGGATGTGTTGTACCTGTCAGAGTCCCATCTATGGGTTGAATAGATACAAATATCTTATTATAATGGAGATTGTGTGTTTTTCTGTCTGTAACCGAAACTATATTCCTACTCAAGTCACAATTCCCTTAGTTATTGACATCACATTCTCCATGATTTTATTTTTATCTAAACCTCAATTATTAATAAAATTGTCTTACATTATTAATACTGTTAACTATGTCTACATATTGACAACATGCAATTATATTTATATATACAACAAAATAGCGGTTTACAGTGTGAACGGGAAGGCTAATTTGCATATTAATATAAAAAAATCGAATTTAATAAATATGTGGTTAGTATTATTGATTTCTAATTGTTTGGTTTTATTTTAATGAATATAAGCAAAAATCTCTTCAATAAATCTTAAATGAAATCCATTAACAAGATAAAATAAGTGTCATTTTATTCTTTACTTCCTCTTATAACTAAATACTTAAATTAGAAAAATTAACAATGAAAGACGAGAGTGATGGAAGAGTAAGTTTCAGTTGTTCCATTTTTTATTATACTCCTCTGTTTCAAATCTTTTATTATACTCCCTCTGTTTCAAATCTTATTATCTGTATTCTTATTTAGTTTCATTAGCCTTTCTAATTTAATGCAATATTTTATTACATTAAAACTTAAATACTTGCACCCGGAGGGTGCATATATTTGCTAGTGTGTTTAAAGAAAAATTGAATTCTCAACAAGAATGAATAAAACATAACAACTTCGACATGAAATAACCCAACAAGGGTTGGCGTGCCGTTAATAAGGATATTAGCGGTTTGTGGAATGTAAACAGACTTGAACTCTGCTAGCCCAGGCCACTTTCTATGGTAATCCTTAACTATTTCCTCGTAAATTCCTACCATAAAATAAACTGAACCCTCATTTTATGTCCGTGTTTTTGCAATAAATGTTTTATTTTTCTTGCATCCGTTATTTTACAATACTAAATATATTTTCTTTATTTGTTAAAGAATAAAGAATAAAAAAATATATATTCAGTATTGTAAACGAGGAAAAAGTTAAGGATTACCCTTTCTACGAGGATAACCATTACGCATCCAGCGCCTCCCTATCTAAAAATACTACACCTTCCTGATCAAAAATGGCTTTAAATACTTCGTTGTTCTTTGATTTCTTCTGCTTATTCTTTGAAATCTAAACCATCGTTCTCGGTGTGTATCTTGACTTCTTCTGATAGGTGACCCCGAGGTCAGAGTTCATTTTTACTCTTCCGAATCCTTATCAGATTTCTAGCCACTCAGAGTGTGTGTCAGAGTTTAGGTGTTATGTCGTCGTGAAATGTATGCCGAAATTGGGGTGGCCTTAATGAACAATTCTGTTATTGTAAAAGTACCTGATACCTATTACTTATGCATAATTAAATATTATATTGAATTAGAATGACTATTGAAATTAAATACGAACACAAAAAAGATTACATTTATTTTTCCTTTATTCTAATTGATTTCAATATAGAATTATACATAGGATTGATTTTAATATGTTTGAGAATAAAACAATAATACTAGAAGTCAATAACATCGAGTAATCATTTATAAAACACGGTTTTGTTAAAACCAGTATGCAAATTATTCACACCGTTTACTATGTAAACATTTATTCTTTAATGATATATATATATATCACACATCGTAGGATTTTAAGCACATTAATCATATGGGTTGTTCTGAGGCAAAACTATCTCAGCTACACCTTAATAGAGACATTGTTAATAAGATGCTAATTAAGATTTAATTATTATAAATATTATTTAATAACCAGAGTGAATATAATGTAAGTAGCTAAGGGAATTGTGACGTTGGTGGTGTTGTAGTCTTGGTTACAGACAAACAGAAATACAATCTCCATAATAATATCTAGATATAATATAAATAATTTATTTATATATCTAGATGATAAATCAAAATAATTTATGATAAACAATTTCAATCTTTTAAAAATGCACGCCACGATATCATTGTTTCTTTAATTAATTAAGTCATTTTAGAATTTAATAAAGATAGACAGCTCATTCAACTGAGGAAATCGTAAGGAAATCTAATAGATTGCAATGGAATTATCAGAATAAAAATTAATTAGAATAATTGCATTTATATTGTTATTATAAAAAAAAGAACAAAAATAGTTAAATCACAAAAATACTAATAGTACTAGCAAATATATGCACCCTCCGGGTGCAAGTATTTAAGTTTTAATGTAATAAAATATTGTATTAAATTAGAAAGGCAAATGAAACTAAATAAGAATACAGATAAAAAGATTTGAAACAGAGGGAGTATAATAAAAGATTTGAAACAGAGGGAGTATAATAAAAAATGGAACAACTGAAACTTACTCTTCCATCACTCTCGTCTTTCATTGTTATCTTTTCTAATTTAAGTATTTAGTTAAAAGAGGAAGTAAAGAATAAAATGACTTATTTTATCTTGTTAATGGATTTCATTTAAGATTCATTGAAGAGATTTTTGCTTATATTCATTAAAATAAAACCAAACAGTTAGAAATCAATAATACTAAGCACATATTTATTAAATTCGATTTTTTAATATTAATATGCAAATTAGCCTTCCCGTTCACACTGTAAAGCGCTATTTTGTTGTATATATAAATATAATTGCATGTTGTTAGTATGTAGACATAGTTAACAGTATTAATAATGTAAGACAATTTTATTAATAATTGAGGTTTAGATAAAAATAAAATCCTGGAGAATGTGATGTCAATAACTAAGAGAATTGTGACTTGAGTAGGAATATAGTTTCGGTTACAGACAGAAAAACACACAATCTCCATTATAATAAGATAATATATTCGCTTGGTTAACCCTGTAGAGGAGAGAACACTCCTGTGCCAAGGGGACATGAAGTAGGGAGATTAACGTCCCTTGTCAGGTGGTAAGGACTTTCTCTTAACCATAATTAAGTTTAACGTCATTCCCAGGACATGAAGGCCCACAGCCACCGCGTTCTAGCACCCATACGATAAAAAGGGTTGGGGCTTGCCATAAGGGCAGTAGGGTTGAGACAATCATATAGGTGCTAGGGTTTGATGTGACCAGCCGATTGATAGGAGTGGGCCTCTTCGTCCGCCCGTCTAGCCTAAGTATGGGCCAAAGTGGAGTGTTGCATGACATGAACTGTTCATCCACCTGGGTTACGTCCTTAAGCATCATGGGTCGCCACCCACGGCCAACAGGTGGCCCCATTGGGGGAGTCTTACCCCTCTGCAGAGGTACAGTTGGTGCATTCTAACGCCCTACCGACACGGCGGGTTAATATTTATCTACATATCTATATGCACATATTTGCATATACATACATACATATATATATATATATATATATATATATATATTTACATGGACATATATACATACACAATCACACACTCACACATACACACATATATAGGTAATTTTGAACTTTTGTTTCGTAAATTAGGGTGTCCCAGAAAAAAACAGAACCCACAAATTTTGTAATAAAACTGTTAATTTTCCCATTAAACAAATAAAACAGGAGTTAGGGTTAGGGTTAGGGTTGGAATTTGGGGTTTAGGGTTATTTTAATGTGAAAATAAATAAATAAATTGGGTTCTGTTTTCTTCTGAGTCACCCAGGACAGGCTGACCAATCTATCACAGTTTTCATGAAACGTAATTTTCATGTTTAATAAAGTTCATAGTTCGACTCAGTCAAACAATTTTCTTTCAATTTTTTCCTCTTAACCCAGGTTTTAATCTTATTATAATGGAGATTGTGGGTTTGTATGTCTGTAACCGAAACTATATTACTATTCAAGTCACAATTCCCTTTGTTATTTACATCACATTCTCCATGATTTTATTTTTATTTAAACCTCAATTATTAATAAAATTGTTTTACATCATTAAGTCTGTTGACCACATCTACATACAAATAACATGCAATTGTATTTATATATACAACAAAATAGCGGTTTACAGTGTGAACGGGAAGGCTAATCTGCATATTGATATTTAAAATTTGATTTTAATAAATATGTGTTCAGTATTATTGATTTCTAATTGTTTGGTTTTATCTTATTGAATATGAACAAAAATCTCGGGGATAAATCTTAAAAGAAATCCATTAACAAGAAGAAATAACTGTAATATTATTTTTTACTTCCTATTTTAACTAAATAGTTAAATTAGGAAAATTTACCAATGAAAGAGGGGAGTAATGGAAAATGATGGAAGAGTTAGTTTCAAAGCTGTTCTATTTTTCAATCATACCCCCTCTGTTCCAAATATTTTTATCTGAATTCTTATTCAGTTTCATTAGCCTTTCTAATTTAACATGATATTTTATTATATTAAAACTTAAATACTTGCACCCGGAGGGTGCATATATTTGCTAGTATAAAATAATGTCAATTTAAGTTTTTTTTTTCTGTAACCACTAAAATCACAGACGAGACCCAACATTAAATGATTTCAAATAGATACTAGATCTTTACAATTTTTTTGTTTTGTTTTCAAACAATTATAGCTCTCTCTCTCTCTCTCTCTCCTCTCTCTCTCTCTCTCTCTCTCTCTCTCTCTCTCTCTCTCTCTCTGTATATATGTTTGATATATTATAGTTATATTGGGTTAAGACAGTTCTAAATGACAGTTATCTCTGGATTCCGGGTTCAATCCATTTTGTTTAAGATCACTAATCACGATTGAGCCTATCAGCCTGAGGATGATCCCGTCCTTTAAGCATCACGGGTCTCCACCCACTGCTAACAAGTGGCCCCACTGAGGGATTCTTAGCCCTCTGCAGAGGTGCAGTCGGTGTATTCTAAAGATCCAACCGACAGGGCTATTTCAGTCTTCTAAAATTGTATTCGTTTCGTTTAAAACGACAATCTTTTCTGTTTGAATATTAAGATTGCTGAATTTTCTAACCAATTTCTCGGCTAAATGTTGGAAAACGATGAATTTTCGTTGCATTTTACAAGATGATTTTTTTAAATGCTAATTCCTCAAACAATGGTGCAAGTAAGAGGTCTAGTTTTTGGTATCAGTATTCATTATATCAACACATAACTTGCGCTGTTTGAGACAATTTAATATTTGAAAAAGAGTGAAAAATCGACTTACCCTATTCTGCACTTATCATGTCTATATTCTTATCGGCTTCAGACGGTGTTAGCTCAGCTACTTGATTTATTGTTTTTAATGTTCAAACGTTAATGCTTGTTAAATTTATTTGTTTTTTGCCCCCTAAGTAAGCTTGTGTTTGTGTTAGTGTTTGGGCTCTGTAGCTGAGTATAAGTGACGTTGTTATGGAGGCGTGTGGTGTAATAAAAAAAAAATCTATCAGTAATGGAGATTGTCTGTATTTCTGTCTGTAACAAAAACTACGTCATAGCTCTACGCCACAGCTTACCTCAAAATATTCTTATGCTATATACACCCAAAATTTGAGTAAGAAATTTTAAAAATTGTTTTTTTACTCTCGTCCTTTTTTTTTTTTTTTTTTTTCAACAGTAACAAGAAGTTAACTAAAAAACTTACAAATAAATAAATACCTACGATTTTTTGTAAAATTGATGTGGAAAATATTCAAAATAATTGTTTGATTATTACATGCACGCAACATTTTATTTGAGAGGGACGGGGCTCAGTTTTCATTTCAAATTGTTTTTTTTTTTTTAAATTTGTTTTCCTTTAATAAATTTGATGATTTTGCTTACTTATGACACAAACCCTCTAACATTGAACTTTTAACTTCCACCCTCTCAGGCAATGTATTTCAAAAATTAATTTTTACGACGCCCAGGGGGTGTTTTCTGTTGCTAGTAGAAATAAAAGAAAAGGGAAAAGCATTTAAATTACATAGTAGTAACTAGAATTGGCTGAAAAGCACAGATTAAAACAGATTAAATTATAATTTGGCCATTTTTAAAGATTGAAAAGTTAACATACTGGAGTGATATTCTAAGGACAGCCAAAATCCAACTGTCTTATATTTCTGCTGCAGGCTTATGGTCTGTTTGAGAGGGTTCTTATGTTAATGGTGTTAGGAGGAGGAGGGGAGGGGAAACACATGGTCAATGTTAAAAACAGAAATAAAAATAAAAATATAAGAGAAGGGAAAAGCATTTAAATTACATAGTAGTAACTAGAATTGGCTGAAAACCACAGATTAAATTATAATTTGGCCATTTTTTAAGGCTTGAAAAGTAACTTACTGGAGTAACATTCTGTAATATTGTTATATAGCGGCATCTTCGCGGCCTAAATCGTGTATGTAAGTAGTCGGACTTAAGAAACCACAACATATGGGTATAGTAGGAGTTTTGATTTTATTTCTCTTCCCCGGCTGGTGGGTGGCGAGCGTTGACAATAGAAATGCCCGAGGATTGACAATCGACTACTACTACTGCTGGGATGACTGGCGATGGTGAGGTAAAGGGTGGCTAGGTGACGTCTCACAGACCGTGAGCTCTGTCGCCCACTTGTTTTCTGTTCCGGGACTTCTGTCTGACTGACCTGTCGGCACGATACCCTCAGGCCTTTATATTGATAGATACTCCTACACATCTTTATCTTTTGATCTGATAACGGTCATTTGTTATATATTTCTTTATCTTCTCCCTGCTTCTTTGACCGGAAAGCCTCGCTTCCGTTTTCCCCTTTTTTTAAATATAAATTTTTATATTTCTCTTTGTCTTTTTGCCGGAAGCTTCGTCTTCCGGCCGAGGACAATACAACAATATCACTCCAGTAAGTTACTTTTAGAGTAATAGTTAGAGTCGTAAGAAATAGACTCATCAACACGAGTTCAAATCCTGGATGAGGCTGTGTGCATTTCACATAGCGCTAATAGTTGATTCCATCCTATCAAGAATTTGGACCGCCCTGTCGGCTGCAGCTTTAGAATGCACCTCTGCAGAGGGGTAAGACTCCCCCAAATGGGACCACCTGTTGGCCGTGGTTGGCGACCCGTGATGCTTAAGGACGCAGTCTTGGTGGATGAGCAGTCCATGACCAGCAACACTCCACTTAGACCCTTATTTAGGCTAGACGGGTGGTCGGAGAGGCCTCCTCCGATCAATCGGCTAGTCACGTCATGTCCTAGCACCTATATGACAGCCCCAACCCCATTGCCCTTATGGCAAGCCCCAAGCCTTTTTATCATATGGGAGCTAGAAGGCGGTGGCTGAGGGTCTACATGTCCTGAGAATGACGTTAAATTCTATCCGATGGTGATGTTCCAGTTCTGGAGGTTTGGGGGATGTGGAGCACCCCTTCATCACCATTGCTCCCTGGTCCACTCTTACCCGAAGTGGTAGTACCTGTTAGGGTCCCATCTATGGGTTAAATACAAAAACATGAGTTCATTAAAGAATTGAGTATCTATTAAGAATGAATTTATTTCACAACTTTGTCGGCATTAAATGACCCACTGGGGTTGATATGCCGTAAAACAAAACAAACCAAACTAAACCAAGAATTTGGATAATAAGAAATTAGGTTCAGTGTGAATGCAGACCCCACAAAATCATCATTCTTTCTGAACTGGACATTCGTAATTTCCTAATTTAGAGTATTTTAATTGTAGTTGTATTGGATTATACGGACTATTGTCTTCTCTTCATTGTTATATACCCAACGTTTCGGCCGATGTGACCTTCGGCCTTCTTCGCGTGTTTTCTTGTCGAACTCGAAAGCCTTCATGTAATCAAAAGCCTTCACGGGACTATAAACTGATCCTTTATTCAATCCACTCGGTTAGATTGTTCTCATTGGATTGAATAAGCACTCTACAAGATTACACTAATTTTAATCATATTTTAATTGGCTTCTATACAAAATTATAAAATCATTCCTTTATCAGAACTGACAAAAGAACTATCAATTAGTTAAAAGTGAAAATAGAATTATTGATTAGTTATGACTAATAATAGAATTATTGCTAAGTTAGGACTGGCAGTAGAAGTATTGCTTAGTTATAACTAAAAATAGAATTATTGCTTAGTTATGACTGACAGTAGAAGTATTGCTTAGTTATAACGAATAATAAAATTATTGCTTAGTTACGACTGACAGTAGAATTTTTGCTTAGTTATGACTAATAATAGAATTATTGCTTAGTTACGATTGCCCGTAGAATTATTGCTTAGTTATGACTAATAGTAGAATTATTGCTTAGTTATGACTGACAATAAAATTGTTGCTTAGTTATGACTAGTAATAGAATTATTGATTAGTTATGACTGGCAGTAGAATTATTGCTTAGTTATCACTATAATAGAATTATTGCTTAGTTATGACTAATAATAAAATTATTGCTTAGTTATGAATAACAATAGAATTATTGCTTAGTCATGATTAATAATAGAATTATTGCTTAGTTACGACGGACAGTGGAATTATTGCGTAGTTATAACTAATAATATAATTATTGTTTAGTTATGAATGACAATAGAATTATTGCTTAGTTACGACTGCCTGTAGAATTATTGCTTAGTTATAACTAATAATAGAATTATTGCTTAATTATGACTAATAATAGAATTATCGCTTAGTTATGACTAATAATAGATTTATTGCTTAGTTACGACGGACAGTAGAATTATTGCTTAGTCATGATTAATAATAGAATTATTGCTTAGTTACGACTGACAATATAATTATTGCTTAGTTATGACTAGAAATAGAAACTGATCAGAACATATGCTGCTCCCACCAAAAGAGTATCTATCGTCGGTGGCCTAAAGTCGGTATCAGCCAATCAGTGAGGGAGTGTATCCCCCTTTCACTAGTGCTAAACCGAGGAGATTTTTTGTTTTCGCGTTTGAGATGGGTCGCCACCTCTATCAAGCGCACCAATATGTTGAACATTGTTATCCACCTGACTTTTCGTAGACGAATACTTCAGCTAGTAGTTTTGAGACGTTCATTTTTGAATGGAGTGATGACGTGTTGATATCTTAATATAATGGAGATTGTGTGTGTGTTTTTATCTCTCTCTCTCTCTCTCTCTCTCTCTCTCTCTCTCTCTCTCTCTCTCCGTCTCCCTTTCTCTCATTCTACATCATTCTTCATCACTGTTCCTGTTAAGGTCCCATCAATGGGTTAAGTAGAAAAATATGTTTATATAAAAAATTGAGTATCCATTAAGAATGAATTTATTTCAAAACTATCCTGCCCTGTCGGTGGGGCGTTAGAATGCCCGACTGCGCCTCTGCAGAGGGGTAATACTCCCCCAATGAGGCCACCTGTTGGCAGTGGGTGGTGACCCGCGATGCTTAAGGATAAAACCCAGGTGGATGAGCAGTCAAGACTTGCAATACTCCACTTTGACCCTTACTTAGGCTAGACGGGCGGTCGGAGAGGCCTCCCCGATCAATCGGCTGGTCACATCAAGCCCTACCACCTATATGATTGCCCCAACCCCTTTTTTATCATATGGGTGCTAGAAGGCGGTGGCTGATGGTATACATGTCATGGGAATGACATTAAATTCTATCTGATCGTGAGGTTCCAGTTCTGGATGTTTGGGGAATGTGGAGCACCACTTTATCACCATTGCTCCCTGGTCCACTCTGGCCCGGATTGGTAGTACCTGTTAGGGTCCCACCTATGGGTTAAATAGAAAAATCTATTCATAAAAGAACTGTATTATCCATTAAGAATTGAATTTATTTCAAAACTTTATCGGCATTAAATGACCCACTGCGGTTTGATAGGCCATAAAACAAAACAAACCAAACCAAAACGAACGCCATTGAACTAGAAGCACCAGCAGAACCTGCATTCTCGTGCACTCAAAACTGAATAATATATTTGTCTTCCTGCTAAGTATAATCGAGATAGATCAATAGTCGTTCGTTCGCTTTATCGATTCCAAAGCTACTCCTGAATGATTCCGATACAGATCAGTTAACGTTGATAGCAATAGTCCAGCGATAATGTCCCCCCGGGGGGTTGTGGACAGTGTCCAACTAACAGGGTGAAGTCGACTGAAACGTAATGCCCTAAACAAACCCCGACCAATCAATATGGGTGCCTCTCCGTAGTTAGGTACTTCTGCGACAGCATCATATCACGTGTTGAATAATACTCCTCAAGGGTCAAGTGACACCAGGTCTCATCATCACACCTGTATTATTCCCAGTATTCCTAGTATTACCGGTATGCCCGATCAATTTAGGTGCCTCTTCATAGTTAGGTACTGCTGCGACAGCATCTCATTACGTTTTGTATAATGCTCCTCAAGGGTCAAGCGATACCAGGTCTCATCATCACACCTGTATCATTCCCAGTATACCCAGTATTCCCAGTATTCCCGATCAATTTGGGTGCCTCTTCATAGTTAGGTACTTCTGTGACAGCATCTCATTACGTTTTAAATAATGCTCCTCAAGGGTCAAGTAACAGCAGGTCTCCTCATCATGCCTGTGTAATTCCCAGTATTCCCAGTATTCCCGATCAATTTGGGTGTCTCTTCAGTTAGGTACTTCTGCGACAGCTTCTTATTACGTTTTAAATAATGCTCCTCAGGGGTCAAGTGACAGCAGGTCTCCTCATCACACCTATATCATTCCCAGTATTCCCAGTATTACCGCTATTCCCGATCAATTTGGGTGCCTCTTCATAGTTAGGTACTTCTGCGACGGCTTCTCATTATGTTTTAAATAATGCTCCTCGAGGGTCAAGTGACAGCAGGTCTCTTCATCACACCTGTTACATTCCCAGTATTCTTAATGTTCACATGGATCTTTATTTGTACTGTAGTTTGCATTGGCAAGGTCTATTCAATAAGTATCGAGACTGAAACTGTATTTACTGGGACAGAAAAAAACAGCGAATAAAACATCAATTTTCTTCAAAATACGAGTGTTAAGTTTATGACCGCCATCTTTGGCCAGTTAAAAAGGACTTAAGGCAAGTAAGTCCTGAACTATAGAATCCTTTGGTAAGTGAATAAGTCCTGAACTATAGAATCCTTTGGTAAGTGAATAAGTCCTGGACTATAGAATCCTTTGGTAAGTGAATAAGTCCTGAACTATAGAATCCTTTGGTAAGTGAATAAGTCCTGAACTATAGAATCCTTTGGTAAGTGAATAAGTCCTGAACTATAGAATCCTTTGGTAAGTGAATAAGTCCTGAACTATAGAATCCTTTGGTAAGTGAATAAGTCCTGAACTATAGAATCCTTTGTAAGTGAATAAGAATCCTAACTATAGAATCCTTTGGTAAGTGAATAAGTCCTGGAACTATAGAATCCTTTGGTAAGTGAATAAGTCCTGAACTATAGAATCCTTTGGTAAGTGAATAAGTCCTGAATATAGAATCCTTTGGTAAGTGAATAAGTCCTGAACTATAGAATCCTTTGGTAAGTGAATAAGTCCTGAACTATAGAATCCTTTGGTAAGTGAATAAGTCCTGAACTATAGAATCCTTTGGTAAGTGAATAAGTCCTGAATAAGTCCTGAACTATAGAATCCTTTGGTAAGTGAATAAGTCCTGAACTATAGAATCCTTTGGTAAGTGAATAAGTCCTGGACTATAGAATCCTTTGGTAAGTGAATAAGTCCTGAACTATAGAATCCTAAGTGAATAAGTCCTGAACTATAGAATCCTTTGGTAAGTGAATAAGTCCTGAACTATAGAATCCTTTGGTAAGTGAATAAGTCCTGAATCCTTTGTAAGTGAATAAGTCCTGAACTATAGAATCCTTTGGTAAGTGAATAAGTCCTGACTATAGAATCCTTTGGTAATGAATAAGTCCTGAACTATAGAATCCTTTGGTAAGTGAATAAGTCCTGAACTATAGAATCCTTTGGTAAGTGAATAAGTCCTGGACTATAGAATCCTTTGGTAAGTGAATAAGTCCTGAACTATAGAATCCTTTGGTAAGTGAATAAGTCCTGAACTATAGAATCCTTTGGTAAGTGAATAAGTCCTGGACTATAGAATCCTTTGTAAGTGAACTATAGAATCCTTTGGTAAGTGAATAAACTATAGAATCCTTTGGTAAGTGAATAAGTCCTGAACTATAGAATCCTTTGGTAAGTGAATAAGTCCTGAACTATAGAATCCTTTGGTAAGTGAATAAGTCCTACTATAGAATCCTTTGGTAAGTGAATAAGTCCTGGACTATAGAATCCTTTGGTAAGTGAATAAGTCCTGGACTATAGAATCCTTTGGTAAGTGAATAAGTCCTGGACTATAGAATCCTTTGGTAAGTGAATAAGTCCTGGACTATAGAATCCTTTGGTAAGTGAATAAGTCCTGGACTATAGAATCCTTTGGTAAGTGAATAAGTCCTGGACTATAGAATCCTTTGGTAAGTGAATAAGTCCTGAACTATAGAATCCTTTGGTAAGTGAATGTCCTAAGTTTTGGAATCCTACGTAGTGTCAAAGGTCCAGTAATATAATCCTATGTTCCGTCGTCCACGAAGGTTCAAAGCAGGTGGGAGTAGCTAAGATCAGAACAGCCAGTATAAATAACAATATCAGCAGCAGAATACTGCCAGTGATTGGTCAATAGGTTAGTCACGTGGTTATACGCCTTATATCCCAAATCCTCAACAACGAGACATGTTTAAAGGTGATCGAGACTTAAGCAATACTAGAAGCGGCTACCCAGCGTTGCCTGTGTAGACGGGTTTTTTTTTAAGTTAGTCTCGCAGGTTCATTATTACTGAATCGTGAGTTGGATCCTCGCAGGATGGCCCATTAAAATCCCCACATAAAAAAGACCTTGCGTTGCTTTGGCATTAAATAACACATGAAGTTTTATATGCCATTAAAAAGAAACCAAACGAAGCAAATATTTTTTTTCTATCCACCACCACCACCCCCTTTATAGATGTTGTAGAGGAGTGAACACCCTTACAAGATGGACTGACCCAATAGCATTTAAGAGTCGACGCAGCAGTGGCTGAGGTCGGAATTTATTCGAATGGAATTACTGCGTCAACTCCAACCATTTGAACCTCCTTATTTGTACGTTTGTCTTGTGATTTGTACTACTTCTTTGTTTTATATTATTTTATATATATTTTATATTTTATATAATTTATATATTAGTTTTATATATTTTATCTTTGAATAAATACATATTCACACTGTTGACTTTTTTATATATAAGGTGTGTGCTAGACGCCTGCTTTTACTTATAGACTCGGCAAGAACCGTGTGATCTCTCTTGGCCAATCACTGGCAGTACTCTTCTGCTGATACAATACTTAAACCAAGAGTACTGGCCATAACTATTTTGCTTTTCGTAGACGACGGACATAGGATTAAATCACTGGACATTTAACAATACGCAGGATAGGACTTATTCGCTTACCAAAGGATTCCATAACTCAGGACTTACTTACTTTAAGCCCTTTTCAACTGGCCAAGGATGACATTTAAAAACTTTACATGTATTCTCTGTGTATTCTTTTTGCCACCTCAAGGATACAACAGATTGATCTCATCCTCGTCGCCAATCTGTTGTCTTGTGATTAGTACTTCTTTGTTGTATGTTAAGTGTTAAATAAACACATATTCACACATCCTGTATTCTCATCCTCGTTGCCAATCTGTTGTATCCTTGAGGTGGCAAAAAGAAATTGGGACGAGCAAAAATAATAAAATCATCATTATCACAATAAAACAATAAACGGCGATTCAAAGAGTATTTTTCCTTTCTTATTACTCATATGTAGAGTCGATGAATATTGCAATAATTTTCAAGCAATTTCTCTTAACATTCCTCTTCCCTTCATTATTATTATTATTATTATTATTATTATTATTATTATTATTATTATTATTATTATTATTTTCACTCCTTTTGAGTTTTTCACATCAGCGTTAGCTGATGGTATTTCACTGGAGTCTGAGTGACAACAAGTCTCCTCAGTTCTTCAGGACTCTTCTGAGTATTTTGGCAGATTGCAAAAGTGCAGTATTCTGGATGGTCTCGATTCTCCCTCTGATTCCCAGATTTTCCAAACTGTTTTCCAATATTTTTGGGACCGTTCCAAATGCACCAACTACAATTGGTATAACTTTGTCTTTCATATTCCATAACTTTTTCAGTTCTCTGGCAAGGTCCAGGTATTATTATTATTATTATTATTATTATTATTATTATTATTATTATTATTTACTCCTTTTGAGTTTTCCCATCAGTATTAGCTGATGGTCTTTCACTGGAGTCTGAGTGACAGCAAGTCTCCTCGGGTCTCCAGGACTCTTCTGAGTATTCTGGCAGATTGCAGCAGTGTAGTGTTCTGAATGATATCAATCCTTCCTCTGATTTCCAAACTTTCCAAACCCTTTTCCAATCCTTTTGGGACTGTTCCAAGTGTACCAACTACAATTGGTATCACTTTCACTTTCATACTCCATAACTTTTTCAGTTCTCTGGCAAGGTCCAGATATTTGTCCATTTTTTCATTTTCCTTTAGCTTCACCCTGTGATCTGCTGTAACTGCAAAATCCACCAGTTAACAAGTTCTTTCTTTTTTGTTAATCAACACAAGGTCTGGTCTTCTTGTTGGGATAAGGTGATCCGTTTTTATTTCAAAGTCCCTGAGAATTTTATGTGTTTCGTTCTCAAGGACAGATTCTGGTTTATGCATATACCATTTTGTTGTATGGTCAAAATTAAATTGTTTGCATAATTTCCAGTGGATCACCTTCCCAACCCAGTCGTGTCTAGTTTTGTATTCCTTTGTGCTAGTTTGCTACATTCGCAGAGTACATGGTTTACAGTCTCATCTCTATTACTGCAAAGTCTACATTTGCTATTTTGTTGGGTCTTATCAATTTTTGCTTTGATATAGTTTGTCCTTATGGCATTATTCTGTGCAGCAATTATTAGTGATTCAGTTTCTCTTTTAAGGTTTCCTTTTCTTAACCACGCCCAGGTCTTTTCGTGTGCAACCTCTCCAATTTGTCGTTTGAAGTGTCCATATAATTGGGTTTTTTTCACATTTTTGTTTTCTAGTCTTTGTTGTTTTTCTGTTTGTCCATATGTCACATCTACTATTGTTGGCCGCCTTAAGTAATTTGTCTTTACTCTTTTTGTGTAGACTTCGAGTTGTTGGATTGTGGTTTCTACGCAGTCCTCTATGTTGGCAAGAACTCTTCCTCCTTCTTTTCTTGATACATATAATCTATCTCTATCGTCTCTAGGGTGGAGAGCCTTGTGCATGGTCATTAATTTTCTCGTCCTTTGGTCAATCTGTCTGAGTTCTTCTTTTGTCCATTATAAGAATGGTCCTGAGTATATTATAGTGGAGACAGCCCAGGTATTGATTCCTTTGATTAGATGTCTGCTGTTGAGTTTGGTTTCTAGAAGTTTTCTTGTTCTCCTGAGATATTCTTTTTAACTTTTCCTTTCATTTCTGTTTGCATGATATTGTCTGCTTCTAAAATTCCTAAGTATTTGTAGTTTTCATTTTCATCAAGTGATTTTATAGTTTCCTGATTTAGCAGTTGTATTCCATCTATTAATTTTCTTTCACCCCGTTTTATTACAAGCATAGCACATTTTTCAATTCCAAATTCCATCCATCTTGGCTATATATTCTAATAGTTTGTACTAGGGTCTCTAATTCGCCGCGGGTTTGGAGAGACTAGAGTAGAACTGATGTCGCTGTTAGTAAAAAATGTCGGACCTAATATTTTTGAATTCACCGAGTGGACGATTTTAATCACACCCAAAGTTTAATGAAGCTAAGCTTGAAGCCGAATTTAAAATAAGACTGGTATCAATTTTTTTGCATCAAGTCAAAATTAGCTACCATAATTTCTAAACCAAAAGTCAAATTAGAATTACTATATAAACCTCCTTAGATTAGTATCAATTTTTTTTACATCAAGTCAAAATTAGCTACCATACTTTCTAAACCAAATGTCAACAAATTAGAATTACTATATAAACCTCCTTAGACTAGTATCAATCACACAATTAATCCGAACCTAACGGGTAAGTAAGTTGTATTTCTTGAACATTAGCCTATTTGAATAACACCACCAAACCCTCTAGCCATTAATCAGTAAAATTAAAGAAAAAAAAAACCTACATTTATTTTTCATAACCTTATATATATAATAGCTGACAACAAAGAGAAAAAAAAAAGAAAAAAAAATATTTTGATCCTCACTGGATGCCCCATACTTGTGACCCCTCACAACCTACCCGCAGCAAATGTGTTGGATAACTATCTACAATATTAATATAATGTCTATATAAAAATCAAATTCTCTTAAGTAATTCATCCTATACTTACCAAAGGTATATTGTTAATTTCTTTTTCTTACAATTTTTTTCCGAAAATTATTGGTGTTTTTGATCTGGTTAGGCAATTTTGATTCAAAAATATTCTATTAACAAAACTAGCAAAAAGAAAAAAAATATATATTTATACTACTCTATTAACAAAACTAGCAAAAAATATATATATATATTTATATTACTCTATTAACAAAACTAGCAAAAAATATATATTTATTTATATTACTCTATCAACAAAACTAGCCAAAAAACATATATATTTATATTAGTCTATTAAAAAAACGAGGAAAAAAATATATATATATTTATATTACTCTATTAACAAAACTAGCAAAAAAATATATATATATTTATATTACTCTATTAACAAAACTAGCAAAAAAATATATATATATATTTATATTACTCTATTAACAAAACTAGCAATATATATATATATATATATATATATATATATATATATATATATATATATATATATATATATATATATATATATTTATATTACACTATTAACAAAACTAGCAAAAAAATATATATATATTTATATTACTCTATTAACAAAACTAGCAAAATATATATATATATATATATATATTTATATTACTCTATTAACAAAACTAGCAAAAGAAAAAAATATATATTTATATTACTCTATTAACAAACTAGCAAAAAATATATATATTTATATTACTCTATTAACAAAACTAGCAAAAAATATATATATATATTTATATTACTCTATTAATAAAACTTGCAAAATATATATATATATATATATATATATATATATATATATATATATATATATTTATATTACTCTATTAACAAAACTAGCAATATATATATATATATATTTATATTATTCTATTAACAAAACTAGCAAAAAGAAAAAAATATATATTTATATTACTCTATTAACAAAACTAGCAATAAAGAATATATATATTTATATTACTCTATTAACAAAACTAGCAAAAAAAATATATATATATTTATATTAATCTATTAACAAAACTAGCAAAAAATATATACATATATATTTATATTACTCTATTAACAAACTAGCTATATATATATATATATATATATATATATATATATATATATATATATATATATATATATATATATATATATATATATATATATATATATATATATATTATTCTATTAACAAAAATAGCAAAAAGAAAAAAAAATATATTTATATTACTCTATTAACAAAACTAGCAAAAAAATATATATATATATTTATATTACTCTATTAACAAAACTAGCAAAATATATATATATATATATATATATATATATATATATATATATATATATATATATATATTTATATTGCTCTATTAACAAAACTAGCAAAAAATATATATATTTATATTACTCTATTAACAAAACTAGCAAAAATATATATATATATATATTTATATTACTCTATTAACAAAACTAGTAAAAAGAAAAAAATATATATTTATATTACTCTATAAACAAAACTAGCAAAATATATATATATATTTATATTACTCTATTAACAAAACTAGCAAAAATATATATATATATTTATATTACTCTATTAACAAAACTAGCAAAAAATATATATATATATTTATATTACTCTATTAAGAAAATTAGCAAAAAAATATATATATTTATATTACTCTATTAACAAAACTAAATATATATATTTATATTACTCTATTAACAAAACTAGCAATAAAAAAATATATATTTATATTACTCTATTAACAAAACTAGCAATAAAGAATATATATATTTATATTACTCTATTAACAAAACTAGCAAAAAAATATATATATATTTATATTACTCTATTAACAAAACTAGCAAAAAATATATACATATATATTTATATTACTCTATTAACAAAACTAGCAAAAAAAAATATATATATTTATATTATTCTATTAACAAAACTAGCAAAAAAAAAAATTTATATTTATATTACTCTATTAACAAAACTAGCAAAAAAAATATATATATATATTTATATTACTCTATTAACAAAATTGCAAAAAAATATATATATATTTATATTACTCTATTAACAAAACTAGCCAAAAAATATATATATTTATATTACTCTATTAACAAAACTAGCAAAAAAATATATATATTTATATTACTCTATTAACAAAACTAGCAAAAAAGTATATACATATATATTATATTACTCTATTAACAAAACTAGCAAATATATATATATATATTTATATTACTCTATTAACAAAACCAGCAAAAAAAACATATTACTCTATTACTAGCAAAAAAATATATATATTTATATTACTCTATTAACAAAACTAGCAAAAAAAATATATATATATATTTATATTACTCTATTAACAAAACTAGCAATATATATATATATATATATATATATATATATATATATATATATATATATATAAAGAAAATTTGAAAAAACAAGTATTCCGAAATTGGGATGAATTTAATAATCGATGTTTAAAACATAATACCAGGCTTCATTTAATTATTTATTTAGTTATCATTCCCACTTTGTTTCCCTATGTTCTCTTAAAAATAATCAGTCCATTAATACTTTTTCTCGTCTTTTGCATTTCTTCGAGTGGCGTCACGCGTCATGACACCTTCGCGTAAGTAGATCGCGACTTGCCTTTCAAAATTAAAACGCTGATCAAATACAGTTACATAACTAAAAAGATTTTCATCTCCTGTCACATATAAAAACATCCATCATTTTCTTCACCCCAAGAGACATCCTGATGAAGGTTCAATGTAACCGAAATGTTTTAAACATCGATTATTAAATTCATCCCAATTTCGGAATACTTGTTTTTTCAAATTTTCTTTATATTGTCGGATTTAATTTCCATATTTACTCCCATATATATATATATATATATATATATATATATATATATATATATATATATATATATATATATATATATTACTCTATTAACAAAACTAGCAAAAAATATATATATATTTATATTACTTTATTAACAAAACTAGCGAAAAAACATATATATATTTATATTACTCTATTAACAAAACTAGCAAAAAATATATATATATTTATATTACTCTATTAACAAAACTAGCAAAAAATATATATATTACTCTATTAACAAAACTAGCAAATATATATATATATATATTTATATTGCTCTATTAACAAAACTAGCAAAAAGAAAAAAAATATATATTTATATTACTCTATTAACAAAACTAGCAATATATATATATATATATATATATATATATATATATATATATATATATATATATATATTTATATTACTCTATTAACAATATATATATATATATATATATATATATATATATATATATATATATATATTACTCTATTAACAAAACTAGCAAAAAATATATATATTTATATTACTCTATTAACAAAACTAGCAAATATATATATATATATATTTATATTACTCTATTAACAAAACTAGCAAAAAAAAAAATATATGTATATTTATATTACTCTATTAACAAAACTAGCAAAAAAAAAGATAAACAAAATTTTGTTATTATCTTCATTTACTACGGCGAAAGAAACCATACGAAGAGATTCATAAATGAATCCAGCTCAACCACAACAGGTAAATATATGACTAAAAAGCAGGACCTATGGATATACCACAGTATGATAATTTAATCATTAAAACATATGATATGTTTACTATTGCTAAATTGTTCAATATGTAAAAAGTAATGAAATACCTGACAATGTCTATATTTCAAGCAAAATACATAAACAAGCAGGATCTGTGGATATACTACAGTATGATAATCTAATCGTTAAAACATTTGATATGTTTACTTATTAGCTATTGCTAAATAGTTCAATATGTAAAAAGTAATGAAAATACCTGACAATGTCTATATTTCAAGCAATATGCCTAAACAAGCAGGACCTGTGGATATACTACAATATGATAATTTAATCATTGACACGTCATCTTCCCATTCAGACAAGGAGAGCGTAGTTTTACACTCGGTCAGAAATAAGGTGACGTTAATATCGAGTGAGAGAATCTACTGAAGTTATTGTTTCCAGTTTTAAAAACCTTGGTTAAACACAACTTTTTCGGTGCACAAAGGGACTCGGCCAATGTTAATAGTGGGGCTCGAGTGATACGCACAGTTACCAATCAACATAAGTCAAATTGACTATAACGGAAGGCACGCGACTGTTCTCCCCAGACCACAAAAGCAAAGAGTGAAAGAATTCCTTTTGAGTGACTGACTAAAGTCAGCTGCTGGAATCTGCGTTGATAAACACTCTAAAGTTTCTGTGTTGCCAAACTGCATAGGCCCTTACCTTTCCTTGGGACAAGAACGGCCGTGTGGGGAGGGTGGATCCGCTGCTGGGGCAACAGCTCATCGACCAAAACCCAGCCCAGGCTACGTAGTTTGGTAAACAGACCCCCAAGTTTACGCATTACGGCAGCGTGCCTTGTAAACGTCCTCGGAGCGCGCAGACGAGTGGCCAGTTCAGCTGTGCAGTTTGGAAACAAGACACCACCACGTAACAATATATATATATATATATATATATATATATATATATATATATATATATATATATATATATATATATACTAACAAAAGTACCCAGTTCATGACTGGACAAAAAAATAGGAACACCAAAGAGTGAGTGAGGAGAAAACAGGAGTAAGGGAGAAAATAAGAGGAACATGATTTATCAATTTTTTTTTTAAATCGCTTAGAATTTGTATAGTAGAATGTTTGTTTAATTTAGAAAATGTTTCCTTCTTTTTTTTTACATTTAAGATATCATTTTTTAAAATGCATTCCTAAACTTTATCACAGATTTAACGATAAACAAAGCAGAGAATTAGTGTATTTTAGGGTGGCCCAAAAAATTGTTTGCTACGTTTTTAAAAACTAATTAAAATTAATTAAATCTTTTATTCAAGGTCAAACTTTTGTCTAAATCGATAAGTAGTAACATAATGACCATCATTAAAAAAGAAAAAATATCATTACATATACAGTGTATTTCTAATACATTTAAAAGGATTTGATTTGGTCAATTTCGACGCGATCCGCCATTCTGTCTCTTTTTCAATTGTTTTTTGGCGCTTGTTTACAATTTTAATGTAACATTCGCGATTGCAAAAAAACATAACCAAAAATCAGGTAATCATCCGATTTTAATGAAATTTTCAGTATTGATTTATCAATTAATGAATTTTATAATGTTATTTTATTTCAAAACTTTAATTTAGTATTTTTGCTATGAAAAATTACTATATGAAATTCATTTCAAATATGAAAAGCCTGATGTTAAGTTTAAAATGTTATATTATTAGATTCTAGAAATAAATATCTATTTAATGCAAACCTTATCTTATTACATCAAAGTATACTTTTTGAAGAAAAACTGAAAATGTACCCCCATTTTTTTAAGCTGAAAAAATATCGATGTATAATTTTTTCTTTTATAAGATAATAGCCAATTAAATAATTATCAAAATGAGTAAAAAAGAAATCTCAAAAAAAATTATTTATATATTAATTTTTTACATTTTATTTTCCGATTTTCGGTACTTATTTTCTCATAGAAAATCCACCGTAATATTTTTTTGTTGTTTCTATTCATAACTTCGGTCTTTTATCTCTTTATTTATACTGTAATTAGTACAGAAAATTACCAGCTCGCAAAAATGTTACGCCCCCATCATAAGGGTGGGGTCAAAATTAAGTGACTTGAAGAAAATGAGAACGTTTTGAAATAAAATAAATAATGCATTATAAAGATCATTTATTGATAAATAAACACTGAAAATTTCATTAAAATCCGATAATTCTCTGATTTTTGGTAAATTATTTTCTGTATGGGCTAAAGTCATTTTGTCAAAAACGCACTTTCGGCTAATTTTTGGCCACCCTAGTGTATTATAATATTCGTTTATTTTAAGAATAGTCTCTTTTTGTTTACATTTCTGAAGCAATTTTATTTTTTAAAGCGAAAATTGAAATGTATTCATTTAGTTCCGTATTTTTATTAAAATGTAACAAAAAATGCTAAGAATTAAATACTTACAATTGTTTGTATTACAATTTCTTCTTTTTTTTCTTTTTTCTTTTTTTTTTTTTTTTTTTTTCCTTTTTCTTTTCTTTGGTCTAAAACTCTTTATACGAGTATACTTCATTGTACATGCGAAAAAATTAAATACTGATTAAAAATAAATATATTTTATTCTAAAATGAAAGTATTAATGATAAAAACAAAGTTGAGTCATTATTAATCGTTAAATTAAATGTTTTCGTTTATTTTTGTTATTTACTTCACTATGAAAAATAATTCAATCGATAAAATCACATACAATCTCTGTCTGTCTGTCTGTCTGTCTGTCTGTCTGTCTCTCTCTCTCTCTCTCTCTCTCTGTGTGTGTGTGTGTGTGTGTGTGTGTGTGTGTGTATATATATTTGATATATTATAGTTATTAAGACAGTTCCAAGTGACAGTTATCTCTGGATTACGGGTTCAATCCTGAGTAGCGGCAGTAACATAGAAAAATAATTAACACAACTCCTACCCCAGCTATGGTTGGCGAAATAAGAACAGGATACCCCCGTGGACTAAATAAAGGGTTAGGTTCAAAGTTCCGTGATGGCTACCGATTACGACAAGAAGGTTCCCGAGTCCGAAAAGAAGGTTCCCGAGTCCGAGAAGGTTCCCGAGTCCGACAAGAAATACCCGAAGAAGGCCGGGGGGTATATCGACCGATACGTTGTACAAATAACAATAAAGATGAGGACAATAGTCCGAATAACGCAGATAATACCAATCATCAAGCCTCATCTCAAACATTCAGAGAAATATTATATTTATTCCTTCTCTCCTTTCTTTCTTTATTTTGTTTTAAAGATTATTTAGAAAGATTATTTTATTTTATTTCTAACCAAATAAATATCTCTAAGATTAGACCGGTGATACGTGAGATATTCCGAGCTGAAACGATTAGGGCACACACTTGTCAACTTCAAATTACCAGCAGCGGCCCGATTTTAAATCACTGCTGAATATAGGCAGCAACCAGCAATCTTTTTAATAGCAGCAGCAGCAGCTATACCACGATTATCGCAAATCATTTGATTTTTTTAATTAATTAATTATATCCCTTAATAAGTAAAAATCAATAACCAAATTTGGTGTGTTTCTTAGTTATAAGGATGTCAATGTGTATACCAGATTTCGAATCTAAATAACATCTCGTTTCTGAGTTATAAGCAGACACGTACAAACTTTCTTTTATATATATATATATATATATATATATATATATATAATATATATATATATATATGTGTGTGTGTGTGTGTGTGTGTGTGTGTGTTGTGTGTGTGTGTGTGTGTGTGCATATCTGTTAATTAGAAAAAAATATATGGGTAGATAGATAGATATATGTGTGTGTGCGCATATCTGTTAATTTAAAAACGTTCATATAGATATATGAATATATCTGTGTGCGTCTATCTATTAATAAATCTATCTCTCTATCTCTCTATCTATCTGTGTGTGTGTGTGTTCATATCTGTTAATTTGAAAAAGTTTATATCTATATACATATAAATATATGTGTGTGTGTGTGTGTATATCTGTTAATTTTTTTTTAAAAGTTTATATAAGCATAAATATCTATGTGTGTGTGTGTGCGATGCCGTGTAACAAGACTCGTATTTCATATGTTGACAGACACACACACACATACATACATAAACACATACACACACATATATTCACACTTGATGCGGATAAGTATTTGAATACACAATCTAAAAAAAAAAACATCCTTCCATTATTTTACAGCAAATATCGTAAATAAATTTTATTAACGTCTTTGCTCAAATTTATCGTCGATTGAAATAAATGTTTATCCGGAGATACTGTTGTAATTTTAGACGCCGAAGAAGTCTGAAAACTAAACTGATAAATATAAAAAGTTTCGAATATCTGCGAAATGAACAAATCATTATAAAACAAGTTTTTTGTTTGTTTGTTTTTTAATCAGAAAAGTACTTAAACTTTTACCAACGTACTAACACCGAAATATCAATGAATGTAACAGCCCGTGTTATTATTAAAGTCCTCCAATGTGTGTTATATATCACTAAGAAATAAAGGTTTACATTATATATAGTGTGGTTAGTTTGCATATTGGTTTTAAAAAACTGGGTTTAATAAATAATTATTTGGTGTTATTTATAGATACCAATTAAAATATAACTGAAATGGGTGTAATCTTTTTTTTTTTTTTTTGTATGAACTTTTATTTAATTTGGTTAGTCTTTTTAATGTAATATATTTTCGTGACGGAGAACGAGTACTACCGTACTCATTTAGAAAAAGAGCAAGACATTGTCATGCCTGCCGGAGTCGAACCCTCGCCCTCACGAATGCGTCCATCCAGCGATTTAGGCGATGGATGGACGCGATATGTAATTCAGGTTCCCCGGATATTGGGGCCTACACGCGTCCATCCGAATGCACGAGAATTGTGCGTTGCACGGGCGCGAGGTTCGACTGATGTGTCCGGATGTTTGGGGAATATGCCCATAAATAACTGAAGTGAGTGGAGCGTGGGTAGAAGCAGTTGGCCTACGCGAGACTGCAGTCATTGAAGAAACGCTTTGTGGACGACCTTGCATCAGAATTTGTTTTTAATTCAACAAAATGTTATTAAATTTAAACTTAAATAATTACCCACGGAGGGTGCATATTCTTGTTTGTTTTTGTTTTTATTGATTTTAACGGTATATCAACCCATCTGGGGTTATGTCATGCCTAACGGTTAGGAAGTAATACATATCGTGTATTTATATTTATACTTTTAGTAATTGGTTTTAAAAATGTGTTAGCATTATTGGGGATTATGTTGTATGGTATTGATTTGTTTCATGTCTATATTCTATGGCATAATTTTATTTCTCTCAAAAAAGAGAGAATATCCTCCATGTTGACATTTTCAAACAGATCTTTCATATTGTTTGCTTTAAAATAATGGTTTCTGATGTGAGCAAGAAACCTGCATTCCGTGAATAAGTGTTGAACTGTCAAAGGTATTTGACATGTTCCTTTCTTTATTTTTTCTTTCTTACTTACTTACTTTCGTTCTTTCTTTCGTTCTTTCTTTATTTTTTCTTTATTTCTTTCTTACTCTCTTTCTTTCTGTCTGTCTTTCTTCCTTTCTTTTTTCCCTATTTTCTCTTTCTTTTTTCCCTATGATTTCTAATAAGGATAATGTCTTGTTTTTAATTATCCTTCAACAAAGAATCGAACTAAACCTTCTTTTCTTTCTTTCTTTCTTTCTTATTTTTTCTTTCTTTCTTTCTTACTTACCTTCTTTCTTTCTTTCTCTCGTTCTTTCTTTTTTCTTTCTTTTTTAATTACTTACTTAATTTCGTTCTTTCTTTATTTTTTCTTTCTTTTTCTTTCTTTCTTTCTTACTTTCTTTCTTTCTTTTTTTTCTTACTGACTTACTTTCACTCTTTCTTTATTTTTTTCTTTCCTTTTTCTTTCTTTCTTAGTTTCTTTCTTCTTACTTTCTTTCTTCTTTTTTTTTCTTACTTACTTACTTTCGCTCTTTCTTTATTTTTTCTTTCTTACTTTCTTACTTTCGTTCTTTCTTTATTTTTTCTTTCTTTATTTTTTCTTACTTACTTTCTTTCTTTCTTACTTTCGTTCTTTCTTTATTTTTCTTTCTTTATTTTTTCTTTCTTTATTTTTTCTTACTCACTTTCTTTCTGTCTTTCTTCCTTTCTTTTCCCCCTATTTTCTCTTTGTTATTTTGTTTAAATTAATGATTTCTAATAAGGATAATGTTTTGTTTTTTAAATTTATCATTAAACAAACATGGCACCACATCTCCCTATGCGTTGACATTCTGTGGCTGACGAGCTCACAAGAACTTGCCTGTTGTTATTACTTCATATAGGGTTCAACTCCTTAGACAATTGACGAACTAAAAGAAATCTCAGCAGTGTCAATGTGAGCATCATTAGGGATCGTGTTGTATGATATTGATTAAGTTCATGTCTATATTCAATGGTATAATAATATTTCCTTAAAAAAGGGCAGAATGTCTTCTATGTTGACTTTTTCAAATAGATCTTTGATATTTTTTGCATTAAAATAACGGTTTCTGGTGGGAGCAAAAAACCTGCATTCCATGAATTAGTGTTTAACAGTCAAAGGTGTTTGACATGTTTCACATTGTGGTTGTTGTTCTTGTTTGAGTATATTGGAGTGTGTGACGAATGCGTAATCGTGAGACAATCGTTTGTTCCTCTTTAGACTTTCTTAAAGTTGGTATCCAGCCTCCCAAAGTGGGTTTGATTAGGAAGAGTTTATTGTGGATGTTGTTATTTCAGTGTCGTTGCCATTTTGTATGAAGGAATGTATTAATTCTAAGTTTCAAATCAGTATATGGTATCTTGAAATTATCGGCGATCAAATCTAGAGCCGATTTAGCTGTGGAGTCTGCTCTTTCATCCCCCATCACTGCTATATGACTTGGGATCCAGCAGATCATAATCTCCTTAGAGTTAGGCAAGTCTGTATAATATCTCTCTATATATCAAAATGTGTGTCTTTTTGTTTGTTTGTCTGTAATTAATTAATTTTAACTTCCTGCCAACTTAGTTTATGTCACGCGGTTTGTTTTAGGGCATATCGAAAAAACTAGATTGTATACAATTTGAAGAAAGGCTCAACACATTACTTACTATACTAGTACAAAATAAAAAACACACTCCGGGCGATGTAAAAATAGATTTTTGAAAGATATTGCCAGATGGGTGGAGTAAAAAATTAAATGTCAGCGAGTTTATATCCTAAGTAATTAAATCATCATTTTCATTAAAGAATTAAAAAATAAAACAATCTGAAATGTAAACTTTAAATATGTATTAAAATAAAACAAACTATATATAGATATATAATACCAGTCATGTATTTATTAAAACTTGTTTTAAAAAAACAATGAGATTTGCAATGTTGCATGTTCAAATTTTGGGTGTATTTATTCTATGTTATGACGATTTTGGATAATGTGACGTAAGTAGTAACGTAATTTTTGTTACAGACAAAAACCGGAAGCGAATCTCCATTATTAATAGATACATTATTTTTTTAAATATATAATCTATCTATCTATATATTTATACTCTTGTTCCTTTATCTTTCGAACATTAACCTCTTGCAACACTCTCTGGCTCAAAGTGATATCGTACAAATCGTCAAAGATGAAATGCAAAAATGTAAGTCCTGTTTATCTTGTGTCGCTTAATCGCCGAATCCTTATTTCTCTGAGTATCGTCACCTCAGTTAAAAAATAGACCATTCCGTTTTTTATTATAAAGAAAAAAAAGGACATGCTACACAGATGAATATAATGAGAAAGAAAGGAAGGAAGAAAGACCGAAAGAAAGAAAGACAGAAGGAAAGAAAGAATGAAGTGGAAATATAGACAGAGGGAGTGAATGCGCGGAAACTGATACCGTTAATCTGTTTCAATCAAATGTAATGAAAAGTTGATTTAAGGAAAGAAAGAAAATGAAAGAGTGCGCGAGAGTTAAATCAAGATTATTATACTTTTTAGATATTGAAGGTACTGCTAGTCAAGATTGTACATATTGAACTATTTGCAGTAACTCTTAACTAAACTTATCAAAGTAATAATTAAATAATAATATATCCACAGGCCCTTCTAGTCTATATAATAATACTGGTGTTCCTACAAGATTATTATACTTTTTACATATTGAACTATTTCGCAATAGCTCTTAAGTAAAAATATGAAAGATTGTGATAATTGAATTATCATATTGTGGTATATCAACAGGTCCCTCAACTAGAGAGAGAGTTAAATAAAGATTATTATACTTTTACATATTGAACTATTTGGCAATAGCTCTTAAGTAAACATATGAAACATTGTGATAATTAAATTACCATATTGTGGTATATCAACAGGTCCCTCAACTAGAGAGAGAGTTAAATCAAGATTATTATACTTTTTACATATTGAACTATTTGGCAATAGCTCTTAAGTAAACATATGAAACATTGTGATAATTGAATTATCATATTGTGGTATATCAACAGGTCCCTCAACTAGAGAGAGAGTTAAATAAAGATTATTATACTTTTTACATATTGAACTATTTCGCAATAGCTCTTAAGTAAACATATGAAACATTGTGATAATTGAATTATCATATTGTGGTATATCAACAGGTCCCTCAAGTAGAGATAGTTAAATCAAGATTATTATACTTTTTACATATTGAACTATTTGGCAATAGCTCTTAAGTAAACATATGAAACATTGTGATAATTAAATTATCATATTGTGGTATATCAACAGGTCCCTCAAGTAGAGAGAGTTGAATCAAGATTATTATACTTTTTACACATTGAACTATTTGGCAATAGCTCTTAAGTAAACATATGAAACATTGTGATAATTAAATTATCATATTGTGGTATATCAACAGGTCCCTCAAGTAGAGAGAGTTGAATCAAGATTATTATACTTTTTACACATTGAACTATTTGGCAATAGCTCTTAAGTAAACATATGAAACATTGTGATAATTAAATTATCATATTGTGGTATATCAACAGGTCCCTCAACTAGAGAGAGTTAAATCAAGATTATTATACTTTTTACATATTGAACTATTTGGCAATAGCTCTTAAGTAAACATATGAAACATTGTGATAATTAAATTATCATATTGTGGTATATCAACAGGTCCCTCAACTAGAGAGAGTTAAATCAAGATTATTATACTTTTTACATATTGAACTATTTGGCAATAGCTCTTAAGTAAACATATGAAACATTGTGATAATTGAATTATCATATTGTGGTATATCAACAGGTCCCTCAAGTAGAGAGAGTTAAATCAAGATTATTATACTTTTTACATATTGAACTATTTGGCAATAGCTCTTAAGTAAACATATGAAACATTGTGATAATTGAATTATCATATTGTGGTATATCAACAGGTCCCTCAACTAGAGAGAGTTAAATCAAGATTATTATACTTTTTACATATTGAACTATTTGGCAATAGCTCTTAAGTAAACATATGAAACATTGTGATAATTGAATTATCATATTGTGGTATATCAACAGGTCCCTCAACTAGAGAGATTATTATACTTTTTACATATTGAACTATTTGGCAATAGCTCTTAAGTAAACATATGAAACATTGTGATAATTAAATTATCATATTGTGGTATATCAACAGGTCCCTCAACTAGAGAGAGAGTTAAATCAAGATTATTATACTTTTTACATATTGAACTATTTGGCAATAGCTCTTAAGTAAACATATGAAACATTGTGATAATTGAATTATCATATTGTGGTATATCAACAGGTCCCTCAACTAGAGAGAGAGTTAATAAAGATTATTATACTTTTTACATATTGAACTATTTCGCAATAGCTCTTAAGTAAACATATGAAACATTGTGATAATTGAATTATCATATTGTGGTATATCAACAGGTCCCTCAAGTAGAGATAGTTAAATCAAGATTATTATACTTTTTACATATTGAACTATTTGGCAATAGCTCTTAAGTAAACATATGAAACATTGTGATAATTAAATTATCATATTGTGGTATATCAACAGGTCCCTCAAGTAGAGAGAGTTGAATCAAGATTATTATACTTTTTACACATTGAACTATTTGGCAATAGCTCTTAAGTAAACATATGAAACATTGTGATAATTAAATTATCATATTGTGGTATATCAACAGGTCCCTCAAGTAGAGAGAGTTGAATCAAGATTATTATACTTTTTACACATTGAACTATTTGGCAATAGCTCTTAAGTAAACATATGAAACATTGTGATAATTAAATTATCATATTGTGGTATATCAACAGGTCCCTCAACTAGAGAGAGTTAAATCAAGATTATTATACTTTTTACATATTGAACTATTTGGCAATAGCTCTTAAGTAAACATATGAAACATTGTGATAATTAAATTATCATATTGTGGTATATCAACAGGTCCCTCAACTAGAGAGAGTTAAATCAAGATTATTATACTTTTTACATATTGAACTATTTGGCAATAGCTCTTAAGTAAACATATGAAACATTGTGATAATTGAATTATCATATTGTGGTATATCAACAGGTCCCTCAAGTAGAGAGAGTTAAATCAAGATTATTATACTTTTTACATATTGAACTATTTGGCAATAGCTCTTAAGTAAACATATGAAACATTGTGATAATTAAATTACCATATTGTTATATATCAACAAGTCCCTCAAGTAGAGAGAGTTAAATCAAGATTATTATATTTTTTACATATTGAACTATTTGGCAATAGCTCTTAAGTAAACATATGAAACATTGTGATAATTAAATTATCATATTGTGGTATATCAACAGGTCCCTCAACTAGAGAGAGTTAAATCAAGATTATTATACTTTTTACATATTGAACTATTTGGCAATAGCTCTTAAGTAAACATATGAAACATTGTGATAATTAAATTATCATATTGTGGTATATCAACAGGTCCCTCAAGTAGAGAGAGTTAAATCAAGATTATTATATTTTTTACATATTGAACTATTTGGCAATAGCTCTTAAGTAAACATATGAAACATTGTGATAATTAAATTATCATATTGTGGTATATCAACAGGTCCCTCAAGTAGAGATAGTTAAATCAAGATTATTATACTTTTTACATATTGAACTATTTGGCAATAGCTCTTAAGTAAACATATGAAACATTGTGATAATTGAATTATCATATTGTGGTATATCAACAGGTCCCTCAAGTAGAGAGAGTTAAATCAAGATTATTATACTTTTTACATATTGAACTATTTGGCAATAGCTCTTAAGTAAACATATGAAACATTGTGATAATTAAATTACCATATTGTGGTATATCAACAAGTCCCTCAAGTAGAGAGAGTTAAATCAAGATTATTATACTTTTTACATATTGAACTATTTCGCAATAGCTCTTAAGTAAACATATGAAACATTGTGATAATTAAATTACCATATTGTGGTATATCAACAAGTCCCTCAAGTAGAGAGAGTTAAATCAAGATTATTATATTTTTTACATATTGAACTATTTGGCAATAGCTCTTAAGTAAACATATGAAACATTGTGATAATTAAATTACCATATTGTTATATATCAACAAGTCCCTCAAGTAGAGAGAGTTAAATCAAGATTATTATATTTTTTTACATATTGAAACTATTTGGCAATAGCTCTTAAGTAAACATATGAAACATTGTGATAATTAAATTACCATATTGTTATATATCAACAAGTCCCTCAAGTAGAGAGAGTTAAATCAAGATTATTATATTTTTTACATATTGAACTATTTGGCAATAGCTCTTAAGTAAACATATGAAACATTGTGATAATTAAATTATCATATTGTGGTATATCAACAGGTCCCTCAAGTAGAGATAGTTAAATCAAGATTATTATACTTTTTACATATTGAACTATTTGGCAATAGCTCTTAAGTAAACATATGAAACATTGTGATAATTGAATTATCATATTGTGGTATATCAACAGGTCCTCAAGTAGAGAGAGTTAAATCAAGATTATTATACTTTTTACATATTGAACTATTTGGCAATAGCTCTTAAGTAAACATATGAAACATTGTGATAATTAAATTACCATATTGTGGTATATCAACAAGTCCCTCAAGTAGAGAGAGTTAAATCAAGATTATTATACTTTTTTACATATTGAACTATTTCGCAATAGCTCTTAAGTAAACATATGAAACATTGTGATAATTAAATTACCATATTGTGGTATATCAACAAGTCCCTCAAGTAGAGAGAGTTAAATCAAGATTATTATATTTTTTACATATTGAACTATTTGGCAATAGCTCTTAAGTAAACATATGAAACATTGTGATAATTAAATTACCATATTGTTATATATCAACAAGTCCCTCAAGTAGAGAGAGAGTTAAATCAAGATTATTATATTTTTTACATATTGAACTATTTGGCAATAGCTCTTAAGTAAACATATGAAACATTGTGATAATTAAATTACCATATTGTTATATATCAACAAGTCCCTCAAGTAGAGAGAGTTAAATCAAGATTATTATATTTTTTACATATTGAACTATTTGGCAATAGCTCTTAAGTAAACATATGAAACATTGTGATAATTAAATTATCATATTGTGGTATATCAACAGGTCCCTCAAGTAGAGATAGTTAAATCAAGAACTTTTTACATATTGAACTATTTGGCAATAGCTCTTAAGTAAACATATGAAACATTGTGATAATTGAATTATCATATTGTGGTATATCAACAGGTCCCTCAACTAGAGAGAGTTAAATCAAGATTATTATACTTTTTACATATTGAACTATTTGGCAATAGCTCTTAAGTAAACATATGAAACATTGTGATAATTTGAATTATCATATTGTGGTATATCAACAGGTCCCTCAACTAGAGAGAGTTAAATCAAGATTATTATACTTTTTACATATTGAACTATTTGGCAATAGCTCTTAAGTAAACATATGAAACATTGTGATAATTAAATTATCATATTGTGGTATATCAACAGGTCCCTCAACTAGAGAGAGTTAAATCAAGATTATTATTTACTTTTTTACATATTGAACTATTGGCAATAGGCTTCTTAGTAACATA
>CM042178.1:23045058-23047558 GCA_023376005.1 Doryteuthis pealeii | reverse complement strand
TAGCTTCAAATTCTCAAACAAGCCGTCGGATTGAATTTCTATAGTAGAGGGTCACTAGGTCCCTAACTAGGAATAAACGATACCAACAGTGAAACAAACAGAATATATATATATATATATATAGGTACAAGTGATAACCTACTCGAGTTTCACCATGATGATCTTCAGGGATAAATCCACTGGATTAATCAAGATATAGATTAATTGCAGTCGACTACACGTGTGGGTCTTTCGCGATGTATCGCTGTCTTACCTTTCTGAGTTTTGCATCAACTAACCATTGTGATCATATTCACCGGTAAGTCACCTTTTCCATAACACACACACACACACATATATATATATATGTGTGTGTACATATATATATGTGTGTGTGTGTATATATATATATGTGTGTGTGTGTATATATATATATGTGTGTGTATATATATATATATGTGTGTGTGTATATATATATGTGTGTGTGTGATATATATATATATGTGGTGTGTATATATATAATATATATATATATATATATATATGTATATATATATAAACCCCTCGACACAAGCAAGATACGACACAAGGTCAATTTCTTAAACGGAGTTTAACAGGTTTGAATCCAAAGTTTTCCTTCTGCTAGCCATAGTTAAAGAGTCCAGTCTGCCCTGCTGGAGGGAGAATTGGATTCATACATTTCCCAAGGGTATTAGTGCCATGTGAAATGCCAACAGCTTCGTCCAGGAATTGAACTCGCTTTGACGAGTCCATTTGCTACGATTCTACCCATTATACCACGCGCCCTATAGGACAAATGAAGGACAAATGAAGTAGAAATATAATTTTCTGTTGTTTTAATTCATTTATGCTTTAGATTCCACCTATCAAATATGGTTGGTTGTTCGATTGGTTGGATCTAAATTTTAAAAATAATAAAAGATAATTGACTTCACAAAATGGTTTGGGTTGGTTTTGTTTTGTTTTACGGCATATCAACCTCAGTGGGTCATTTAATGCCGAAAAAGTTTTGAAATAAATCAATTCTTAATGGATAATACAATTTTTTTATAAATACATTTTCCCATTTAACCCATAGATGGGACCTTAACAGGTACTACCACTCCGGGTTAGAGTGGACCAGGGAGCAATGGTGATGAAGGAGTGCTCCACATTCCCCATCCAAAACTGGAACTCACCATCAGATAGAGATCAATGTCATTCCCAGGACATGTAGACCCTCAGCCACCGCCTTCTAGCACCCATATGATAAAAAGTGTTGGGGCTTGCTACAAGAGCAATAGGGTTGGGAAAATCATATAGATACTTGGGCTTGACATGACCAGCCGATTGATCGGAGGGGGCCTCTCCGATCGCCCGTCTAGCACAAGATAGGGCCAAAGGAGAGTACTGCAAGTCATGAACTGCTCATCCACCTGGGTTCTATCCTTAAGCATCATGGGTCACCATCTACGGCCAACAGGTAGCCCAATTTGGGGAGTCTTAACCCTCTGCAGAGGTGCAGTCGGTGCATTCTAACGCCCCAGCCGACAGGGCGGTTCACAAAATGGTTTAATTTTCTTAAATTTTCTGATATTAGATGTGTGACACGTGTGTCAGTTTTTAAATCTTCCCCTGGCTATATCTATGTACCTGCATTTGTCCCGACGGCCAAATAGTGTCAGTATATATATATATATATATATAATATATATGACATACTTATATTTGGTTATTTTTCTCCGTAGATTGGAGGTAATGACACATGGCGTTCCACCTCAGGCGTTAAAATAATCTCCATGGTCTAGCGCAAGTGAAAAAGGGTATAGACTCCCTCACTGATTGACTGATACCGACAAGGTCCCCCCCCCGACGACGCATCATAAAAGCTTGGACCCTTCTTCATTCATATAACGTGCTGACAGATAGAATGGACGACTGGAATCGACTTGAAATCATTAAAGAAAGAAAGAGAATAAAGAAAAAGAAAGAAAGAAAAGAGAATAAAGAAGGAAAAGAAAGAGAAAGAAGAAAAAGATAGAAGAAAGAAGAAGATAAAAGAAAGAAAGAAAGAAAAAAGAAAAGAAAATAAAAGGAAGAAAAAGAAGAAAAGAAAAGAAAGAAAAAGAAAGAAAGAAAGAAAAAAAATAGGGAAATAAGAAGAAAAAAAAAAGAAAGAAAGAAAGAAAGAAAGAAAGAAAGAAGAGAAAAGAAAAATAAGAAAGAAAGAAGAAGAAGAAAGAAGGAAAAAAGAAAAGAAAAGAAATAGAAAAGAAAAAAGAGAGGAGAAAAGAAAAAGAAAGAAAAGAAAGAAAAAGAAATAGGGAAAAAAGAAATAGGAAAGAAAGAAAAAAGAAGAAGAAAAAGAACAACGAGAGAAGAAGAATAGAAAGAAAGAAAGAAAGAAAGAACTAAAAAGAAAGAAAGGAAAGAAAGAAAAGAAATAGGGAAAAAGAATAGAAAAAAGAAGAAAGAAAATAGAAAAAAGAAAAAGAAAGAAAAGAAAGAAAAAAAGATAAAA
>CM042178.1:23037472-23044958 GCA_023376005.1 Doryteuthis pealeii | reverse complement strand
TCTGTCTCTCTCTCTTCTCTCTCTCTCTCTCTCTCTCTAAATATATCTATCTGTCTCTCGTTGTTTCTGTCTCTTTCTCTGTCTGTCTATTTGTCTGTCTATCCCCCACTCTCTCTCTCTCCCCAGCGTCTCTCTTTCTCCCTCCTCTCTCTCTCTCTCTCTCTCTATATATATATATATATATATGTGTGTGTGTGTGTGTGTGTGTATTTATGTGTGTGACATTAAGTTTTTCTCATGATATATTCGACCTGTCGTTCTTAGTTGGACTATATATATATATATATATATATATATATATATATATATATTTAAAATGGAAATTAGAAGGCAATTGACAATGCAATGGAATCGGTGTTGAAAATGATGTTAATTTACCTTTTTTTCCTATATATTTTCGGGATAAATCCCATCTTCAGAGGTTTTATAAGTACTTGTGTTTTTTTAGTACTTATCTTAAGGCGTTGGCGTAAACGTTTGTTGTTTATTAAGTTAAAGGAACGCCGGATGTTTGAAAATGTTCGGGTTTTTCCGTGGTGAATCGTCGGCCTTGCTCGTGCGTGCGCACGTGCAGTTTCAAATATGGATCTTCGAAATTCTTTTAATTATTTGACAATAAATTCAGCCTCGCTCAGGCGTAGTGAAATAAGGTTGTTTTTTTTTTAATCCCATTATCGGCGTTCCTTTAACTTAATAAACAAACGTTTATGCCAGCGCCCTAAGATAAGTACTAAAAAAACACAAGTACTTCTAAAACCTTCGAAGATGGGATTTATCCCGAAAATATTTAGGAAAAAAGGTAAATAAACATCATTTTCAACACCTATTCCATTGCATTGTCAATTGCCTTCTAATTTCTATTTTAAACACATACGTACAATGCTTCAAGCAAACTATAAAAAAAACGTAACAATAAAATGTAATTTCAGTTTATTTCAACAGGGAAAATTGATTTGATATACGAGGAAACTGAATGAAATGAATTAAACTCGTAAATCAAGGTACCAACGTCTATATCCAGTTCGTATATTTATATTTACTAATGGAACATGTAGATATACCAAAATATGAGATTAATTATTAGAACGTTTGATATGTTTACTTAAGAGCTATTGCTAAATAGTTCAATATGTATTAGGATTCAATATGTATAAGGATTTAACTCTCTCTCACTTTTTTTTCTTTCTTTTCATTCTTTTCATCTTTTCATTATGTCTGATTGAAACAGATTAGCGTTATTGCTTCTGCACGCACGCCCCCTCTCTCCACGTTTCCCTCTCTTTCTTTCTTTCTTTCTTATTATATTCTTTCTGTGTAGCCTGCTCTTTTTCTTCCCTTTCTTTCTTTATAATAAAAACGGAATGGTCTATTATTTAGCTGAGGGGACGACACTCATAAGAAATAAGTATTGGGCGGATAAGTGACACCAGATTAATAGGATTTACATTTTTGCATTTCATCTTAGACGGTCTGATTTTTTTTAACCAGTTGATGTTGCAAGATGATGACGGTCATACAAATAAGTTGATTAGTTGGATGATTGGATTTTATGGCATGTCAACGCTTGTTGGGTTATTTTATGCCGAAGTTAATAGTACTCAATTTGTTTGGAACATATTTTTTTAACCCATAGATTGAACCGTACAAATGAGGAACACGTCTATTAATATATAGATTATTATAGTTGGTGACACCTGGTGTAATGGTTAAAGTCGAAGAAAATGGACTCGTCGACGCGAGTTCAAATCCTGGACGAGCCTGCTTGCATTTCATATGGCGTTAATATCCTTGGGAAAGGTATGCATCCAACTGCTCTCCCTCCAGCTATGGGTAAATAGTAGGCCAGACCAAGCTCTTTAACCTTGGCTAGGTAACCAGTCTTGGAGAAGAACAATTCTGAATTCAAACCTGTTAAACTCCGCTTAAGAAATTGACCTTGTGTTACACCTGCTCGGGCATAGGGGCTGGAATTTTTTTTTTAATTTAAAAAATATATAGATTATTAGCGTCTCTTTAAATGTATATGATAATTCCTTATTTGCCGATCGATATCGTACAGCTCTAAGTTGTGGGGCAGTGATTTTTTTTGTTAGAAGAAGAAATGACTTCGTGTCTATACCAAAAGGATTAGCGTAACGTAATACCTTAAAAGCCTCGCTCAAAATTTGAACAGAATTTGCGCCCCGAGTCCATTTTCCTCGATGATAACTAATGTTATTCGCGCACATGCGTATAAACGAACGTACATACCCGGACACACGCGTACGTACACATGCACACTTACTCGAGCAAGCAAACATGTACACACATGCACATGAAAATACACACACACAGGCGCGCGCGCACACACACACACACACACACACACACATATATATATATATATATATATATATATATATATATATACTATGGACTCTCTCGTCGATTTTCGACGCATGAGGGTTCATACAATGAACGTCCACACAGTGATGTGTTTATAGTGGTGAAGGCTTGTGTTGGGCCATCTGCACTTTTTGGCTCAGTCGATAGGAAAGAATTGGTGCATCAAGTCTTGCCACAAATCAAATCAACGACCGACCTCAGGAATTTTCAGTTCAGAGTTATCTCTCTCCTAGACTGGTTGCCTACCCAAGGCTGAAGGGCCCAGTCTGCCCTACTATTTAACCCATAGCTGGAGGGAGAATATATGGATTCATACCTTTCCCAAGGTATTAGCGCTATGTGAAATGCCAAAAGCTTCGTCTAGGAATTGAACTCGATCGACGAGTCCATTTTCCACGATTTTAACCACACGCCTCCATACACACACACACACACACACATATATATATATATATATATATATATATATATATATATATATATATATATATATATATATATATATATATATATATATATATATATATATGGGGAAGAGATATTGTTACATTTTGAAAACCCTTTCTCTAGCCTTTTTTTTTTTATTTCAGGTCTATCACATGTCTGCAATCATCCAATCATAGCCAAGCTATCAAACAGACCTGCTTGTCAATCAAACCCATTGCGCTCGTTTCATCGTGTGGAAATGACCCCTAAATTCCTATCCGTAGTAACCTGTTCTGATTTAAAACAAACTCGGCCGTAACTCTTGTCAACAATATTTTTTATGGCCCTGATCGGTCTAGCAGTCGTCAATGCAAAGTGAAATAGAAATAATGTTTATAATAACAGAATCTGCATAATTAGATTTAGTAAACTTGTGACACTCTCGCCTGTCAGTTAAGTACCAAACCGAGAAAGAAAGAAAGAAAGAAAGAAAGGCTGATTTTTTTTCGGATAGACCTGAGTCGCGTTTCATCTCCAGACATTTTCTCGTCTGCTTCCTCTCACCTTTCTTCCTCTTCGACTATTCGTGCTTTCTTTCATAAAAAACGGTAATCAGTTGATTATTTTCGTACTCCATTATTTTAATTCCATTGTATATAGTTATTCTATGTCCCCCTCTCTACCTCTCTCCCTCCCTCTCTCTCTCTCTCTCTCTCTCTCTCTCTCTATATATATATATATATATATATATATATATATATATATATATGAAATTTCACCGTTTAGCATAATAATTTACTCGCCTATTGTTTACAGATTTGAGTTAGTTCTCTGGTGATTGTAAGAACATATATCCTGTAAGTATGAATCAATTAATTTTTCACACCGGACTGAAAGTCGCTGACGGCTGTAAGGGCAAGGAACTTGGCAGGCGAAAATTCTGTCAGGTTTCGCTCTCGGCTAGAGGTAGCCGTTAAAAATGTCGAGCCGCACTGATGATACGTAAATGTCGAAGCACGTTTCTGTGGATGACCAACTATACACACACACACACATACACACACACACACACACACATTATATATATTATATAATATATATGTGTGTGTGTGTGTGTGTGTGTGTGTCACTTTCAAAGGAATTCATTCTATGCATACTCAGATATAATTTCTCTCCCTCCCCTCTCTCCTCCCACCTCTCTCTCTCTCTCTACCCCTCTATCCCTCCCCATCTGTTCCTCCCCCTCTCTCTCCTCTCCCTCTCTCTCTCCCTCTTCCTTCATCTCTCTCTCCAGGCAAAATCTCGCTTCGGCGTCCAATTTTCCCACCGAGCTGATGAATGTAATTTGCTCTCATCATGCTAATGTAGGATGGTTGGTTGGTTGGTTAGTTGGTTGGTTGGTTGGAGTGATGTTACAGCATGTCGACCTTTTGGTTATATTATGCCGAAAAAGTTTTTGCTTTATTCATTATTGTTGGGTATTCAATTATTCTAAAAATATATTGGCATTTCAGTCTCAGAAGACTATAAGAAAGTTTTGTGTGCCCCTGAAGTTACAGCACCTCCTGTGACTGTGAAGTCTGATGTTTGAAAAACATTCTCGACCACAGATTTCACATTTGAAGGCTGTCCCTGAAGATGTTTATATGCCGGTGCTTTGTTGCCGCTGCTTTCATCTGGACCTCTTACCTTCATAGTCTTGCGTTAGGGTGACTTCTGACATGAACAGTCCTCTACGGAGATTCCGTCAAATTTTCCCAGCTGAAAGGGGCAATGCCAAAGCCCTTGAGATCATTCTTGCAGACATCCTTGAATCGCAGCTGGGGGTGATCAATCCGTCTTTTACCAGACGTAAGCTCTGCATAAAGAATGTTACTTTAAAGATAATCTTTTTGTTTTTAAACTTTTTTTAAAACTCATATTTTTTAAATCTATTTATCCCAATAGATGGGTTCCTGGAAGAGAATATCTCTTCGGGTAAGACTAGACCTGGGAGTAATAGCAATGAACGGGCACTCTACACTCCCCAGAGCTCCAGAAGTTGAACCTCACCACTAGATGCATTCATACACAGGACAGGTTTCCTTTATTTGGATAGGTAGACGCATAGTGTAATGGTTTGAATCATAGGAAATGGACTCGTCGACCCGATGGTCTATTTTCATTTCACATACTAGAAATACCCTTGGAAAGGGTATGCATCCAACTACTCTGCCTCCAGCTTATGGGTAAATAGTAGGGCAGACTAGGCTTTTTAACCAGTCTAGGAAAAGGAAAAACTCTGAATTCAAACGAGTTAAACTTCGCTTTATAAGTTGACCCTGTTTCGCATCCTGCTCGTGCGGAGGGGTTGATCAAAACTATATATATATATATATATATATATATATATATATATATATATATATATATATCGGAGAAGATAATGAGAAATTTAAAACTTAAAAATCAAAACTATATATATATTATATATATATATATATATATATATATATATATATAGTTTTGATTTTTAAGTTTTAAATTTCTCATTATCTTCTCCGATATATTATATATATATATATATATATATATATATATATATATATATATATATATATAGTTTTAAATTTCTCATTATCTTCTCCGATATCTTACATATTAATTATATTAATTTAATGCTTCAAAAGAGTCCAGTAAAAATGAAAATATTTTTTCATAAGGATATTCTTTTAAAAATGTCTTTTTTTTTCCCTTGAGAGATATCTTTTGAAAAAGATTGTATCATTTATTTCATTCATATTTTTTATCTCATTCATTCATTCATTTTTTTTTTTCGTTATTTCTTAAATAAATGATTTAGAATCATGCGAAGACCCGTCGACCCGAGTTCAAATCCTAGACAAGACATTTCACATAGCGATAATACCCTAGAGAAACTTCATAAACTCACCAAACAACTCACCAAACAATATAAAATTCTACAAACAGATCCCACAATAAAACACACCTTCAATAAAAACCCCATTAACGCCAAAAAAACAACCACCTAACCTAAGAAACATCCCCACAGCATAAAAAAACATCTACACAACACAACGACAAAAGGCAACCTAAAATGTAATAAAACAAGATGCCAAATAAACACGCATCTCAACACTGAACCTACTAACCAAATACCACACACCAACACTAAAATCCAACCCCCTCAACTCACTTGCAACAGTGCAAACGTCATATACTATATATACTGCACAAAATACTTTAAGATTCCCTCCAGCTATGGGTAAAATAATAAGGCAGACTCCGCTCTTTAACCTTGGATAGGTAACCAGTCTAGGGAAAGAAAACTGTGAATTTTTAAAAACCTGAGGTCAGTCGTTGATTGGGTTTGTGGCGTTCCTTGTGCACCAATTCTTTCCTATCGACCGTGCCAAAAAGTGCGGATGGTCCAACACAAGCCTTCACCGCTATAAACAAAAGACTGTGTAGGTTGTTCATTAGATGAATACGGATAAATAGTAGGGCAGACTCAAATTTTTATCATTGGTATGGTAACCGGTCAGGGAGAAGGAAAATAAAATTCAAACCAGTTAAACTCGGTTCAAAAATTGATATTGTGTCGCATCCTACTCGTGTGGAGGGATTAGGTATATATATATATATATATATATATATATATAATATATATATATATATCATGTCGCGCAAGCAGCACGGATATCCATGACAATCTCTCGCCAACCTTCCCTATCACTCATTGCCCTTGTTAGGTCTTCTGCGCAGCAACCAGCATTCTCGCATAGTTGGTCAATGTAGGTCCTTGATGGGCGACTCACACTAGCATGTCCATGTGTTGGCTTCCACAGGAGAACGTCGCTTATGAGCTCATCCTTGCTTCTCCAGCAGTGTCCTACATGTTTATTCTGTCTCACTCGGATGGTTTGTGAGATGGTGAGCAGTTGACCATACAGCTGCTTCCTTGTGGGGTGTTGCTTCCATGACTTGTTCAAGACTGTTCGCAGCATTTGGCAGTGAATATATATATATTCACTGCCAGCATATACGAAGCAATGATCGTCTGTTTACAGACTGGATCTCTCTGGTGATCGTAAAATATATAAACAAATCTATATATTTAATAATTTAGATACCACTCCTTTACGGCAGCTGTCAAATGGACGATAGTTTAGCGAATTGGGGAGACGAAAAGTCAGTCGGATTTCGCTGCTGGTCAAAGGTAGTTGTTGTGTCTAGTCACACTGAAGAGGCGTAAAATGCCGAAACACCTGTCTGTGGATGACTTAAAGTTCTCAATTACAAATGTAAGAGCTGAATTTATTAAATATAACAGTTTATGCAGAGGTTTTAGTGAGCATCTGCCTAAGGTTTCTGGTTTTTGTCTTCTTCAGGGTGCTTATTTCATGCCTCAAACCTACAGACATATTTTTTTATATATGTTTTTTTTATTTATATTGTTTTCCGCAGATTGCATAAGGTAGGGACCTGACGAAGAATCGAAAAAATCGACAGCTAAATTTTTAACGAAATTCGTGATTTTTGGGTACTATAAGGGCCTTTTACGTGTTCAGATATCTGTTAATCCTTGAAATTGGGCGCTTTCTTGAAAAAAAAGCCCATAAAATCGACTCCGAAAATTTCATGTAAAATTCGAAATTTTTAAGTTCTACAAGGG
>CM042178.1:23029972-23034972 GCA_023376005.1 Doryteuthis pealeii | reverse complement strand
ATGAGAGTTAGAGTTCAGAGGGAGAGACAGAGAGACAGAGAGAGACAGAGACAGAAGCAGAGGCAGAGGCAGATACAGAAAATTATAAGAGAGACGATTATATTACTTGATTCTTGTTAACTTCATTACTGCTTCTTTTCTGTTCTTCATTCTTCTTAATTCTTCTAACTTCTTTGGACGACAATAGATTAATAGATTAGAAAGACTTTCTTGTTTTTCTTTTATCTTTTATTTAACAACAACCCCAGCCCAAGACCATGCGGTGAGAGCGACATCTTAGAGCGAGCGGACCTCTGCATCCGCTCACTCTGAATTTCTGGCCGCAACTAAACTTAAAATTAAAATTGTCACACGCTTCTAATTGCGAGCTTCCGTAAGGTCAAGCGATGTCACCACTTTTCAATTACCGGCAACGGTAATTTCCCACTTAGCTCCCGTTATTTTGAATCTAACCAACTCGGATTTCAAAATTTGTCAAACTACAGTACGAACATGAGTCATAAACTACCTATGAATTATGTAACAATATTTGTTTGAATAATGTTAGTCTGAAGTATTTTTATAGTATTCTTTTTTTTTAAGTAGTAACTGGTAATTGTCCACTTTCTGTTGGGGAATACAAGGTTTTGTAGCTAATTATAGAAAATATTTTGTCAAGTTGAGTCCTTCTCTGTTCTTGTTTATTCTTCTACTGGGTTTCTTTTGAGCTTTGCTTGCTTTTAACTAAAATTAACAAGACGTTTTGTTGTTCTTGATCAAGTTTATTAGCCCATATTTCAATCTTTTCCGCGCGGATGAGACAACACAAGAAAGAAAGCCTATCACGTCTAAACTCTCTGACCACCGGGCTGAATAAGTTTTAAAAACTAACTATTCCCACGCTCTCTGTACCGGGGTCAGTTGGGGTCATCATAACCTCCGGTTACAGAAATCTACCCGCCCACGCTTTTCATTCAAACGAACTTATTTAAAACCCTACAGGTCTGCTAACACTATATGACTCTCATAAATTGTAACAAAACCAGCTTTAGCCCACTTTAACATTGAATTTTTATCACAGTCCTCCTCATGGCATCCAGTATTCGCATTGAGTTGATCAATGTAAGTATTTGCTGGTCGATACCATTCTTGTGTGTCCATGTGTAGATGTTCACAGGAGAACGTCACTTATGAGTTCGTCCTTTCTTCTCCAGCTGTGTCCTGCATGTCTTGTTCGTTTTACTTGGATAAGTAGTTTGATAAGAGCTAAGTGACCATACAGCCGGTATTTGTGGGGTGCTACAAATAGCATGCGGAATCCTTGTGTCATGCCCATCTTGCATTTTCTCTCTGCATTTCGTTTCAGTCGAGGTGGTGCCGACATACAGTAATATTGACATAAGTATTCCTTAGTTTAGATTGTGATTTCAATAGTAGTTCATGATAAGTGCTCAATAAGCTATTTTAAACCCTTCTTTTGACTGGTGGCTCCCTTCCTTTGGCTGGTGATCCCCGTCCTTTGGCTCCTGGATAAAAAAAAGTTGCTGAAAATGTAAAATGTTGTAACCTGTTATTTAACAACCTTACAGACTGTTGAATAACAAATTGCAACATTTTCTAGGCAATGGAGATATAGAAATGGGTATTCTGTAGACAGAATTCAGGCTCGCCAGGTATACATAGTTGTAGGCAGTGGCCTAAATTTTACACGCCATGACAGACACGTGATAGGTTTTGTCAGAGTTAGTAAGATGCGACCTAGGTTTAGATGAAGAAAGATGGAACCAATAAATATGGGCTAATAAAAACTTGATCAAGAAAAACAAAGTCTTGTTAATTACCGTATTTGACAGCACATAAGACGCAAGGGCATATAAGACGAACCCCCATTTCAGCAGGTCAGGTTCAGGAAAAAACGTTTTTAGTGTATTTAAGCATATATTGTTGAAAACAGTCTAGCTGTGCATTACACAATAGCGGGAAATCTTATTAATAATGGGGATTGTCTGTATTTCTGTCTGTAACAAAAACTACGTCATAGCTCTACGTCACAGCTTACGTCACAATAGTCTTATGCTATATACACCCAAAATGTGTGTAAGCAATTTTAAAAAATTGTTTTTTACTCTCGTCCCTTTTTTTTACAGTAACAAGAAGTTAACTAAAAAGTTTACAAATAAATAAATACCTACGATTTTGTGGAAAATTGATGTGGAAAATATTCAAAATAATCTTTACATGCACGCAACATTTTATTTGAGAGGGACGGTGCTCAGTTTTCATTTCAAATTGGATTTTTTTTGTTTTTTGTTTTTTTACTCCTTTAATAAATATGAGGATTTGTCTTACTTAACTCTCTGACATTGAATTTTTAACTCCCACCCTCTCAGGCAATGTCTGTCAAAAATTAATTTTTACGACGCTGGAAGGGTGTTTTCTGTAGCTAATAATAATAATAATAATAATAATAATAATAATAATAATAATAATAATAAAACGTCACCTACGATGTATAAGTCGCAGGGCAATTTTTTGGCCAAAAAAAAAAGTGCGTCCTATATGTCGTCAAATACGGTAATTATTAGAAATATCTATTTCTATATAGTGGCATGGATATCAGCTGTTTTCTTTTAAAAGTAAACAAAAAGGCTGGCGGAAGTTGTCCACTTTCACTTCTTTTCATTATTTTTAAGGCTACAATTATTGTTTTTTTTATCTTTTTATGATTCTAATGCATACTTATGATTTTGATGTATATTGAATTGCATCGTGAAAGTTTATCAAGTTACAGGTGTTACATAATTATTGGACCCTAATACTTCTATAAGGTAGTGTAGAAACATAATGGCGATTAGTGCAGCTGATGGCCTTGATAGTGAGTGACGGCGCTTGACCTCACTCTCACCTTGCCTTCCAGGGATAAATCGTGAGAACCGGAAGGCATAGAAGACCCTGTTCCGGTTTAAGGATATTAAGTAACTCAGTCAGTTAGCAAGTAGAAGCCGAGCTCGTAAGATGTGATTCTCACTGCGCAGGTGTCTGGGTTGGGGATTTGGAAATAAAGTAACATCAACGTAAATCGAAGTCTTGTGTTTATTACCTAAAAAGTAACAATGACACAGGGCTTCTGATAAAGAGAAATCCCTAGCATGGAAAACCAGACCGGAATCCCCCAAGCCAACACCAGACGCTAGACCAGACCAAGATGATAGAAGAAGCAAGCCGGCCAGAAGAATAGATGTCCAAGATATAGAAGCAAGTAAGAAGTAAAGAACTAAGAAAGGGTACACAACATTATATCGATGTGGTACTGTGAAAACCTCAGTACGTAACACAGGGCCGAAAGTGAGATAAGGTCTTTTATTTTTGTTTCCTCTTGATTGTTGCTTATTCATTCTATAAGTATTTTTTGTAGACATGTGGCTTATGCATATTACAATCAGAATATCATCAAATCGTATGTATCAAACAAGATTGTATTTCATGTTCATCGAAATATTTTAGCAGGGAAGATAACAGGAAATGATAAAGGTAATTTTGACTATCATGAAGTTTTCAAAGTGGAAACCCAAGCCCAACCTAAACCCCAGCTCTAAACCTAACACAACCCTAACCCTAATAAAATACCTATATGATTTTCCCAACCCTATTGTCTTTATGGCAAGCCCCAACCCCTTTTTATCATATGGGTGCTAGAAGGCGGTGGCTGCGGGTCTACATGTGCTGGGAATGACGTTAAACTCTATCTGATTGTGAGGTTCCAGTTTTGGAGGTTTTGGGGAACGTGGGGCACCCCTTCATCACCATTGCTCCCTGGTCCACTCTGACCCGGAGTGGTAGTACCTGTTAGGGTCCCATCTATGGGTTAAATAGAAAAATGTACTCATAAAAAAATTGTATTATCCATCAAGAATTGATTTATTTCAAAACTTTATTGGCATTAAATGACCCACTGAGGTTGATATGCCGTAAAACAAAACAAACCAAAAAAAAAAAAACCCTAATAAAATGAATTTTTGTCAAGTACCATTTTAAGAAATTAGCTTTTAGATAGATTGTTTTAAAGTTTGTATCACAGAATATACCTAGGGTAGTAATATCTCATCTACAGAAAAAGTTGTAAATATACAAATAAGAAAGGCGTGGACTCATAAAGACAGATTGTCAATCATTTGGAAATCTGATTTTGATAAAGTGAGAATTCTTCCAAGCTTCAGGTCAATGCTACTTTGTAGCTGCACCACCTGGACTCAAACAAAATACTTAGAGAAAAAGCATGATGGAAACTTCACAAGGATGCTGTGTGCTGTCCTGGACAAATATTAGAAGTAGCACTCTACAAAATAGTAGCTGTGTGACCACTTACCTCCTATTAAACAAACTGTCTAAATAAAATGAACAAAACATGATGGACATTACCGGAGAACTCAAAAGTGATGTTCTTCTGTGGACACCAACAGGGTGTAGGTCAAACACCAATCAGCTTTGAGGAGTAAAACACAGATTCTGACAGATACGTTTTGATAATTTTTTATAAATTTTTCAGGGAAAAGTGTTTTCAATAAAATAGAAAGAAACCTCCCAGTTGAAACCCTGCGCACATTCGAAACGTATGTCGAAATACTTGTTTATCCAATTGTTATGGGTGTCATGAATTGTTGGCAGACTAGAATAAGGGCCGTTAACTTTGAGATCAGGGAGTGGAAATTTACCCAGTGACTGTTGGTAACCCCCTGACCCCTAGAGGCGCGAATCTCACGCGCCATGAGAAACGCGTGATTAGTTTTAGTTTTCAGATTCGACCGGACTTTGAGGCAGAGAACACAGGTGTCGCTGCTGAGGTCGATCGCTTATCCGCGCGGTGATATGGGCTTGATAAAATAAAAGCTTGATCAAGCAACAAAAAAATCTATTGTTAGTTCATTTAATTGAAAACAAGTAAAGATCAAACGCAAAGCACTTAGTAGAAGAAGTTAGATAGGAGAACACAACAAGATGAAGAAATGTCGGCCAGAGAAGAA
>CM042178.1:23014972-23024972 GCA_023376005.1 Doryteuthis pealeii | reverse complement strand
GATAAAACCAAACAATTAGAAATCAATAATACTAAGCATATGTTTATCAAAATCAATTTTTTAAGATCAATATGAAAATTAGCCTTCCCATTCACACTGTAAACTGCTATTTTGTTGTATATATAAATACAATTGCATGTTATTAGCATGTAGATATTACCAACAGTATTAATAATGTAAAACAATTTTATTAATAATTGAAGTTTAAATAAAAATAAAATCCTGTAGAATGTGACGTACATAACTAAGGGAATTGTTACTTGAATAGTAATATAGTTTCGGTTACAGACAGAAAAACACCCAATCTCCATTATAATAAGATTATTATTATTATTATTATTATTAATTATTATTATTATTATTATTATTTAAAAAGAGAGTTAAGTGTGCGTTTGATTTACCACATTAGTATAAGGCTAAATTGGGTCCATACTTTTCATTAATGTTAGCTAAACTGAATATTCATATTTTTTTGTTGTTAAATGTAGAGTATAAATGTTTACCTCACGATAATGTTTCTTAATTCATAAGTCAACATGAAACAGAGAAGTGTAGTGGCTAACGTACTGAACTGCAACATCGCAATAAGCGAGTTCGAACTCCAATCGCGCAATTATGTTCACTTTCGGACTAATACCCCATCATACTCCCAAGTATGGGTTAAACAGTACCACTTCAAGAATGGTTTTGGCATTAAATAACCCATGAAGGTTTACATGCTATTAAAACAAAGAAGCCAAATAAATCAAATCATAAAACAGAAATAAATGATTTCAATAATTGATTTTAACGGCATTTCAACCAAAAATTTGTTTTTTTACCACCACCACCCCCACACACACATACACACTCACAAATATAACAATTTATATATGAACAAGTATTTCAATTTGTCAATTTGACACAAAATGAAATTTGAGATTGAATTAATCTATATTTAAAAGATATTTTAAAATTGAGTACTTTTAATTAAATTAGTGATTTTAAACATCGCGCGACAGTAAACAATGAAAACAAACGTACATTTTTTTTTACACCTGTGAAGTGTGACTCATAACGATTTTACTACACTTGACTTACTTGAAGCTTTGAGGAGTATCCCTTCATTGCCATCACTTTTAAGTTCACTCTGACCCGGAGTGGCTAATACTTGTAATAGTCTCTTCTTTGGATCAAATTAGATATTTATTTAGTATTGGATATGAGTACTTAATATCATATAGTTATTTAATAAAATTTGCTTTGATGTAGCACACGGCCAGATGTATGGGGCACCCAGTGAGAATCGAACTCACTAACAATGTCTATTTACTTACCTAAGTTTGATTTTGAGATTATTCCAAATATATTGATTCTACTACCTATTATTACCTGAGCACCCACTGATCCAATTAAGTTTTATACTTAGCTACATATCTATTGTATTTATAGAACATTTTCTCTCTATCAAAATATTAATATAAACGTCTTATAAGTAAAAGTAAATAAAGTCGTCAGGGTGTCCTAAAATCAGTATCAGCCAGACAGCGAGGGAGTCTATCCCTTTTTCACTAGCGCTAGACCAAGGAGATTGTTTTTAGCGTCTTAGACGAAACGCCACACCTACAATCAGCTCCTCAATTTACCGCACAGATCCCTGTGCTACTCATACACTGTGTTGGCAAGGGCCGGTATCGAACTAGGAACCTTGCGGTTCCCAGCCTAACTCTCTACCGACGGGGCTAAACCGGTCCTAGTGCTCTCAAAGCACATCAGCTTTCTAATCGCAAATTGTTTATATATATATATATATATATATATACGTGCGTGTGGGTGTGTGTATGTGTGTGTGAGTGCGTGTGTATGCCCCTTTCTCTCTCATATATATATATATATATATATAGAGAGAGAGAGAGAGAGAGAGAGAGAGAGACCTGTGTGTATGTGTGTGTGTTTGTGTCAGTTAGGACAGTTTCCCGCCATTGAGAGTTTTAAACCACATGTTAATTTTACATCATGTCTTTACTATTCTGATTTAGTTATACATACCATAGAATATACCAAACTCTATTATGAATATTACATATATATATATATATATATATATATATGTGTGTGTGTGTGTGTGTGTGTGTGTGTGTGTGTAATGAAAATTTCTCTGTTACAGTCATTTTGATAAATAGCAAAAAAAAGAGAGATTTTTTGGTTTTCCAAACTCTTTATATGCTACACATACTGCGGGAGGTGTTTCGCCGAGGCCTGTGGTTTTCCTACTTATTGCCCTCTAAAACCTAGCTAATAAAGAAATGCCAAGCACTGTATTATTGATCTGCCTGCGCACTCTTCATTCACAGATTTAAAATAGAAAGGTAATATTGTTTGATATGTCTGCTTCGTATTTTTTAAAAATTTGTTCTTGTTTTTTGTTTTTTTGTTTTTTTTTTATCTTTTTTTTCTTCACTTTTTTATTTTTTACAAAACAAACGTATTAATTATGAAGACGAAATGTTGCCCGGATGTGAAGTCAAGCGCAGATGTCAGATCGAGGCTGAATCATCATTACAATACATCACGTGTGTGGGGTGGGGTTGGGGGTGGGGGGTCGTCGCTGCATATTGCTTTTCTTCATATCAGTGGATGCGTATGAGTAGATCTGACTTGAAGGGTCGTTGATTTGACCTAATGAACACATTTTAATGAATCGTAATCCGCACAACGATCGTAGACACTAGATTCGCAGTCAATTCGAACAGAGGTTATATATATATATATATATATATATATATATATATATGTTTGTAGGCAATGGTATTTGTACATATAATGTGTGTGTGTGTGCGTGTGTGTGTGTGTGTGTGTGTGAGTGAATGCATATATTTATATACAGACATACGGACAGACACATGCACACAAACAGAGAAAAACGTAAACCCCAAAACACACAAACACATGGACACAGACATATATATTATATATATATATATATATATATATATATATATATATATATATATATATATATATATATATGTCTGTGGGTATCCATGTGTGTTTGTATGTAGGTATTCATTCATGTACAGAGGTGTGAATCAGAGAGACAGTGTACTTATTAACTTAGATATATATATATATATATATATATATATATATATATATATATATATATATAGATAGATAGATAGATAGATAGATAGATAGATAGGAACGCACAGCAATAGATAGATATTTAGATAGATATGAACAGACTGAGATAGATATGAACAGGCTGAAATAGATAGATAGATAGATAGATAGATATGAACAGACTGAGATAGATAGATAGATAGATAGATAGATAGATAGATATGAAAAGACTGCGATATATATATGTGTATATATATATATATGTATATATGTATATATATATATATATATATATATATATAGAGAGAGAGAGAGAGAGATAGATAGATAGATAGATAGATAGATAGATAGATAGATAGATAGATAGATATGAACAGACTGAGATAGATAGATAGATAGATAGATAGATATATGTGAAGATAGATTGATATATAGGCATTTGCATTTTTGCATATGATTTCTATGTGTGTCAGTGTCTTTATCTGTGTGAACGCAGGATTGCGAAGAGCGAATCAAAGAGATAATATAGTTATTAACTAAGATTGATAGACAGATAGATATATCGATGGAAAGAGAGGGGTGAAGAAAGAGAAAAGAGAGAGATATGGAAAGATATGGAGAGAGAGAGAGAGAGAGAGATTGATAGATATGAACGGGTTGAGATAGATGTGTGTCAACAGGTTTGTTCATACATAGATAGAGAGAGGGGATATATTAATGATAAGTGAGGGAGACTGTTAGAGATAAATAGATTTGATTAGATAGATAGATAGATAGATAGATCGATTTATTGATAGACAGACAGACAGACAGACAGATAGATAGATAGATAAATATGAAGATAGGTAGATAGATATGAAAAGAGTTAGATAATTGACATCTATATAGATAGAAAGTTATGAACGACTCAGATAGATAGATAGATAGATAGGTAGATAGATAGATAGAAGCTGAGATTGATAGATATATAGATAAATAGATATGAAAAGAGTTAGATGATTGACATTTAGATTGATAGAAAGGTATGAACAACATGAGATAGATAGATAACTAGATAGATAGATAGATAGATAAAGAGATAGATAGGAACGAACTGAAATAGATAGATCGATAAATAGATAGATAGACAGAGAGATATAAACCGACTAAGATAGAAAGATATGAACAGACCGAGATAGATAGATAAATAGATAGATAGATAGATAGATAGATAGATACTAGTTATTGACAATGTTTCATACAATAGATAAATTATTTTATTTATTTCTTCTTTCCATTATTTTAAATCCCTTATTTTTTTTCATTTTTTTTTCTTTTTTGCAAGCACTTTCACCGTCCAAAAAATTGCATTTTGCCGACGCCATATCGTTCGATACCATCGAAGGCGACAATCGTATTCGATTGGAAACTGATCGATCCGGCTAGCTTAATAACATAGTAACGCAACATTTCTTTTCGATTTCCACTCTACCCTATTCTCTTTTATTTATGGATCAATCTTCATTCTTCTTTTTTTCCCTTTCATTTCTCTGTCTCCGCGTCTCTTTTCGACTTGCTCGCGAAAATCGTGCAGTAAATGCCGGAAACGGTCGAAAACAACCGTAATCAGGCGAAAACAACCGGAAACGGCCGGAAAGAACCGATCGTCTGAAAAATGGCTGTACGGCCATTTCTTTCGGTTATTTAATGCTTAGTCACTGATTATTGTTTGTAGTTTTCTTAGGCGGGGTGGTGGTGGTGGGTGGTGTTAGAGTAAATGGGCGAAGAAGTGATAATCGGCAAAACACAGAAATATTCCTCTTCTACAAAGGTTTGTATTACACACACACTCTCTCTCTCTCTCTCCCCCCTCTCTCTCTCTCTCTCTTTTTCTCTCTCCCTCTCTCTCTTTCTCTCTACCCCCTCTCCCCCTCTCTTTCTCTCTCCCCCTCTCTCTCTCTCTATATATATATATATATATATATATAGATAGATAGATATAGACTCATTAGATATACTTGTTGCGGGGCCGATAAGGATGTCGACCCCACAGACTTTTGAATAAGTGAAACGACTGGAGGCAATGAAAGAGACAAAGGCAGAGGATTTAGATGGCAGGAAGTAACCAGGTGGTCAATTTATTCACGAGAATTGACAAAGGTAAATCGGCAAGTTGAGTTTTCGTCGCTCGAGGTTGGTCGCTCAACGTTCGGTCAGTCTTTCGTTAATCTGGGTGGATAGGTCGTCCGTTGTCGGATAGGCAGCTGGAATCCGGAATCGGGATACAGTGCGTCTACGGGTTTCGGTTGACGTCGTGGTCGGTCAGTAACGGTCTCGGCTTGCGGTTGTATCGGCTGCGAGCCCCGGTCGTAGTCCCGTCGAGGACTGTTCGGGTACGAGCGTGAAACGTAACAGCGACGGACCGTTCGCTTAGCACGTGCGTTGCTTGGGTCTGATTGGCCGCGGTTATGCGGGATTTCAGACCAGGCTGGTACGTGTGCGCAAATGCCTCGAGTAGCCAGGTGTTTGCTCGGCGGAAGATCGAGTCGGATCTACCAAGCTAGGACCTAGCGTACTGTCGGCGAGGGACGCCTATCTGGTCGTAAGATCCAGATCTTCTAGGGATTTCGCCCTAGGATCGCATTCGTGGTTAAGGAAAGACTGAGGTGAAAAGGGCCGACTGGTTAGCTCTGAAAAGAGCTGGGTTTGTTTAGCCTTGAAAAAGGCTGATATTGCTGGACTGGAAATGTTTGTGTCATCACAGCGTCGTCTAGCGTCAAAGAAAGGCAGGTCGTTCCAGCAGCGTAGAGAGGCAGGGCGGTCAGGAATCAGGAAAGGCCATTTGTTCAGAATAGGAATCAGGATCGTTAACTGTCGGTGGCTGGCTGGAACTGTCCTCGTCATCGCAAACGACTTTCTTAAATACCCGAAATTTGCCGGAAATATCAAATGACGTCAGGGAAAAGTTCGTTAGAAATGATGATGACATAGTTTTGGCTACGTGACCCAATACACGCGATATACTTAAAGGGTTAAAGCTGGGCAAAAACTGGATATATCTGGTCAGACATGGAAAGGGGTTTGCTTACGTGCGAAAATGCACACGCGTTCTCTGATTACGTGCGTTCGTTCAGAGAAAGGGGTCAAGGCTGTTTTGGCCCCGACAAGGCCCCCCTCCTAGAAAATTGATCGTATCAATTAAAAGAATCGATAGTCGCAGAGTTTTTTTGGAAAGGTGACTCTGCGGCCTGATTTGGTTCGCTGTACAGGAGGCGCTGGGGTGTCTTCGATCGTCGGCGGTGCGGGTTCTTCGTCGTTTGCTCCGAGTCGCTCCAGAAAAGCAGGTTTAGTTCGATCAAGTGCGATGGTATCAGTCGTGTTACCACGCTTGATCGTAAGGTGCTTGTCGGAACGGCGAATAACTTTGAAAGGTCCCTGGTAAGCAGGTGTGAGTGGTTTCTTCACCGTGTCGTTTCTGATGAAAACGAACTCACAGTCTTGCAGTCGTTTAGGGACGTATGTCGAAGTCGATTGTTGTCGTGGAGGAGTGTATCTTAGTCGTGCCATCTTGTGGCGAAGTTCCTCGACGAATGGTGTCGTTGCTTTCGTGCTCGTAAGAGAGTCGTTGAAATACTCTCCGGGTAGCGAAAGAGGCGTGCCAAACACGAGTTCGGCGGGTGAGCAACCCAGGTCGTCCTTAACGGTATTTCTCCAGGCGAGGAGGGTCAGAGGAAGGTTGTCAACCCAGTTGGTTGAGTCGGTTTTCGTGGCCAGGGATGTTTTGAGAGATCGGTGGAATCTCTCCACAAGGCCATTAGCGCATGGGTGGTATGCCGTCGTCTTGATGTGCTTGACTCCGAGAATGTTGGTAAATTCCCTGAAGAGGGACGATTGGAATTGCGCGCCGCGGTCAGTAGTAATGACCCGAGGTGCGCCGAAGAAACCGATCCACTCCTTCAGGATGGTCTTGGCAACGGTGCTGGCAGTAATGTCCTTGATGGGCACGGCGGTTGGCCATCGGGAGAAACGATCCACCACTGTCAAAAGGTACTGGTAGTCCTGACACATAGGCAACGGTCCCACCAGGTCGATGTGTATGTGTGAGAACCGTGCGTCAGGGTTGCTGAAAGTACCGACGGGCGATTTGGTGTGGCGATGGATCTTGCATTTTTGGCATGCCAGGCACGTCGAAATCCATTCTCGGATGTCCGCGTTCATGTTCGGCCATACGAATCGATCCGCAATGAGCTTAAGAGTAGCTCGCTTACTCGGGTGAGATAGTCCGTGGAGGTGTTCAAAAACCTGTTTTCGTAGCGTAGGGGGAATGTAGGGCCTAGGGATGCCTAGGCTGATGTCGCAGTACAGATTGTCGTCACTGAAGGATGCTGGGAACTCCTGAAGTTTCAGGGACGTGTTCGTCAGAACGTCCTGTAGCGTTGGGTCGGACTTTTGTTCTTTCGCAATTAAGTCCTGACTCAAGGGTCGTTGCTGAGGGTTGATATCCGTTCGGGATAGAGTATCTGCGACAAGGTTGTCGTTTCCCCTCACGTGTCGGATGTCAGTCGTGAACTGCGACAGGTAGTCCAAGTGCCTGATCTCACGGGAGGTGTATTTGTCCGAGCTGGTGCTCAATGCGGTCGTCAGGGGCTTATGGTCGGTATAAATTGTGAAATCTCTACCTTCCAGTAAGTGTCGGAAGTGTTTGATAGCCAAATAGATCGCCAGTAGTTCCCGGGAGAAGTGCTATACCTCGTTTGGGCTGACGTCAGTTTGGCCGAGAAGAAAGCAATGGGTTTTCGCACAGAATCGATCTCCTGTTCGACCACTGCTCCTATCCCTGTGTCCGATGCGTCGGTTGTCAAGGAAATTCGTGTCTTTGGGTCGTCGTTGATGAACGAAAGTCTAGTGAAGTTCACTAGCGCGGTCTTCGCTGCGTGAAACGCGTTCAGGGCGTCGCCTTCCAAAGTAATGCCTTTGTTCTTCCTCTGTAAGAGGTTCGTCAGTGGCTGGAGAATCGTGGAACAATTCGGGATGAATCGTCGGTAAAAGTTTATCATCCCGATAAAACGTCTCAGCTGTTTTATCGACGTAGGCGTTTGAAAATCCTGAATCGCACTGACTTTAGCTGGTATAGGTGTGATCCCATTCGAGTCGGTGTGGTGCCCTAGGAAGTCGATGCTGGGCACTCCGAAAACGAACTTGTCGAGGTTTAGCTTTAAACCGTAGTGCGAGAGTCGCTGGAACACTGCGTGAAGGTGTTTCTTGTGGGAATCCACGTCTCTACTCGCTATCAGGATGTCATCAATATACGCGTACACGAACGGTAGACCTCGAAGAACCTCGTCCATCAATCGTTGAAAGGTTTGGGCAGCGTTACGTAAACCGAATGGCATTTTCACGAACTCGTATAGGCCAAACGGTGTTGTAACTGCTGTTTTCGGAATGTCTTCTGGTGCCACGGAGATCTGGTGATACGCCTTCGTCAGGTCGATTTTCGAAAATACCGTGCTACCTTGTAATCCAGACGTGAAATCATGGATGTGAGGTACAGGATAACGGTCAGGGATCGTTGCTGCGTTCAATCGTCGGTAATCGACGCATATCCGATACTCCGTGCTGCCAGGCTTCGGTACCAGGTGTAGTGGTGATGCGTAAGGACTGTCGGAGGACGTATGACGCCGTCCTTTAGCATCTCGTCGAACCGTTTCTTGGCGTAGTCAAGTTTCTGCGGTGCGAGTCGTCTTGGGTGCGAATATGCCGGTGGTCCGCTCGTCCTGATGTGGTGCTGAGTTTGATGATTATCTGAAACAATATCTGCAGAAGGAGTTGTGATGTTAGCGTACTGCTTCAGTATATCCATATACTCGCGTCCATGGCAAGTTGCTACGCTGATTCCCGTGGTATTGTGGCGTGTAGGAGTGCCTATGACGTGAAGTTTCGTCAACGTGTCGGATAGGGTCCTAGTGCTCATGTGCACTGCCAGCTCGAAATGTGCCAGGAAATCTGCGCCAAGGATGGGGATCTTCACGTTGGCGAGTGTGAAAGTCCATGTGAAGTCCCGTCGCATGCCGATGTTCAGGTTAGCGTTTTGTCTCCGTATGTTGTTATGCTGGAACCATTGGCAGCTTGTAGTTTGAACAGGGTGGGCTTAGCGGAGGGTTCGTTGCTGTGAGATATCACGCTGATGGCCGCACCTGTGTCTACAAGGAATTTTAGCTTATTCCTCCGGTCCCATACATAGAACAGACGACATCGAGAACTTAAACTACCGGGTGAATCAGTCGTCGCGATTCTCCGGTTTAGTCGTTTCCCTGTGCCAATCGGTGGTTGCAGGGAAGACGGCAGTTTTTGGCATCGTCACCAAAGGTTCGGTGGTACCAGCACATATCGGGTCGAAATCGGTTCGTTCTCGGCTGGTCGAGCGTCCTGGTTGTCGATTGGGCGAGAGCGTCCCTGTCGCTGGGTGTACGTTTCCGGTATCGGTGAGGTGCTGGGCTTCTCCCGCGTTGCTCCAAGGAGAGTTTTATCTCGCGCATCTGCTTGGTAAGCTCGGCAATTGCCTTGTCCGTAGCACTCTGCTCACACCGTGCTGTGTCAGGTGTGTGTACGGCGTGAATGCCCTCGTCGGTCTCTTCGTAGACGAGGTCAGCGGACTCGGCAATGTCGTCCAGGGCTGCGGATCTGGTCATTGGAGCGATGATCTTCGTGACGGATTTCGGTAGTAAATCCAACCACAGGTCGCGGAGAATTCTTTCTGACACCTCATGCTGGTCGAGTCGACCACGCATGTAGCGTAACAGTTGGGACGGTGTCCTGTCACCTCTCGTGACGTTGGCCATGATTTCCTGAATGACGTTTTTATCCGGCTGGATTGTTCTCTTCAGTATAACGTCCTTCCAAGAAAATCGTATTGGCGTGG
>CM042178.1:22995264-23014872 GCA_023376005.1 Doryteuthis pealeii | reverse complement strand
TTTCTCTCCTCTTTCCTTCTTTCTTTCTTTTCTTTCTTTCTCTTCTTCGTCTTCTTTTTTCTTCTTCTATCTTTCTTCTTTCTCTCCTTTCTTCTCTTCTTCTTCTTCTTCTTTCTTTTTTCTTCTTCTTTTTCTCTGCCTTTTTTCTCTTTCTTTCTTTCTTTCCTTCTTCTTCTTCGTCTTCTTTCTTTCTTTCTATCTTTTCTTTCTCTCTTTCTTCTTCTTCTTCTTCTTCTCTTCTTCTTCTTTCCTTTCTTTCTCTCCTCTTTCCTCTTTCTTCTTCTTCTTCTCTCCTTTTTCTTCTTTCTTTCTTTCTTTCTTTCTTTCTTCTCTTCGTCTTCTTTTTCTTTTCTATCTTTCTTTCTTTCTCTCCCTTTCTTTCTTTTCTTCTTCTTTTCTTCTTCTTCTTTCTTCTTTCTTTCTTCTTTCTTTTCTCTCCTTTTTCTTCTTTCTTTCTTTCTTTCTTTCTTTCTTCTTCTTCGTCTTCTTTTTTCTTTCTTTCTATTCTTCTTCTTCTCTCGCTTTCTTCTTCTTCTTCTTCTTTTTCTTTCTTTCTTTCTGCTTTCTCTCCTTGTTTCTTCTTTCTTTCTTTCTTTCTTTCTTTCTTTCTTTCTTCTTCTTCGTCCTTTCTTTTTTCTCTTTCTACTCTTTCCTTTCTCTCCCTTTTCTTCTTCTTCTTCTTCTTCCTTCTTCTTTCTTTTTTTCTTTCTTTCTTTTCTCTCCTTTCTTCTTTCTTTCTTTTTTTCTTCTTCTTCGTCTTCTTTTTTCTTTCTTTCTATCTTTCTTTCTTTCTCTCCTTTTTCTCTCTCTTCTTCTTCTTTCCTTCTTCTTTTCTTTTCTTTTCTCCCTCTTCTCTTTTTCTTTCTTTCTTTTTCTTCTTCTTTTCTTCTTTTTTCTTTCTTTCTATCTTTCTTTCTTTCCTCCTTTCTTCTTCTTCTTCTTCTTCTTCTTCTTCTTCTTTCTTCTTTCTTTTTTCTTTCTTTCTTTTCTCTCTTTTTCTTCTTTCTTTCTTTCTTTCTTTCTTCTTCTTCGTCTTCTTTTTTCTTCTTTCTATCTTTCTTTCTCTCCCTTTCTTCTTCTTCTTCTTCTTCTTCTTCTTTCTTTCTTCTCTTCTCTTTTCTCTCCTCTTTCTTCTTTCTTTCTTTCTTTTTTCTTCTTCTTCGTCTTCTTTTTTTCTTTCTTCTTCTTTTTCTTTCTCTCCCTTTCTTCTTCTTCTCTTTCTTCTCTTCTTCTCTTCTTCTTTCTTTTCTTTCTTTTTTTCTCTTCTTTTTCTTTCTTTCTTTCTTTCTTCTTTCTTCTTTCTTTCTTCTCTCTCTTCTTTTTCTTTCTTTCTTCTTCTTCTCTTCTCTCCTTTTTCTTCTTCTTCTTTTGTTCTTGTTCTTTCTTCTTCTTCTTCTTTCTTTCTTCTTTCTTTCTTCTTTCTCCTTTTTCTTCTTTCTTTATTAGAGGCCATGTTTCAGATGTTGTGTGGGGGGGGGAGGAACGGAAGTGGACGTCACCGGGAAATATCGGAAGAACTGAGAAAAAGGATCCATATTGCAACATGCTCCCCTCAGTTGCACTTTTGGTTATTAATGGATATTGTCCTACTATTTGTCCCACAATGTAAAGTCTTCGAGGCCAAGGGAACTTGTGAGCATGCATGCCAGGGGAAAACCGATGGTTTCTGAATAGGAATTTTCCATTAATCTGTTTATATATATATATATATATATTCAGAAAGAAAGGAGACATCTCCACGTTAGACGGTAAGCCCCTTAAGCCAGTAGAACAATTCACGTACCTGGGTAGTAATATCTCATCCACAGATAACGATATTAACACACGAATAGGAAAGGCATGGATGGCCACAAACAAATTGTCTGTCATATGGAAGTCTGATCTCACTGACAAGCTAAAGCGACATCTCTTCCAGCTGTAGTCATATCAGTACTGCTGCATGGCTGCACTACCTGGACCCTAACGAGGCGCCTCGAGAATAAGCTAGATGGGAGCTGCACAAGAATGCTGCGAGCAGTTCTGAACAAGTCGTGGAAACAGCATCCCACAAGGGAGCAGCTGTATGGTCACCTGCCCCCTATCTCACAGACTATCCGAGTGAGACGGACTAGGCATGCAGGGCACTGCTGGAGAAGCAAGGATGAACTCATAAGTGATGTTCTCCTGTGGAAGCCAACACATGGACATGCCAGTGTGGGCCGCCCAGCAAGGACCTATATCGACCAGCTATGTAAAGATGCTGGCTGCAGCGAAGAAGAACTCCCTGTGGCGATGAATGATAGGGAATGTTGGCGAGAGATTGTCTTGGATATCCGTGCTGCCTGCACGACATGATGATGATGATGATGATATATATATATATATATATATATATATATATATATATATATATATATATAAATGAGTATAGATAAAAGGATATGAAAAATATATATATACAATACAAATATCTTGAATAGTGCTTGTAATAATAATATCAGGTACCCACATATACATTAAAATCAGAAAGAAAGGTATTGTCAGTGGTCAAGAACTAATACAAGCATTACAGATAGAATAGAGCTAGGATATTTGTCATGTAACCTCATTGCTAATGATTTAGTATAAAATTAGTATTGAAATCAGAAAAGAAAGGTATTGTCAGTGGTCAAGAACTAATACAGCATTACAGTAGAATAGAGCTAGGATATTTGTCATGTAACCTCATTGCTAATGATTTAGTATAAAATTAGTATTGAAATCAAAGAAAGGTATTGTCAGTGTCAAGAACTAATACACATTACAGATATAGAGCTAGGATATTGTCATGTAACCTCATTGCTAATGATTTTAGTATAAATATATTTCAGAAAGAAAGGTATTGTCAGTGGTCAAGAACTAATACAAACATTACAGATAGAATAGAGCTAGGATATTTGTCATGTAACCTCATTGCTAATGATTTTAGTATAAAAATTAGTATTGAAATCAGAAAGAAAGGTATTGTCAGTGGTCAAGAACTAATACAAGCATTACAGATAGAATAGAGCTAGGATATTTGTCATGTAACCTCATTGCTAATGATTTTAGTATAAAATTAGTATTGAAATCAGAAAGAAAGGATTGTCAGTGGTCAAGAACTAATACAACATTACAGATAGAATAGAGCTAGGATATTTGTCATGTAACCTCATTGCTAATGATTTTTAGTATAAAATTAGTATTGAAATCAGAAAGAAAGGTATTGTCAGTGGTCAAGAACTAATACAAACATTACAGATAGAATAGAGCTAGGATATTTGTCATGTAACCTCATTGCTAATGATTTAGTATAAAATTAGTATTGAAATCAAAAGAAAGGTATTGTCAGTGGTCAAGAACTAATACAAACATTACAGATAGAATAGAGCTAGGATATTTGTCATGTAAACCTCATTGCTAATGATTTTAGTATAAAATTAGTATGAAATCAGAAAGAAAGGTATTGTCAGTGGTCAAGAACTAATACAAGCATTACAGATAGAATAGAGCTAGGATATTTGTCATGTAACCTCATTGCTAATGATTTTAGTATAAAATTAGTATTGAAATCAGAAAGAAAGGTATTGTCAGTGGTCAAGAACTAATACAAACATTACAGATAGAATAGAGCTAGGATATTTGTCATGTGAACCTCATTGCTAATGATTTTAGTATAGCAATACATTGAAATCAGAAAGGTATTGTCAGTGGTCAAGAACTAATACAAACATTACAGATAAAGTAAAGCTATTACATTTTTCATATATATGCATTGCTAATGATTTTAGTATAGAAATACATTGAAATCAGAAAGGTATTGTCAGTGGTCAAGAACTAATACAAGTATTACAGATAGAACACAGCTATTATATTTGTCATGTAACTACATTGCTTATTATTTTAATATAGAAATACATTGAACATTTTTTAAGTAGTTGAATCTTGGCTTTTATTAAGATTAGTAAGTAAAATTTTCTGAATAGGAATTTTTCTGGTTTCTGAATAGGAATTTTCCATTAATCTGTTTATATATATATATATATATATATATATATATATATATATATATATATAATATATATATATATATATATATATGAGTATAGATAAAAGGATATGAAAAAAATACAATATGCTGTTAAAGTGAAAGGATTTTATATCATTTTTCACTTTAACAGTATATTGTGTTGTTTTCATATCCTTTTATCTATACTCATACTGTCGGATTCATTTCCTTTCTCTTAACTTCTTTTTTAATTTTTTTTTTTTATTTTGGATATCATTAAGCATGGAAAATGAACAAGCAAACAAAACAACAACAACAAAAAAAACAGAACAAAAAACAGAGTTTAAATATCCAGCCGTTGTTCTGCCCCTGGTTTGGTTTATTCCAATATTTCGGGTGACATTCACCCTTTATCCTGGTATTATATGATGACTGTGTTTTGAAAAATGAAATCAAACAAATGTGAGAAAAATGTATATATATATATATATATATATATATATATATATATATATATATATGTATATATATATATATATATATATATATATATATATAATGAATCTATTTAAAGGTATATATATACATTATATATATGTGTGTGTGTGTCTCTCTCTCTCTCTCTCTCTCTCTATATATAATTATATAATATATATATATATATTATATGTGTGTGTGTGTGTGTGTGTGTGTGTGGTGTGTGTGGTAAAAATGATTTTTTTTTATTTAGAAGCATTAAAGAAATGAGTGAAATAAGGGAAGAATTGAGTTGAATATTATATTCTAAATTTATTTACCGATATTTCGAAGAGCTACATAATTTTTCTAAAAAAAGTTTGTATTAGAATATATATATATATATTATATATATATATATATATATATATATATATATATATATAAAGAGAGAGAGACAATGTGAGACTCAGAAGGTTCCATGGACTCCATAAGATATATATATATATATATATTAAACTCTTCCACTAAGGTTTTTTTTATTCATATATATATCTTCAGGGGTTAATCATAATTATACATGAAGAAATTATGAATTTTAAGATGTTTTGTATTCCATAGGACTGTTTGTAAAGTAATATCCAAGAAACAACTACACAATTGTAAACTTATCTTTTTGTGATCCATTTATGTATGTATTTGTTGACCGGGCTTTAAGATTTTTTGTTGTTCGGTCATTGTTTAATCTCTTAATTTACCCTCTCCCAATTATGTAACATATGGATCATTTAGATATGTTTAAAAATTATTTGTATTCGATAGGTCTGTTGGCAAAATAATATTCAAGAAACAGCTCCACAATTGTAAACTTATCTTTGTATGAGGTCGATTTATTTATGTATTTGTTGACCGCGCTTTAATATTTTTGTTGTTCGGTCATTTTTTTAAATCTCTTTATTATTCTCCCCTGATTATGTAACATATGGAACATAAAGATATGTTTAAAAATTATTTGTATTCGATAGGTCTGTTGGCAAAATAATATTCAAGAATCAGCTCCACAATTGTAAACTTATCTTTGTATGAGGTCCATTTTTATGTATTTGTTGACCGCGCTTTAAGATTTTTTGTTGTTTGATCATTCATCAAGAAACAACTACACAATTGTAAATATGAACGTACGACCATCGCAATTCCCAAACATTCTCTCACACTATTTTCTTTCTTTCCTTCTTTTCATCTTTCCATTATGTTTGATTTGAATATATTAGCATTATCGCTTCTGCGCGCTCACCACCTCTCTATCTTTCCTCTACTCTCTTTTTCTTTCTTTCTTATATTTTTCTGTGTCGCACGTTTTTTCTTCCCTTTCTTTCTTTATAATAAAAAAAGCTATTATTTAGCTGAGATGATAACACTGATAAGAAATAATTTGAAGGATAAGCAACATGAGATAATCAAGATTGACACTTTAGCATTTCATCTTTGATGATTTGGATGGACTCATTTTTAAACTAGAGGTTGTTGCAAGATGATAACGGTGGTACTTTTAAGGAATTAATAGAGAATAAAATGACCCTACACAAGTTATTGTTAAACGCATTCAATCAATCAATCATCCGCTTTCGTCAATTCGTTTTCTTTCTTTGTGCTCGCAGTGGATATGGGGAACAAAAGACGTGTTTAAAATCCAGCTTCAGACAAGAATCAAGACAATAGCATTGTTGAGATCAACTATAATACTCAGAAGAGTCCTGGAGACCTGAGGAGACTTGTTACCACTTAGACCCCAGTGAAAGACCATATGCATATATTTATAGAACAATTTGTGGGGCCTGTCTATCATGCGCACAGGAATCGTTAGGTGTTGTGTTCGATACCGGTTGCCGTCAACCTAGTGCATGTGTAGCACAGCTTGGGTAAGCGGAGTTGGCGTGGCGCTCCAGCTTAGCAAAAACAATCTCTCTGGTCTAGTGCTAGCGAAAAGGGAATAGGCTCCATTGCTTTTCGGCTGATAACGAAAATTGGCGCCTCCCCCACCTTTATTTTTTACTTATACTAGTACAAAATAAAAAACGCCCTCCAGGCGATGTAAAAATAGATTTTTGAAACATATTTCCTGAGGGGTGGGAATAAAAAATTCAATGTCAGCGAGTGTGTACCCTAAATAAGTAAAATCATCAAATACATTAAAAAATAATACAATTTGAAATGTAAACTTTAAATATGTATTAAAATAAAACAAACTATATATAGATATATAATACCAGTCATATATTTATTAAAACTTGTTTTTAAAAAAACAATGAGGATTGTCTAATTTTGCTTGTTCAAATTTTGAGTGTATTTATTCTATGTTATGATGATTTTGGGTAATGTGACGTAAGCAGTGACGCAATTTTTGTTACAGACAAACATCGGAAGCAGATCTCTATTATTAATAGATATATCTGATGGAGAACGAAGCGGCAATGCATGACAACTGCCGTGTTCTGTGAGAAAAAGACTTGCTTGCTGGAGTCGAACCGGCGTCCTCCCGAATGCAAGAAAACGGGACTTGGGCGTTGTGCGGACGCGAGGTTTGATTCAGGTGCCCGGATATTGGGAGGCTACGTCCATAAGTAGCTGAAATCTAAAGAGAACGGAGAACAGAGTGGCGCGCTCACGTAAGACTTCAATTACAAATTAGTTGGAATAGGAAAGTGACGAATTTAACCAGTCTGCGGCGGATATGATTATGGACTCTACCTCAACACAGATTTTTTTTGTCCAACAAATATATATATATATGTGTGTATGTGTGTGTCCACACACTCACCTCTCCAGACAAGCCGAGGTGTGCCTGATTGGGATGCCAGTTTAGTCACCAATGGAATAGGTAGTACTAGTATATATATATATATATATATAATATATATATGTGTGTGTGTGTGTGTGTGTGTGTGTGTGTGTGTGTGTGTGCGTGTGCGTGTTTGTATCTTCGCGTGTGTGTGATTGTGTGCTTCGTGTGAGTGTATGTGTGTGTGTGCTCACGCGCGCGTGTGTGTGTGTGTGTGTGTGTATGTGTGTTTACAGTGCAGTCGATGATTAAAGTCCAGTAAATTCCTTCATTAGGTCCATCATGTCACTCGAGATTTGTCAGGGAAAATTATTTTCTAAAAATTCAATTTTCCTGAATTTCGTGGTCTAATTTTGAGGCTTTAGAATATTTGCTTTAGTGACAGAAGATTTTCACTCAGGAAGTTAACCAGCCACGTATTTTGGGCTGATGATTGGCTGGGGTTTAAGCCACGTGACCTCGTTTAGTCCCTAAGTTAAAGTGGTGGACTACAGCACGCCTTATATAGGAAAATCCTGGACGTGGTAATTGCATTTCCCTTAGCGCTAATAACCTTGGGAAAGGTATGAATTCTGCTCTCCCTCCAGCTATGGGTAAATAGTAGGGCAGACTGGACTCTTTAACCTTGGTTAGGCAACCGGTCTAGGAGAAGGAAAACTCTGAATTCAAACCTGTTAAATTCCGCTTAAGAAACTGACCTTGTGTCGTATCCTGCTCGTGCGGAGGGGTTGGTAAATATATATATAGGAAAATAATCCAACAATTAAAATCTTGTTATTTTCCTTTGTGTTTTGTTTCAGTAGTTTAGTACAGACTTGTGTGACAAGTATAAAACCGCCCTGTCGGCTGGGGCGTTAGAATGCACCGACTGCACCTCTGCAGAGGGGTAAGACTCCCCCAATGGGGCCACATTTTGGCCGTGGGTGGCGATTCGTGATGCTTAAGGATAGAACCCGGGTGGATGAGCAGTTCATGACTTGCAATACTCCACTTTGGCCCTATCTTGGGCTAGACGGTCGGTCGGAGAGGCCCCTTCCGATCAATCGGCTGGTCACGTTAAGCCCTAGCACCTATATGATTGTCCCCAACCCTTTTTATCATATGGGTGCTAGAAGATGGTGGCTGCGGGTCTACATGTCTTGGGAATGACGTTAAACGCTATCTGATGGTGAGGTTCCAGTTCTAGAGGTTTGGGGAATGTGGACCACCCCTTCATCACCATTGCTCCCTGGTCCACTCTGGCCCGGAGTGTTAGTACCTGTTAGGGTCCCATCTATGGGTTAAATAGAAAACATGAGTTTATAAACAAAATTGTATTATCCATAAAAAATGAAATTATTTCAAAACTTTATCAGCATTAAATATTTTTTTTTACCAATAGAAGTATTCGGCATAAAATAACCCAAGGGTTGACATGCCGTAAAACCCAACCAACGAAACCAAGCCAAACCCAATAAAAGGACAATCTTTCTCTATTCGGGCTCTTTTTAGGTGGCTGGGGTACGTTGATAAGCGTTCACGTGTCCGGAGAGGGAAGCATTGAATATGTGGGAATAACGGTTACCTACTAGAACAAAGAATATATCCTCACTTTCTGTCCGTCATATATATCTTATCCTACTTCTACATCCCAGAAATTTAACTATGAGAATAAACAAACAGAGGTCTTAACACATGAGGCGAGTTGGGTTTATATATATATCTTATATATATATATATATATATATCTTAAGCTCAGATTTTAGCCCTGAAGAGCTTTATGCGAAACTAATAGTAGGTTCGTCTGACTCAGTAGAATATCTTTATTACTTGGCTCTACTTAGGTATCGAGCACTTTTTACAAATTAGCTTCTCCTAGCGGTTATATGAATATATATATATATATCTTATATACATATATATACATATAAATTGTTTTTTCTTTTGGCCAAATACTATACCAATAGATTATTTTTTGTTGGTACGAATATCTTGGTCTTTTCTTTTTTTCAAAAATTTTTTTCTTCCTGGTTGATGTTTGGTAGTATATTTTTACAATCAAACTCTCTGCCGGGTTTTTTCTCTCCGCAAGGATCTACCAACACGCTTGGTATATATATATTATATATATATATATATATATATATATATATATATTATATATGAGAGTAAGTAAATAAACAATGTGTTTATTTGATATGGCTTTTAGCCGACAATTTTTTGGAGAATATGTGCTTAATTGAAGTCATACCTAATTTTGAAAATTGATTAGTTAATAATTAATGAAATTTAGGCGGGCATATATGTTCAAATGTAAGGCTAAACAAATCGAGAAAATGTCAATCCCTGAATGTACATTTCGACCTATTAGGTCTCATCAGCAAGGTTATAGACATGGGAGACTGCTCCGTGTGTGACTCGAAACCTCGACTGCCAAGCTGACAGGCGGAGATTCTAAACACTACAACAGCTGGTCATTCCCATATTCTTCGTTTATTTTGAACTTATTTATATTCCCCTTTTTATTGACTTGCTACACGACAATATGAGAGTAAGTAAATAAACAATGTGTTTATTTGATATGGCTTTTAGCCGACAATTTTTTGGAGGATATGTGCTTAATTGAAGTCATACCTAATTTTGAAAATTAATTAGTTAATAATTAATGAAATTCGTTGATGTCCCTTCCCTTCTGGCGTAGGAACTTCATTGATAGATACGGAGATTACTTCAGGAGAAGTTTAAATTTGACAAATTTTTGGTATCAGTATTCAGTATACTAACACATAACTTTCGCATAGCTGGACAATTTTATATCTTTAAAAAAGTGAAAAATCGATCTACCCTAGTGTGCATGTGTGTGTGTGTGTGTGTGTGTGTGTGTGTGTGTGAGGGGGTGATTATAAATGCATATCTCTCTTTAAAATGTACGTATGTTTATTTTTTTCTCAAGTATGTACCAGATAATGTTCATGTCTGACGCATTGATATAAAGACAAGGTCATCATCGATATTTCTATTATTTTGCAGATAGCCGAAAGAACTCGGTCAGTTCTTAGCCGTTGGCTTATAAAAGTGTGTGTGTTTTTTTTTTTTTTTTTTTTGGGGGGGGATATGAAAATGTGCGTGTCAAAGAAGTTGTCGGGATCTGTAGAGGAGGGTAAGGGGTGCCGTCGGTGGCAGCGGAAGACACAATCGATAATCTGCGCAGAAGAAGCATTGATTGGTCATAAGTGCGCATTTCAGATTCGTACTTGTCTTTTATTACTGACTCGCTTACTAAACACCACCCACCCACCCCCTGCACACCACAAAAAAAAGTCAACTTTTCGAAAAGTACCATTTATCTAATATATACGAGGGGGTGGGTGAGGAGGTGTGCTGAAAAGTTCGTAGGCTGTAGATTTCATATGACGACGTCATATCTGCTACTGGTGACGTTTTGTTTTACCTACGGGGGTTCAAGAACTGCAATATCGATGGCAGAAATGTGTGAACCGGAAGTTGAAAAATAAACCTCATTTCCCCACATTCCATGGGAGTATCTTGGTCAGTCTATTAACTTTTTAGTCGACAATCTTATGTTTATTATGATCCCCGATAATTTTATAAAGAATGTAGGTGTTGCAACTTATCACACAAATTTATTCCCAGTATATATATATATATATATATATATATATATATTATATATATATTAAATTGAACATTTAAGCTTATCAAAATCACCCCCTCAAAATCTTCCGTTAAACGACAATAATATCTAATTAATCATTCAAATGAGCAAACGTTAATTCCCCCCACCCTTTAAGTGAAAAAAGTTTTATTCCAAGCCATAGTTGTATTGTTGCTACTGTACGATTGCACCACTTGGACACTAACCTAGCCTAGAGTAAGCTAGATGGGAACTGCTCAAGAATGCATGTAATTTTAAACAAGTTGTGGAAGCAATACACCACGAGAAAGCAGCTATATAGCCACTCGCCACTTATCACACAAACCATCCGAGCAAGATGAACAAGACATGCTGGAGGATTTAGGACAAACTCTTAAGAGAAATTTTTCTATGGAAATCAGCACGCCAGTGTAAACATGTGAGCAAAGACATACATTGACCAAACCTGCGCAGACACTGAATGCTGTACAGAGGACCTCCTGAGAGCAATGAGTGATAGGGTAAGGTTGGCGAGAGATTGTCATAGATATCCATGATTAATTAGATATTATTGTCGTTTAACGGAAGATTTTGAGGGGGTGATTTTGATAAGCTTAAATGTTCAATTTAATAGATTATATATATATATATATATATATATATATATATATATATATATATATATATTATACTAGAAAAAACGTGACCCTTTGGGTCACCCATTGAGCCCGGGCTAGATTGTTGGAAGAATCACATGATAAAATAATTTCATTAATTTAAAGTTTTCCCAAACTGTCCAAATAAGTTATTTAAACTGGTGTAAACATTTTCATTTGACCAAAGGAAAAAACAAGGGAAGTTTCACTTAGTTAATTTATGATTACAGGTAATTAAGATTTTAATCATGGATATCTATGACAATCTCTCGCCAACCTTGCCCTATCATTCATTGCTCTCAGGAGGTCCTCTGTACAGCATTCAGTGTCTGCGCAGGGTTGGTCAATATATGCCTTTGCTCACATGTCCACACTGGCGTGCCTGTGTGCTGGTTTCCATAGAAAAAATGTCTCTTAAGAGTTTGTCCTAAATCTTCCAGCAGTGTCCAGCATGTCTTGTTCATCTCACACTACTAGCTACTTTCTCGTGGGGTGTTGCTTCCACAACTTGTTTAAAATTACATACTGCATTCTTGAGCAGTTCCCATCTAGCTTATTCTTTAGGCGCTATTTTAGTGTCCAAGTGATGCAGTCGTACAGTAGCAATAATACAACTATGGCTTGGAAGAAAACTCTTTTCACTTAAAGGGTGGGGGTAGTCAACGTTTGCTCATTTGAATAAAATTCCATAATTTTTAAATAAAACTCAGTAACTAACTTTACTCAACATGAAATATTTTTAATTAAATATTTATCTAATCTATTTTTTAAATAAGTTTAATAATCATGTTAAATAAGACATGTTTTCCAAATTTATATATACTCCTTTTTTTTTACTAACGGTTGTTCTCATTTATTTACATCAGACTACGGTAGAGTATTCGGCTAGAGTTTCGTAAATAAGTTGATTTGAAATAATTCTCTGATTTAGATTATTTTAAAAAAAAGCAAGTTTACTAATTATGTTAAACCAGACATGTTTTCCGAATTTTTGTATATTCAATTTTCTTTTCTTTTTTTTTAAACGATTGTTCTCATTTATTTACAGCAGACTCCAGTAGAGTATTCGGCTAGAAGCCTCACGGTTCCTGATTTGATGCTGGCCCTCGCCAACTCAGAATATGAGTAGCTCAGGGATCTGTATGGTAAAGTGAGAAGCTGGTGGTAGGTGTGGCGCTCCACCTCAGATGCAAAGAAAACAATCTCCTTGGTCTAGCGCTAGTGAAAAGAGGATAGACTCCCTCGCTGTCTGGCTGAAACCGACTTCAGAACGACGACTTTACTTTTTAATAAAATCACTGGAAGTAAATAAAAAAAAGGCGACGTTAGCTATTATTTTTCTTTAAAACAAAAAAAAAGCGTGCTTAAATTAGGAATTAATACAGATATAAGAGTCGCTGCAGAAACACCAAAAAGAAAAGGAATATCTAGGATTGAGAGTAAACTAATGTAATAAAATAGAAATATACCTGGATAATTTTTTAAAAATTTAAATACTTATGTTCTTAAAAGTGTAAATAAATGAAATTATTAATGAGACAATACTATTCGATAATTTGGAAGGATAGAATTGGGTTTTTGTTTTATATTATAAACTTAAACTTAAAAATTAAAAAAAACCTAAGTTATCATGAAAAGGGCATTGCATCTCTTCATCAAAATATAGTCTAAACTGATCACGTGACGTATTTTGATCGTACCTATTGTACAATTGCGATACCATAAAATAAAATAAAAATTTTTAATTTAAAATGGCCAGACATTTTTTATTGAAATATAAAAGAATGTTTAAGTCTTCAGATTTTTTATTTATTTATGTTTTTTTTTAGGTCATGTTTTTAGTTAAAATAAAATCATATCTAGATATTTTTTTTTATTTCTTTGTAGAAAATGAATATAGTAAAATAAAATAAAAATCTGAAAAATAAAAATAAAGACTTTATTTTTAGTGGTTTTAATGCGTTAAATTAAGTCATATTTTTATCGACAAGTAAATGTAAATATTTTGGTAAATACCACCCCTACCCCCGACCCTTAAAGTATTTCAAAGAAGGAGAGTTTAAATATTTACATTTACTTGTCGGAAAAAACACTGGAGTGAGTAAAATATCGCGTTAACTTTTCGGAAAAAACACCTTAAGCGCTGTTTTTTTTTTCAGTAGGACTATATCCGTAGGTGGAATTGTTCTATCACCGCCTAGACTTCTTTAAAACAGGAGACCGGGGCGCAACTCTGCGAATAGCACCGTATATAACCCCACCAATATTTTACATCACCCCAAAAAATTTAAGGGGAGGGGTCAAAATTTAATGAAATGAAAATCAAAATTTTGAAATAAAATAACTGATGCATTATAAAATTCATTCATTGATAAATCAACATTGAACATTTCATTAAAATCGGATAATTACCAGATTTTTGTTAAATTTTTATTCAATCGGGTGGGGGTGGGTAGATGTGTTTTACAAAATAGGGATATTTTGCAGTGCCTAGTATAGAATGTATTAAAAATACATTACATGTGTAATATTATTTTGCATTTTTTAAACTCATTCTCATGTTACTTTTCGACTTAGAGAAAAAAGGTGCATATCGCATAAATGCGCCCTAAAACACTAAGCTGTGCCTGCTGAAAATTCGACGTGTGGAATCCCTAGTTGTTTAAAGGCGTTTTTTTATGAAACATTAATGGGATAATAAACTGATTATTTAAGCGACCTTCCACCAAGTTTTCTCGACAAGTAAATATGTTACCACTCTCAAATTTAATTATTTTAGCGGTTTGAAAGCGTTTTTATCGACTAATATCTTTTAGTGGCTTGAAGACAATAAAAGTAACTCACCCCCAGGTTTTTTTTATCAACAAGTAAATGAAAAGATTTTACCCACCCCCATTTAAAATGTTTTTGTTTTTGCATTTTATTCAAAACAACTGTAAAAATATTTTAAATAAATATGATTGAGTTTCGAAAATAAAAATATATCATTAAACAAAATCAAATAGAAAATATTTACATTTACTTGTCGAGTAAAGACATGGGGGGGGGTAAAATATCGCTTTCATATCACATTAACGCCTTCAAATAGCTAGGGATTTAAGTAGCCTGGGTTGGATTTTTAGCAAACACAGAATAGCGTTTTTTACGGAAAAGAAAAAAAACTTTGGCTCGTACAACAGAGTTAAACACAAAATTTGACTACAATATAGTTATGAGTTAAAAACTCTTTCGCAAAATAAATTTTAGCCCGACCAACACAGATTCCAATACACAGTAGTAACGAGCTACAAACTCTTTTACCAAAATAAAAAGTTTGCCCGAACAAGACAGATTTCGCTACCCATAAGTTCCTCGTTAGAATCACCCTCCCCGACGTCACAGCAAAAATATTCTTTATATGTCTACTGGAGAGGAGGCTGGCTTGGAAGAGCGAGTCCACTACTGCTCCACGGTTGTTATGCCACAAACCGCTTATCCCCTATCTTAAAATTACAGACATTTAACTATGTTAAAACTAACACAATACCTCTTCGTTTTCACTCTCACTCTTACTCACATAACATTATATAGAGGGCGAATAATAAATTTGTTGGGAAGTATATGTCGGAAACGGTTATGTGAAGGGGATTTTATGATTTCTGACTACAAGTGTCGCCAAATAAAGGGATATATTTAAAAAAGCCTTGTCTTTGGGGGATTGTTTGATGGGTGAGAATAACGCAAGATTCCATAATTATACGTAGTGTTCTATTGTGTATGTGAGTTAATATTTTGCCACCTTTAAAATCAAAGATATAGTTATAGTCAAAAATATGTTTAGCTAGGGCGTTGTTTAGAAAACCTCGTTTAATATGATATCTATGTTCAGATAATCGTTTAGATAAGGATCTAGAAGTCTCTCCCACATATTTTTTGTTACAATTTAAGCAATCTATTGTGTAGACTCCAGCTTCGGATTGTGTGAGTTTATGATTATTTTTATTCTGTAAAATGTTTTTGATTGTTTTAGTGGAGTGAGTAACGTTTTAATACCTATATTTTTTAGGTTTCTATTTATTTTATCAGTGATAGGATTATTGGGAAGTATGATGTACCTATCAGAGTCGTTAATGTTGTTATGTTGTTAGATATTGGGAGATGTAGTGTAATTTTTTCTATTGTGTATTTTCAATGCCTTTTTTAGCATTATATATATATAGAGAGAGACAGACAGACAGAGAAAGACAGACAAACAGACAGATAGACAGAGGAGGAGGAGGAGGGTCACACTATTCTTTTGGGGGGTTCTGTTATATTGCTGTTATATTTTTTTGTTTATTTTTTCAAGCGGTTGTTGTACAAATAAGGTTTTGGGATATTTTGCGATACCGTTTTATTTCCAAAAAGAAGACGACTGTTAGTTTTTGTTTTGTTTTGTTTGTTGTTTTGTTATTTTTGTTTGTTTTTTGTTTGTTTTTTATTTTTGTTGGTCTTTTTTTTTCTTTTTTTTTTTTTTGTTTAATACATTTTATATCGATTTTTTTTCTTGGCTTTATCATATTTTAAAACTCTTCTCTACATTTTCTTTCGTTCGAATAAATTCTATCTTACATCTTATGTTTTTGATCCTTTTGTTTATTTCTCTTTCATTAGTTTCTTTACTGTTTCTTTACTACTCTCTCTTCTTCTTCTTCTCCTTCTTCTTCTTCTTCTTCTTCTTCTTCTTCTTCTTCTAAACATTTCTTCTTCTTCTTCTCTTCTTCTTCTTCTTCTTCTCTTCTTCTTCTTTCTAAACATTTCTCTTTTTCTTTTTTTTCTAAATATTCTTCTTCTTCTTCTCTTCTTCTCCTTCTTCTTCTTCTTCTTCTTTCTTCTTCTAAACATTTCTTCTTTTTCTTTTTTCTAAATATTTCTTTCTTCTTCTTCTTCTCTTCTTCTTCTTCTTCTTTTCCTTTTTTTCTTTCTTTCTTTCATCTAAATTTCTTTGTTCCCTTCTTTGTTTATTTTTAAAATTTTTTTCCTTTATTTTAAGTTTATTTTTTAGAATCTTTTTTTTTTTTTTTTATAAAAGTGTCGGCTAAATTGGCACAATGTAATTTTGGTGAAAAATAGTTTTTCTTTAAGTATGTTAATGTTTCAAAATACTTTTTATTTTCGGGATGTTTTTTTCTTTCTTTTGTTTTTTTTTTGTTCGTTCTTTTAGTTGTTTTTTTGGGGTTTTTTTTTTTATTTTGTAGAAAAATTAACTTTTAAAGTTGAGGCGAGTGAGGATGCCATAAAATAATATTGTTGTTTGTTTATTGATTTTTAACGACATATCAACCCGTCTGGAGTTATGTCATGCCTAACGGTTAGGAAGTTATACATATTGTGTATTTATATTTATACTTTTTAGTAATTGGTTTAAAATGTGTTAGCATTATTTGGGATTATGTTGTATGGTATTGATTTATTTCATGTCTATATTCTATGGTAATAATTTTATTTCCCTAACAAAAAAGAGACAATATCCTCTATGTTGACATCAAACAGATATTTCATATTGTTTGCTTAAAAAAAAGGTTTCTGGTGTGGGCAAAAAACTGTATTCTCTGAATAAGTGTTTAACTGTCAAAGTGTTTGACATGTCCACATTGTGGTTGTATTCTTGTTTGAGTATATTGGAGAGCGTTAGTCTTATATGACCAATGCGTAATCGAGATACAATGACTTGTTCCTTTCTGACTTCCTTAAAGTTGGTCTCCAGCCTCCCAAAGTGGTTTGATTAGGAAGAGTTTATTGTGGATGTTGTTATTCCAGTGTTGTTCCATTTGTATGAAGGAATCTATTGATTTTAGGTTTCAAATCAGTATATGGTGTTTTGAAATTGTCGGGGATCTAAATCCAGAGCCGAATTAGCTGCGGAGTCTGCTCTTTCATTTCCCCTCACTCCTATATGACTTGAGATCCAGCAATATCATAATCTTCTTAGAGCAAGACATCAAGTCTATATCATTCAGGAGCTTAATGATGAGAGGGTTTTCTAGGTTTTTTTTAATTTCTTAATGATAGTAAGACAAAGAGCTAGTCTGAAAAGATGATATATTTTTTGTGGTTTAGTTGGCTGAATTTCACGGCCTATTCTACCCAGAACGGGATGGGAAATAGTTAGATTCATACCTTTCCAAAGGGTATTAGCGATCTCGATCTCTCTCTCTCTCTCTCTCTCTCTCTCTCTCTCTCTCTCTCTCTCTCTCTCTCTCTCTCTCTCTCTCTCTCTACTACGAGAGCAAATTTTCTGCATTTGTGTGTTTACATAACCTAACAGAAAAACTTCAAGAACCTATTTTTTATTTAGATATTCACTTGACTTCCGGCTTTAACATAGATTTTTTTTTAAAGTGAGCTCCGAAGTCACAAGAGGTTATTATATTCCAAAATATGCCTTTTCTACCCAAATAACGTGAGACAGTCTAAAGTACAAAATATTTTTGACTTTACAATGGTAGGTTTTTATAGAGACACATGGTGTAATGGTGATCGGTGTAGGAAATGGACATGTGGATCTGAGTTCAAATCCGGGAAAAGGCTGTTTGCATTTCAAACAGCCAAAAAAGATAAGATGGTTAGAAGATTTAGTAGAGAAAGTAAGGAGTATCTAACACTTTGTCGTTATACTGAGTTTCTTTTAATTAGCAGATGACGTAATAATGATGAAAAGAAATAAGGAGTATACAACACTTTGTCTTTATGCTGAGATTATTTTAATTAGCAGATGACGTAATAATAAAAAAGAAATAAGGCGTACCCAATACTGTGTCGTTATGCTGAGATTCTTTTCATTAGTAGATGACGTAATAATGGTAAAAAGAAATAAGAAGTACCCAACACTTTCTGCTTATGCTGGGTTTTTTTTAATTAGCATATGACGTAATAATAATAAAAAGACATAAGGAGTATACAACACTTTCTGGTTATGCTGAGATTTTTTTAATTAGCATATGACGTAATAATAATAAAAAGACGCAAGGAGTATACAACACTTTCTGGTTATGATGAGATTCTTTTAATTAGCAGATGACGTAATAATAATAAAAATACATAAGGAGTATGCAACACTTTCTGGTTATGATGAGATTCTTTTAATTAGCATATGACGTAATAATAAAAAGACATAAGGAGTATTTTCTGGTTATTGAGATTTTTAATTATCATATGACTTAATAATAATAAAAAGACGTAAGGAGTATACAACACTTTCTCGTTATGATGAGATTCTTTTAATTAGCAGATGACGTATTAATAATAAAAAGACATAAGGAGTATACAACACTTTCTGGTTATGATGAGATTCTTTTAATTAGCAGATGACGTATTAATAATAAAAAGACATAAGGAGTATACAACACTTTCTGGTTATGATGAGATTCTTTTAATTAGGATATGACGTAATAATGATAAAAAGAAATATAAGGAGTACCCAACACTTTGTTTTATGCTGAGATTCTTGCTCTAATAAATGTTCTATGTTATAAGAATAGGATGTGTGATTCTTATAATACATAAGAAGGCTCGGAGTAACCTTCTAACTTAGGTACATACATACATAAAATAATCCGGACAAAGAGATACATATAACAACAAATACAGACTTTATTGTCTGAGCACATGGATGAATGACATACATAAAATGGTATTTTCACCAACAAAAATGTTAATGTCGGGTGCTAGATTTGTTTAGATCAAATAATAATAATAATAATAATAATAATAATAATAATAATAATAATAATAATAATGGAACGTCCCCAAAGCTCTGGAAAAGAATTTGGGTGAATTGGAAATCAGAGGAAGAATCAAGACCATCCAAACTACAGCACAGTTAAGATCGGCTATAACACTCAGAAGAGTCCTGGAGATAGGAAGATACTTACTGCCACTCAGTCTCCAGGGAACCACCGGCTACGGCAGGTATGAAAACATAATAATAATAATAATAATAATAATAATAATAATAATAATGTAATGTAAATATATAAATTTTACACACTCCAGAAAG
>CM042178.1:22985264-22992764 GCA_023376005.1 Doryteuthis pealeii | reverse complement strand
TATTATTATTGGATCTATTATAATCTATTATCATTACTAGCAAATATATGCACCCTCCGGGTGCAAGTATTTAAGTTTTAATATAATAAAATATATTAGAAAAGCCAATGAAACTAAATAAGAATGCAGATAAAAAAATGCTTGAAACAGAGGGGGGTATAATCGAAATATAGAACAACTGAAACTTACTCTTCCATCACTCTCGTCTTTCATTGTTATTTTTTCTAATTTAAGTATTTAGTTAAAAGAGGAAGTAAAGAATGAAATTACAGTTATTTTTTCTTGTTAATGGATTTCATTTAAGATTCATTGAAGAGATTTTTACTTATATTCATTAAAATAAAACCAAACAGTTAGAAATCAATAATACTAAGTACATATTTATTAAATTCAATTTTTTTTATATCAATATGCAAATTAGCCTTCCCCTTCACACTGTAAACCGCCATTTTGTTGTATATATAAATATAATTGCATGTTGTTAGTATGTAGATATGGTTAACAGTATTAATAATGTAAAACAATTTTATTAATAATTGAGCTTAAAATAAAAATAAAATCATTGAGAATGTGATATCAATAATAAAGGGAATTGTGACTTGAGTAGTAATATAGTTTCGGTTACAGACAGAAAAACACACAATCTCCATTATAATAAGATATTATTGGATATGTTATTTTGGATCCGTTACAAAGTTGTGTATCAATAGCAGACATGTTGGGGAATAGCCGAATTTTGTCAATCATTTTCAAAAAATATCTAAAATAAATCTTTTTCTTATCTTTTTTTAATTTTTAAAAATTCTTTTTATCTATTTTCCAATAATTAGATTGCCATACTGTTATATGAATCTGTTTTCTTTCTTTTTCTTTTAATGTTAAAGGCTTGATATTTTTTACATATTAATTTCTTTTCTCTTAACTTATATCTTATTATAATGTAGATTGTGGGTTTCTCTGTCTGTAACCTAAACTATATTACTACTCAAGTCACAATTCCCTTAGTTATTTTCGTCATATTCTCCATGAATTTTATTTTCATTCAAAATTTTATTTATTAATAAAATTGTCTTGCATTTTTAATTCTGTTGGCCATATCGGTATACTAATAACATGCAATTGTATTTATATATACAACAAAATGGCAATTTAGAATGTGAACGGGAAGGCTAATTTGCATATTGATATTAAAAAATTGATTTTAATAAATATTTGCTTAGTAATATTGATTTCTAATTGTTTGGTTTTATTTTTATAAATATTAGCAAAAAAATCGGGGATAAATCTTAAAAGAAATCTATCAACAAGAAGAAATAACTGTAATTTTATTCTTTACTTCATATTTTAATTAAATAGTTAAATTAGGGAAATGATGGAAGAGTTAGTTTCAAAGTTATTCTATTTTTCGATTATACCCCCCCTCTGTTTTAAATAATTTTATCTGCATTCTTTTTAGTTTCATTAGTCTTTCTAATTTAACATATTTCATTACATTAAAACTTAAATACGTGCGCCCGGAGGGTGCATATATTTGCTAGTATATATAATTTAAATTAACTCTCACTACTAAGTGTTGTACCGGCCGTTCCTACAGTGGAGAATATACACCGGTTCTCACTATAAATAGTGAGACACCGAGTGAAAAGGTTGTACTGTTACCGTTTAGCGGCAATCTAGCCGTTCTTGTACCTTATTGTAAATACACTTGTCTCATTTTACCCTACCTCGACTTGACTTCTTTTTTACTGTTGAACTAACATCACAACACTAAGCAAATAAGCAATGATCATTTCTCCGGAAATTTGATCTCTCAGTGACCGAAAAATACATACATTCCTATGTATTTAATAGTTTAAACCCGCATCAGTTGTCAGTGGGCGAGGGGATAAGATATCGGACTACCATGCGGTCAGTCTGAGTTCGACCCTACCCAAGGATAGTTGTGTCTAGCCACACTGAAGAGGCATGATATGCCGAAACACGTGTCTGTGGATGACTTATCAATATATGCTCCCATAAATTTGGTAATGAGCTCTCTAATTGGTAATTTAAATTAACTCTCACTACTAAGCAAATAAGCAATGATCATTTCTCCGGAAATTTGATCTCTCAGTGACCGAAAGATACATACATTCCTATGTATTTAATAGGTTAAAAACACCAGTCCCCGCATCAGCTGTCAGTGGGCGAGGGGAAAGGATATCGGACTACCATGCGGTCAGTCTGAGTTCGACCCTTCCCAAGGATAGTTGTGTCTAGCCACACTGAAGAGGCATGATATGCCGAAACACGTGTCTGTGGATGACTTTCAATATATGCTCCCATAAATTTGGTAATGAGCTCTCTAATTGGTAATTTAAATTAACTCTCACTACTAAGCAAGTAAGCAATGATCATTTCTCCGGAAATTTGATCTCTCAGTGACCGAAAAGATACATACATTCCTATGTATTTAATAGGTTAAAAACACCAGTCCCCGCATCAGCTGTCAGTGGGCGAGGGGAAAGGATATCGGACTACCATGCGGTCAGTCTGAGTTCGACCCTTCCCAAGGATAGTTGTGTCTAGCCACACTGAAGAGGCATGATATGCCGAAACACGTGTCTGTGGATGACTTATATATATATAATATATAATATATATATATATATATATATATCGATTCACCTCCAATGTTTACATTTTGAACCTTACGAAAAATCAACTTCCGCTGTGAGAACATTTAAATTTGAAACCAGCGTTCCTCATAACGAACCGTTTAACGCAATGAACACACACGTGTAATCGACTGCAATTAATCGGTATCTAGATTAATTCAGTGGATTTAACCCTGAAGATCTTTAAGGTGAAACTCGAGTAGGTTATCACTTGTACCTATATTGTAATGAATTTGCTCTACTTACGTATTGAGCACTTTGTATTTGTTATATCGCTGACTTACCTCCCTGAATTCTGCACCACCTAACAATCGTGACCATATTCACCGGTAAGTACCTTTTCCATTATATATATATATATATATATATATATATATATATATGTGTGTGTGTGTGTGTGTGTGTGTGTTTTGGAAGCATTTTTTCTTGTAGGTATATATTGTTAAATAATGCAGCCATTTTCTGTCTGCAAGTTTTGTCCTTTGTTTTTTCGTATTGCCGGATTATTTTTGTAATATCTGGCGAAAATTGCCTGATGTATTTGCCATATGTCATAGACCAAGTACTTTCAGCCCTATCGTGTACCATCTTCAAGTATAGTCGCTATTACCACACATTGTATCACTATAATTCACAGCTAAACCATACTTCCAATCACAGTGTTAAATGCCCCCTGAACGAAAATGAGCAATAAAAATGAATACTATTTGATCGAAAAAAAATACAAACAATGTGTAATTCAATTTGACCAATCAAAATCAGTATATCACGTGCAAAATGAATGAACAATGTGTGATGGAAAAGTATAGGAAAAAATCATATGAGTCATCCATTCTGGCCAATAATGTATTGGGTGAAATAAATCCACAATCGGTAAAACAATGTGTCATCCAATTTGTCCAATCAAAATGAGTCTATCACGTGTGAAATGAATGAACACTGTGTGATGGAAAAGTATAGGAAAAATCATATGAGTCATCTATTCTGGCCAATAATGTATTGGATGAAATAAATCCACAATCGGTAAAATAATGTCATCCAATTTGACCAATCAAAATGAGTCTCTCACGTGTGAAATGAATGAACACTGTGTGATGGAAAAGTATAGGAAAAAATTATATGAGTCATCCATTCTGGCCAATAATGTATTGGATGAAATAAATCCACAATCGGTAAAACAATGTCATCCAATTTGACCAATCAAAATGAGTCTATCACGTGTGAAATGAATGAACACTGTGTGATGGAAAAGTAAAGGAAATAATCATATCAGTCATCCATTCTGGCCAATAATGTATTGGATGAAATAAATCCACAATCGGTAAAACAATGTGTCATCCAATTTGACCAATCAAAATGAGTCTATCACGTGTGAAATGAATGAAAACTGTGTGATGGAAAAGTATAGGAAAAAATCATATGAGTCATCCATTCTGGCCAATAATGTATTGGATGAAATAAATCTACAATCGGTAAAACAATGTGTCATCCAATTTGACCAATCAAAATGAGTCTATCACGTGTGAAATGAATGAAAACTGTGTGATGGAAAAGTATAGGAAAAAAATCATATGAGTCATCCATTCTGGCCAATAATGTATTGGATGAAATAAATCTACAATCGGTAAAAACAACGTGTCATCCAATTTGACCAATCAAAATGAGTCTATCACGTGTGAAATGAATGAAAACTGTGTGATGGAAAAGTATAGGAAAAAATCATATGAGTCATCCATTCTGGCCAGTACACGATATAGATAAGGAAAATAGTCCGAAAAATCAACATGATTTGTATTTCATTTTCAACTTTCCAGGAACAAAGCATGTATTTAATGATGTAAGATTCGAATTGTCTGATTCGGGGAAATCGTGACAAGTTTATTAGCATTCAAAACACACACAATGATACAATGATACAATGAAATCATAAATATCTTTCCCTTCACCACATTCACCCACAAGTACTTTATTGTCCACTACAATTTAATGATTATCGCAATCATCACTCCTTGTAACACACCAACTAGCCATTTTCTGTAATACCCCTGTAATATGTCCAATAAGAAATACTATACCTGATTTCAGACATATTTACATCAAAAGGTAAGTAATTAGGGACATTTTTGTGAAAATCGGACCATTAATTGATTTTTCATAGAATTTTACAAAAAGCCTGTAGTCATTACTTGTTTTTGGCTACGTTAAATTTCAATCGATTTAACGGTACAAAAATGTAATCATTGTTTTTCGTTCATAATTTTCATCATTTCCGTAAGCTGAATTTTTTTTTAAATCATCAGGAGTTTTTTAAAAATGTTCCTTCTTTCGAATGGATAAAAAGTTTTCAAGATAATATTAACCTTTATGCAAGTTTCATTGTGTTATATATAGGGGGGGGGGTAAATTTCACAGGAAAAATTTTTAGTACCTATAGTAGTAATTAGTTTCAAAAGAATATGACCCCACTGATATTTTGCGTCCCTAAAATGAGGGGGAGTCAAATTTGAGTGACCTGAAAAAAATCTGATTATTATTGTACTATGTCGTCTTGTAAAATGCACTAAAAATCCTCGTTTTCTAAAGGCTAGTTTGGGCGAAAACGATTATTTTTAGTGCATTCTAGTAGATGATCTTTGGTGTTATTTCTTCAAACAATGGAACAAGTAAAAGATCTAATTTTTGGTATCAGTATTTAGTATACTAACAAAACAATTATTGCATTGATGGACAATTTGATATTTTTAAAAAGTGAAGAATCGACCTACCCTAATATGTAGACCAGAATGGTGCAAGTAACAGATCTAATTTTTGGTATCAGTATTCAGATACTAACAAAACAATTTTTTTCATTGATGGACAATTTGATATTTTTAAAAAGTGAAGAATCGACCTACCCTAATATGTAGACCAGAATGATGCAGTAAAAGATCTAATTTTTGGTATCAGTATTTAGTATACTAACACACAACTTTCGCATAGATGGACAATTTGATATTTTTAAAAAGTGAAAAATCGACCTACCCTAATATGTAGTCCGGAATGGTGCAAGTAAAAGATCTAATTTTTGGTATCAGTATTCAGTATACTAACACACAACTTTCGCATAGATGGACAATTTGATATTTTTCAAAAAGGGAAAAATCGACCTACACTAGTGAGCATATTGCTAGTCCACTAGCAGGATCGAAATTCTTGCAGAAAATCACTTAATAGATCGACTTTGATAAGATGTTTCATAAAAGATCTAATTTTTGGTATCACTATTTAGTATACTAACACACAACTTTCGCATAGATGGACAATTTGATATTTTTTTAAAGTGAAAAATCGACCTACCCTAATATGTAGTCCGGAATGGTGCAAGTAAAAGATCTAATTTTTGGTATCAGTATTCAGTATACTAACACACAACTTTCGCATAGATGGACAATTTGATATTTTTCAAAAAGTGAAAAATCGACCTACACTAGTGTGCATATTGCTAGTCCACTAGCAGGATCGAAATTCTTGCAGAAAATCACTTAATAGATCGACTTTGATAAGATGTTTCATAACATGTCCATTAATCATAAAAGAATCAAAAGATATTGAAATGTAAAGGAGGCTAATTGGTCTCTAACGAAATGAAAATGAGCGCGCACCGGCATTCTTATAGATCGCGGGAAGCAGAGGAGATCTTTAAAGAGCCGGGAAAACTCTTTTCTTTCTGTCATTTCTTCTCTTTCTTTAATACACTTTCTTCACTTTATTTTATTTTCCCCTACATTCTTTCTCTTGATAGATAGATAGATAAATAGATAGATAGATAGATAGATAGATAGATAGTAAATAGATTGATTGATTGATTGATAGATAGATTTATTTAGAAATAGATTAGAATAGATAAATAGATAGATTGATATAGAAATAGATTAGAATATATATATATATATATATATATATAGAGAGAGAGAGAGAGAGACAGACAGACAGACAGACAGACAGAGAGAGAGAGAGGGGGGTGAGAGAGACAGAGAGATAAATAGATAGATAGATAGAAAGAAAGATAGACAGACAGACAGACAGAAAGAAAAGAAAGAAAAGAAAGAAAGAAAGAAAGAAAGAGAAACAGACTAGAATAGAAAGATAGATATATAGATAGATTTTAACAGAATGAGCAATGAACGGAATGAGATAGATAAAAAGATAGATAGATAGATAAATAGATAGTTAACGAGAGACAGAGAGAGAGAAAGGGTGAAAGAAACAGAGAGAGAGAGAAAGGGTGAAAGAAACACAGAGAGAGAGAATAAAGAGCCTAAGATACATACGAAGGTAGATGAATAGATGTAAGCACACAGAAGTTGACAGGAAGAGAGATAAATATGATCATTCCGAGAAGATAGATAGATAGATAGATAGATACAGATACATACATGAACATATACATATAGATTTGAATAAAACGAGCAATATATATGTAAAGACAGATATATATACATATATATATATATATATGTTGTGTTGTGTGTATATATATATATATATATATATATATATATATATATATATATATAATATTATATTATTATATATTATTGATATTATTATTAATATTCTTTTTACTCGCTCTTTTCCCTGTTTAATTCATCTATTCTTGTCTCGTTTTCTTCTTCTTCTTCTTCTTCTTTCTTCTTCTTCTTCTTTTCTTCTTCTTCTTCTTCTTTATCCTTAACTTATTTAGCTTCTCCTCTTTCTCTTTTCCTTCTCCTTTTTTTTCTCTTTTCCTTCCTTTCTTACTCTCTTCTACCTTACTGCCATCATTTTTTTTTCTCTTTTCATGTAAGCTTTTAATGAGAGACCT
>CM042178.1:22943823-22985164 GCA_023376005.1 Doryteuthis pealeii | reverse complement strand
TGTTTCTTTCATTTTCTCTTTACTTTTCATTCATTTGTACTTTCATTTCCTCTATTACTTTCATCTTTCCTGTCACTTTCATTTTCTCCATTAATTTTCATTTTTCTCTGTCTACCCAAATTTTTCCTGTACTTACTTTCATTTTCACCGTTACTTTCATTTTTTTTTTCTGTTTCTTTTCCATTTCTCTTTTACTTTGATTTTCTCTGTTAACTCTATCATTTTCTCTGTTATCTTTCCTTTTTTCTTTTCTTTACCATTTTCCTTCTGCTTCTTTCATTTTTCTCTTTTATTTTTCATCTCATTTTCGTTACTTTCATTTCTTCCATTACTTTTCATTTTCTCTATTATTTTCATTTTCACTGTTCTTCATCTCTTTACTTTGTATTTTCTCTCTTACTTTCATTTCTCTATTACTTTCATTTTCTCTATTATTTTCATTTTCACATGTTTCTTCCATTTCTCTTTTATTTTCATTCATTTGCTAACTTTCATTTTCTCTATTACTTTCATTTTCTTCTATTATTTTTCATTTCTTCACTGTTTCTTTCATTTTCTCTTTTATTTTTCATTCATTGTGTACCTTTCATCTTTCTACTATTACTTCATTTTCTCTATTCAATTTTTCATTTCATCTTTTCTTCATTTATCTTCTTTTATTTTTCATTCATTTTGTTACTTCATTTTCTCTAATTTACTTTCATTTTCTCTACTTTATTTTCATTTCACTGTTTCTTTCATTTTTCTCTTTTTATTTTCATTCATTTTGTTACTTTCATTTTCTCTATTACTTTCATTTTCTCTATTATTTTCATTTCACTGTTTCTTCATTTTTCTCTTTTATTTTTCATTCATTTTTTACTTTCATTTTCTCTATTACCCTTTCATTTTCTCATTATTTTCATTTTCACTGTTTCTTTCATTTCTCTTTTTATTTTCAATCATTTGGTTACTTTCATTTTTCTCTATTACTTTTCATTTTCTCTATTATTTTCATTTTCTCTGTTTCTTTCATTTTCTCTTTTTATTTTTCATTCATTTGTTACTTCATTTTCTCTATTACTTTCATTTTTCTCTATTATTTTCATTTTCACTGTTTCTTTCATTTTCTCTTTTATTTTTTCATTCATTTGGTTACTTTCATTTTCTTATTACTCTTCATTTTCTCCTATTATTTTTATTTTTCTCTGTTTCTCTTCATTTTTCTCTTTTTATTTTTCATTCATTTTTGTTACTTTCATTTTCTCTATTACTTTCATTTTCCTGTCACTTTCATTTTCTCCATAATTTTCCATTTTCTCTGTTACTTTCATTTTCTCTTTTACTTTTCCACTTCCCTGTTTAATTTTATTCTGTTTAATTTTCTCTATTACTTTAATTTACTCCGCTTTCTTTCACTTTGCTTCGCTTTGTCATCAACCACTAAAAATTTATATTTTTTTCATTTTCTATCTTTTTCTTCTCGTTTATTTTTTATTTTATGCAATTTGAATTACGCAATAAATTTAAGATTTCAGGCGGATAGTAAGTTGAATAGGAGACGGTAAATTTCTATTCCTCTTTTTTGGCCGCGGGAGGTATTTTATTACTTATTCATAACTGTTTTTAAGATTTCAGGCGCATAGTAAGTTGGAATAGGAGCAGCGTAAATTCTATTCTGCTTTTTAGTGGGGCGGGCGGTTTTATCTTATTACTTATTTATAATGTTTTAAGCATCAGGCGATAGTAAGTTGGAAATAGGAGAGTAAATTCTTATTTCTCTTTTTAGCGGCGGCGGACGGTATTTATTACTGTATTTATAATGTTTTAAGATTCAGGCGATAGTAAGCTTGAATAAGAGAGCGTAAATTCTATGTCTTTCTTGAAATAGGAAAGGTAAATTCTCTGTATAGCGCATAATATGTATTTGTGCTGTGTGTGTGAACTGCTCCAATGTTGTGTTGCTGCTGTGTGTTTGTGGTCTGTGTATGTGTGTTTGCTTGTGTTGTGAACATGTTCTGTGTTGTGTGTGTGTGTGCATATGGTGTGTTTAATGTGTTTATGTGTTTGTATTGTGTGTGTGTGTGTGCTGTGTTTGTGTGTGCGTGTGTGTGTTTGTGTGTGTCTGTGTGTGTGTGCTATTGTGTGTTTGGGTTGTGTGTTGTTGTGTGACTTGTGTGTGTGTGTGGTGTTTTGTGTGTTTGTGCTTGCTGTCGTGTTAAGCGAGAGAAAGAGACGAGAGAGAGAAGAATAACAGGTGCTGCCTGCTGATGATGCGATGATGATGCATGATGATTGATTCCTGATTTTTTCCAATGCATTTTTTTTCATAAAAAAATTTTCCATTTTGAAAATTTTCCATGGGGGGGTGATTTTTGAATTTTAAATTTTTTTGGGGGGAAAAAAAACCTTGCCGCAATATAGCTTCCGCTAAATTATTGTTTATTATTATTATCCCTACATCCATCTTTGATATTTTTTACATCAGACCGTTGTGCCGACTAAATAAACTCTTCCTTATTATTTATTATTATTTACTCCTTTTTGAGTTTTCACATCAGTGTTAGCTGATGGTCTTTCACTGGTGTCTGAGTGACAGTCAATTCTCACCCATCATCTCTCTGAGTATTCTGGCAGATTGCAGCAGTGCCAGTCTAATCTACTCCTCTCTGATATCCAAACTTCCAAATACCCTTTTTCTAATTCCTTTTGGGACTGTTCCAAGTGCACCAGCTACAATTGGGTATAACTTTCACTTTCATATTCCATAACTTTTCAGTTCTCTGGCAAGGTCCAGATATTGTCAATTTTTTCATTTCCTTTAACTTCACCCCTGTGATCCGCTGGCACTGCAAAACTCCACCAGTTGACAAGTTCTTTCTTTTTTTGTTAATCAACACTAGGTCTGGTCTTCTTGCTGGGATAAGGTGGATCCGTTTTAATTTCAAAGTCCCAGAGAATTTTGTGCGTTTCGTTCTCAAGAACAGATTCTGGTTTATGCATATACCATTTTGTTGTGTGGTCAAAATTTAATTTCTTGCATAATTCCCAGTGGATCACCTTCCCAACCCAGTCGTGTCTAGTTTTGTATTCTCGTTGTGCTAGTTTGCTACAATTCGCAGAGTATATGGTTAACAGTCTCATCTCTATTACCGCAAATCTACATTTACTATTTTGTTGGGTCTTATCAATTTTCGCTTTGATGTAGTTGTCCTTATGGCATTATTTTGTGCAGCAATTATAAGTGATTCTGTTTCTCTTTTGAGGTTTCCCATTTCTTAACCATGTCCAAGTCTTATTATTAATTATTATTATTATTATTATTATTATTATTATTATTATTATTATTATTATTATTATTTGTAACAGTGAGATTAATTACAATGCATCTTGCTCCTCATTGCCTCGATGTTATTTACAGTATTAAAGCATCTATGTCATCTGCTGCTTGTAAACATTCCTTTTGAATCTTTCTGTTCAAATAATAGATAGATTGATAGGCACTAACAGACTTAGATAGATAGATAGATAGATAGATAGATAGATAGATAGATAGATAATGTGTGAATAGGCTGAGAAAGATAGATAGATGGATAGATAGATGTGTAAATAAGCTGAGAAAGATAGATAGATCGATCGATAGATAGATGTGTGAATATGCTGAGATAGATAGATAGATAGATAGGCACTAACAGACTTAATAGATAGATAGATAGATAGATAGATAGATAGATAGATAGATAGATAGATGTGTGAATAGGCTGAGAAAGATAGATAGATGGATAGATAGATGTGTAAATAAGCTGAGAAAGATAGATAGATCGATCGATAGATAGATGTGTGAATAGGCTGAGATAGATAGATAGATAGATAGATAGATAGATAGATAGGCACTAACAGACTTAGATAGATAGATAGATAGATAGATAGATGTGTGAATAGGCTGAGAAGATAGATAGATGGATAGATAGATGTGTAAATAAGCCTGAGAAAGATAGATAGATCGATCGATAGATAGATGTGTGAATAGGCTGAGATAGATAGATAGATAGATAGATAGGCACTAACAGACTTAGATAGATAGATAGATAGATAGATAGATAGATAGATAGATGTGTGAATAGGCTGAGAAAGATAGATAGATGGATAGATAGATGTGTAAATAAGCTGAGAAAGATAGATAGATCGATCGATAGATAGATGTGTGAATAGGCTGAGATAGATAGATAGATAGATGGATAGGCACTAACAGACTTAGATAGATAGATAGATATATAGATCGATAGATGTGTAAATAGGCTGAGAAAGATAGATAGATAGATAGATAGATAGATGTGTAAATAAGCTGAGAAAGATAGATAGATCGATCGATAGATAGATGTGTGAATAGGCTGATATATATATATAGATAGATAGGTACTAACAGACTTAGATAGATAGATAGATAGATAGATAGATAGATAGATGTGTAAATAGGCTGAGATAGATAGATAGATAGATAGATAGATAGATGTGTGAATAGGCTGAGAAAGATAGATAGATAGATAGGTGAATAAGCTGAGAAAGATAGATAGATAGATAGATATATAGATAGATAGATGTGAATAGGCTGAGATAGATAGAGAGAGAGAGAGGGGGGGAGAGAGATAGAGCGATAGATAGATAGATAGATGTGTGAATAGGCTGAGAAAGATAGATAGATGGATAGATAGATGTGTAAATAAGCTGAGAAAGATAGATAGATCGATCGATAGATAGATGTGTGAATAGGCTGAGATAGATAGATAGATAGATAGATAGATAGATAGGCACTAACAGACTTAGATAGATAGATAGATATATAGATCGATAGATGTGTAAATAGGCTGAGAAAGATAGATAGATAGATAGATAGATATATGTGTAAATAAGCTGAGAAAGATAGATAGATCGATCGATAGATAGATGTATGAATAGGCTGAGATAGATAGATAGATAGATAGATAGGCACTAACAGACTTAGATAGATAGATAGATAGATAGATAGATAGATAGATAGATAGATAGATAGATAGATAGATAATAGGCTGAGAAAGATAGATAGATGGATAGATAGATAAATAGCTGAGAAAGATAGATAGATGATCGATAGATAGATGTGTGAATATGAGATAGATAGATAGATAGATAGATAGGCTGAGAAGATAGATAGATAGATAGATAGATAGATCTGAGAAAGATAGATAGATGGATAGTAGATGTGTAAATAAGCTGAGAAAGATAGATAGATCGATCGATAGATAGATGTGTGAATAGGCTGAGATAGATAGATAGATAGATAGATAGATAGATAAGCACTAACAGACTTAGATAGATAGATAGATATATAGATCGATAGATGTGTAAATAGGCTGAGAAAGATAGATAGATAGATAGATAGATAGATAGATATATGTGTAAATAAGCTGAGAAAGATAGATAGATCGATCGATAGATAGATGTATGAATATGCTGAGATAGATAGATAGATAGATAGGCACTAACAGACTTAGATAGATAGATAGATAGATAGATAGATAGATAGATAGATAGATAGATGTGTAAATAGGCTGAGATAGATAGATAGATAGATAGATAGATAGATGTGTGAATAGGCTGAGAAAGATAGATAGATAGATAGGTGAATAAGCTGAGAAAGATAGATAGATAGATAGATATATAGATAGATAGATGTGAATAGGCTGAGATAGATAGAGAGAGAGAGAGGGGGAGAGAGATAGAGCGATAGATAGATAGATAGATGTGTGAATAAGCTGAGATAGATAGATAGATATATAGATAGATAGAAGTAATTTGTTTTTGCTCTTTCTTATGTAATCTTCAAGTTGTTGGATTATGGTTTCTACGCAGTCCTCTATGTTCCCCTTCCTTTCTTGACACATATAATCTATCTCTATCGTCTCTAGGGTGTAGAGCCTTGTGCATGGTCATTAATTTTCTAGTCCTTTGGTCAATCTGTCTGAGTTCTTCTTTTGTCCATTTTCAGTATGATCCTGAGTATCTTATAATGGGGACAGCCCAGGTATTGATTCCTTTGATCAGATTTCTGCTGTTAAGTTTGGTTTCTAGAAGTTTTCTAGTTCTCCTGAGATATTCTTTTTTAACTTTTCCTTTAATTTCTGCTTGCATGATATTGTCCGCTTCTAAAATTCCTAAATATGTGTAGCTTTCATTTTCATCAAGTGATTTTATAGTTTCCTGATTTTGCAGTTGTATTCCATCTATTAGTTTTCTTTCACCTCGTAATAAAACTAGCATAGCACATTTTTTCAATTCCAAATTCGATCCCTATATCCTGGCTATATATTCTAATAGTTTGTACTAGGCCCTGCAGTTCTTTTTCATTTTTTGTTATTATTATTATTATTATTATTATTATTATTATTATTATTATTATTATTATTATTATTATTCCTTTTGAGTTTTCACATCAGTGTTAGCTGATGGTCTTTCACTGGAGTCTGAGTGACAGCAAGTCTCCTCAGGTCTCCAGGACTTTTCTGAGTATTCTGGCAGATTGCAGCAGTGCAGTGTTCTGAATGGTTTCAATCCTTCCTCTGATATCCAAACTTTCCAAACCCTTTTCTAATCCTTTTGGGACTGTTCCAAGTGCACCAACTACAATTGGTATAACTTTCACTTTCATATTCCATAACTTTTTCAGTTCTCTGGCAAGGTCCAGATATTTGTCAATTTTTTCATTTTCCTTTAACTTCACCCTGTGATCCGCTGGCATTTTATTATTATTATTATTATTATTATTATTATTATTATTATTATTATTATTATTATATTATGCTTGTGCTGTGGTCTTTTGCACAAAAAGGAGCTCACCATAAAAAGCTGTTTTCGTCGTCTAGACTCAGCGTATCGAAAAAGATATTTCCTCATCACAGCTGCGGCAATGCTAGTTGTTTTGGCTTTGGTCAAGACAGCCGTATCTGGAACATGGCTTCCTCACTTCAGACCAAGGATAAGTCTATTACAGTGCTGATGGAATCTTTCAAGCTGACTCATATGAGATTGATATAACGTACATGTTTCAAAAGTATATATATATATATATATATATATATATTATATATATATACTTCTGAAACATGTACGTTATATCAATGAGACTTAATAAAGTCGAAACAGTCTGTACGGTATTCTACACATCGAGCCATCCTTTACTGGGATTACACTTGTCAAGTTCATTTTCTATAAGAAAAAGTATCGAATTTTATGCGATACATGCGTTATAAGTGCCTTCAAGTAAAAATTTAATATATATATATATATATAATATATATATATATATATATATATATATATATATATATGAATAGACTGAGAAAGATAGATACAGACGTACATACGAATAGATCGATCGATCGATCGATAGATAGATAGATAGATAGATAGATAGATGAATAGATATGAATAGACTGTTTAGATAGATAAATAGATATGAATAGACTAGATAGATAGATAGATAGATAGATAGATAGATAGATAGGTATGAATAGACTGGGCAGATACATAGGTAGGTAGGTAGGTAGGTAGGTAGGTGGATAGATATATAGATATGAATAGACGGTGATAGATAGATATGAATAGACTGAGTAGGTAAGTAGGTAGGTAGGTAGGTAGGTAGGTAGGTAGGTAGGTAGGTAGGTAGGTAGGTGGATAGATAGATAGATAGATAGATAGATAGATAGATATTAATAGACGGTGATAGATAGATAGATAGATAGATAGATAGATAGATAGATAGATAGATATGAATAGACGGTGATAGATAGATATGAATAGACTGGATAGATAGATAGATAGATAGATATGAATAGGCTAGATAGATTGATAGATATATAGATAGATATTAATGGACCGAATATATAGATAGATAGATTGATTGATAGATAGATAGATTGATAGATATGAATGGACTGAGTAGATAGATAGATAGATAAATAGATTGATAGATAGATGGATAGATATGTATAAACTGAGTAGATTGATTGATTGATTGATACATAGATATGAATGGACTGAGTAGATAAATTGATAGACAGATAGATATGTATAGACTGAGTAGATAGATAGATAGATAGATAGATAGAAGATAATAGATAGATAGATAGATAGATAGACCCCAAGAGGACGTTGTTTCCTAAATAAAAAAAAATAAAAAGTTAAAAAACTTGTAATTAATGAACAAATTTTTGTCTTCGTCAATTCGTCATTTCTATTGACAAGGAAAATCGGATTTTTCTACTTTTTTCGCCATTTTTTTCCGATTCCCTGCTCAGTTGATTTTAAAAACGAACGACAATGAATTCAACCAGCAGAAATATCAGGTCTTTTTGGCGCCAATGCAGAGCCCTGTGATTGGCTGGTTTAAGACTGCCTCGTTTTCAGGTGTTTTTTCTGCTTTCGTTACGCTATTCTGCGTCTCCATTATTTTTTTGTTTTTATTTTATTTTATTTTATTTTATTTTAATATTATTTAATTTATTTTTAATGGCGACAATATATTTGTTTCGTCCCTCTTTTTTTAGTTTTTTTTTTTTTTAGTTTTTTGAAAAATATCTTTTAAACAAATTTCTTTCTCTTTTTGACCTTACAATTTTATTCTATATTTATTGTCATTGCTTTTCACTCATTTTTCAATTATTATTATTATTATTATTATTATTGAGTTTTCACATCAGCATTAGTTGATGGTCTTTCACTGGACTTTGAGTGACAGCAAGTCTCCTCAGGTCTCCAGGACTCTTCTCATATTCTGGCAGATTGCAGCAGTGCAGTATTCTGGGTGGTCTCAATCTTTCCTCTGGTGTCCAGATTTTCCGATCCTTTTGGGACCGTTCCAAGTGCACCAACTACAATTGGTATCACTTTGACTTTCATATTCCACAGCTTTTTCAATTTCCTGGCAAGGTCCAGGTATTTGTCCATCTTTTCGTTTTCCTTCAACTTCACCCTGTGATCTGCTGGGATCACAAAACCCACAAGTTGACACGTTTTCTTTTATTATTTTTTAGTTAATCAACATTAAGTCTAGTCTCCAGGCTTGGATATTATTATTATTATTATTATTATTATTATTATTATTATTATTATTATTATTCTTTCTTTTTGAGTTTTCACATCAGCATTAGTTGATGGTCTTTCACTGGAGTCTGAGTGACAGCAAGTCTCCCCAGGTCTCCAGAACTCTTATGAGTATTCTTGCAGATTGCAACAGTGCAGTGTTCTGAATGGTATCAATCCATACTCTGATTTCCAAACTTTCCAAACCCTTTTCCAATCCTTTTGGGACCGTTCCAAGTGCACCAACTACAATTGGTATCACTTTGACTTTCATATTCCATAGCTTTTTCAGCTCTCTGGCAAGGTCCATGTATTTGTCCATTTTTTTTTTTTTTTTTTAGCTTCACCCTGTGATCTGCTGGAACTGCTAAATCGACCAGTTGAAAAGTTCTTTCTTTTTTGTTTATAAACACTAGGTCTGGACTTCTTGCTGGAATAAGGTAATACGTTTTTATTTCAAAGTCCAGAGATTTTTATCCGTTTCGTTCTCAAAAACAGATTCTGGTTTATGCATATACCATTTTGTTGTATGGTCAAAATTTATTTTTTTGCATAATTGCCAGTGGATCACCTTCCCAACCCAGTCATGTCTAGTTTTGTATTCCCTTTGTGCTAGTTTGCTACATTCGCAGAGTACATGCTTTGCTGTCTCATCTCTATTACCAGCTAGTCTACATTTACTATTTTGTTGGATCTTGTCAATTTTTGCTTTGATATAGTTTGTCCTTATGGCATTATTCTGTGCAGCAATCATTATTATTATTATTATTATTATTATTATTATTATTATTATTATTATTATTATTTTACTCCTTTTGAGTTTTCACATCAGCATTAGCTGATGGTCTTTCATTGGAGTTTGAGTGACAGCAAGTCTCCTCAGGTCTCCAGGACTCTTCTGGGTATTATGGCAGATTGTAGCAGTGCAGTGTTCTGAATGGTTTCAATCCTTCCTCTGATTTCCAAACTTTCCAAACCCTTTTCTAATCCTTTTGGAACTGTTCCAAGTGCACCAACTACAATTGGTATCACTTTCACTTTCATATTCCATAACTTTTTCAGTTTTCTGGCAAGGTCTAGATATTTGTCCATTTTTTCATTTTCCTTTAGCTTCACCCTGTGATCTGCTGGCACTGCAAAATCCACCAGTTGACAAGTTCTTTCTTTTTTGTTTATCAACACTAGGTCTGGTCTTCTTGCTGGGATAAGACTATTACTATTCTTATTATAATTATTTTATTATTATTATTATTATATCATTATCATATTATAATTATATTATAATTATATTATTATATTATATTATTATTATTATTATTATTATTATTATTATTATATTATTATTATTATTATTCATTATATTATTATTAGAATTACTATTATTATATATTATTTTATATATTATATATTATTATTATAATTATTATATTATATTATATTATAATTATATTATTATTATTATATTATTATATATTATTATTATTGTTATTATCATTATTATTATAATTATTATTATTATTATATTATATTATATTATAATTATATTATATTATAATATATTATATTATTATTATATATTATTATTATTATTATTATTATTATTATCATTATTATTATATTATTATTATTATTATTATTATTATTATTATTATTTATGCCAATTCTCATTTAAGGAAATCATTGAATTGTCTTTGAACATTAAGGAATAATTAACCTACCTAGGACTATGGTGATTTAGCCCCGTTCAGAGTGGAACCAACTGGTGATTATTAAGATTAATTGATTCAGTGAATGTAGCCGTGCTAATTGAAACTGAGCCAATTAAATATAGGATTAAAAAGGCAGTAATTACTTCAAGAACTTACTAATAAACTGACTACTATATATGCACAGAGACTTAATATATATATATATATATATATATATATATATATATATATGTGTGTGTGTGTGTGTGTGTGTGTGTGTGTGTGTGTGTGTGTGTGTGTCACTATATTAAGTCTCTGTGCATATATCATAGTCAGTTTATTAGTAAGTTGTTGAAGTAATTACTGCCTTTTTAACTTTTCCCTTCATTTCTGCTTGCATGATATTGTCCGCTTCTAAAATTTCTAAGTATTATTATATATATATATATATATATATATATATATATATATATATATATATATATATATATATATACGTATGTGTGTGCATATATTTGATACATTTGATAGATAAATTGACAGAAGTGAAAATACCGAGATAGATTAACAGATAGATATGAATAGACTGGGATATATGAGAATAGGTTAGATGGATATGTATGAATAGATCATGAGAAGACTGATATATATATATATATATATATATATATATATATATATATATATATATATATATATATATATATTGAGTTTCTTTCTTCATATTGGTGTCTTTGGCGGACAACCTATCAGAGAGAGAGAGAGAGAGAGAGAGAGAGAGAGAGAGAGAGAAGGAGAGAGAAATTGTGCGTCAGTGATCGAAAAGAGAGAGAGTGGGGGGTAGAGAGAACAAGTGTGCGTCTGTGTTTCTGTGCATCAGAGAGGGCGAGAAAGGGGGAGGATGAAAGAGAAAGAGAGAGAGAAAGAGTATCCGTCTGTCTTCTCTGTCTCTGTCTGTCTCTCTGTCTCTCTGTCTGTCTGTCTGTCTGTCTGTCTCTCTCTCTCTCTCTCTCTCTCTCTCAGAAGCACAGAATCACACACACACTTGCTTTCTCTTTCTCTATCTCTTTCTCTATCTCCCTCATAGACGCACACAAACAAACACACAATTTCTCTTTCTCTTTCGTTTCAAAATCTACAGGTCTCAAAAGCATCGATCTATTTTTGTGCTGAAGAGTAACCTTACAAACTATAATTCATAACATAGTTATAGTATATAACCGGTTAAAAACCTGTTAAATTTCTCCCTTGGTAAATACAGCTTCAGTCTCAATACATTTTGAACACATCCCGTATTTTCAATAAAATTAACGTTTCATTCGTTGTTCATTTCTATCTTGATAAATACAACATCAATCCTGATTGTAAATCCTGAACAATGCTGTTTGCATTTCCATTTGAACAGTAATGATTCTAACTGTTTTCCTTCCAGCTAAATACTTGTGCAGACTGGGCTCTTTAACCTCGGTATTGTAACCGGTTTAGGAGATCGAAAACTCTGAATTCAAACCTGTTGAACTAGGCTTCAAATGCTCGAATGGAGGGTTTAGGTAGATAAATCTAGATTGTAATTACATGATTAACTATGGTCGAGTGACATTGATTCATTTAAAGTTGCTTCAGAAATGAAATTTGCTAGTTGAGTCTCTTAGTTCTTTAGGTCCTCGAGCATTGTCCTATTACTTAACCGCTCAGTCCGCCCTTGATAATCAAACAAATTGGTACACTGTTTAAGAAGCCAAGATGAGGATCACCTCTTTATTTCCATTTAACAATTTACACTGAATGTGTTGAAATATTTCATCAATGATATCTTAGGTAATTTATGCCTCAAAACTTGCTAGCCGGTTACTGTTAAAATAACAACCCCAGCTACGTAGTCGAGGCGGTGTTACTTGAAAGAAAACAACCAACTTAGGGCGTTTTCCCCGAAAAGTTAATACGATATTTTACCCCACATCCACTATATTTTCGACAAGTAAATGTATTGGGGGGGTCTTCTTTTTTTGTCGTAATTCTTGTTTATTTATAGAAATTTGTCGTAGGAAGATAGAAATTACTAAGTTGGTTGTTTTCTTTCAAGTAACACCGCCTCGACTACGTAGCTGGGGGTTGTTATTTTAACAGCCATCGGCTGGTAAGTTTTGAAGCAAGAGACCGGGACAGTCTTCCTCATAAATTACCATATCTTATTATAATGGAGATTGTGTGTTTTTCTGTCGGTAACCGAAACTCCATCACCACCAACTTCACAAATCCCTTAGTTATTTACGTTATATTCTCAATGGTTATTAAATAATCATTATTTGATCCTAATTAGTTTGTTATTTATTAACAATGTCTCTATAAATGTCCAGTTAAGATTGATTTTACTCAAACCAACCCATATTATTAATGTGTTCCAAATCCTGCTAAGTATGTTATATATCATTATTATTGAGAATCTGTGTTGCGCCTTAAAGATACATGATTCCAAGTTAACTGACCTGAAAAAAATGTAAAAGTTTTTAAATAGAATATCTGGTGTAATATATATTTTATTCATTGATATATCGACACAGAAAGTTTCATTAGATTTGGTTAATTCCCTGATTTTTGGTATTTTTTTCTTTCTTTCGGTGGGGTGACATACGATGGCGGTGTTTAGGTCCTTTAAGTTCGATTTAACTTTTCTTTCTTTTATTTTTCAATTCGTACTTTACATTTATTTTTTTCAGTCAATGATTTTTAATAAGGGAAATAAAAAAATAAAAATACCTTTCAATAAAGAAACTAAACTAAATATTCTTTCTCTCTTTCTTTCTTTCTTTCTTTCTTTTTCTTCTTTCTTTCTTTTATTTTTCAATTCGTACTTTACATTTATTTTTTTTCAGTCAATGATTTTTAATAAGGGAAATAAAAAAAATAAAAATACCTTTCAATAAAGAAACTAAACTAAATATTCTTTCTTTTTTTTCTTTCTTTCTTTCTTTCTTTCTTTTATTTTTCAATTCGTACTTTACATTTATTTTTTTTCAGTCAATGATTTTTAATAAGGGAAATAAAAAAAAAATACCTTTCAATAAAGAAACTAAACTAAATATTCTTTCTTTTTTCTTTCTTTCTTTTTTCTTTCTTTCTTTCTTTTATTTTTCAATTCGTACTTTACATTTATTTTTTTCAGTCAATGATTTTTAATAAGGGAAATAAAAAAAATACCTTTCAATAAAGAAACTAAACTAAATATTCTTTCTTTTTTTTTTCTTTCTTTCTTCTTTCTTTCTTTCTTTCTTTATTTTTCAATTCGTACTTTACATTTATTTTTTTCAGTCAATGATTTTTAATAAGGGAAATAAAAAAATAAAAATACCTTTCAATAAAGAAACTAAACTAAATATTCTTTCTTTCTTTCTTTCTTTCTTTCTTTTATTTTTCAATTCGTACTTTACATTTATTTTTTTCAGTCAATGATTTTTAATAAGGGAAATAAAAAAAATAAAAAATACCTTTCAATAAAGAAACTAAACTAAATATTCTTTTTTTTTTTTCTTTCTTTCTTCTTTCTTTCTTTTATTTTTCAATTCGTACTTTACATTTATTTTTTTCAGTCAATGATTTTTAATAAGGGAAATAAAAAAAAATACCTTTCAATAAAGAAACTAAACTAAATATTCTTTCTTTTTTTCTTTCTTTCTTTCTTTCTTTCTTTCTTTTTTTTCAATTCGTACTTTACATTTATTTTTTTCAGTCAATGATTTTTAATAGGGGAAATAAAAAAATAAAAAATACCTTTCAATAAAGAAACCAAACTAAATATTATTTATTTATTTATTTATTTCTTCCTTCCTTCCTTCTTTCTTTCTTTCTTTCTTTCTTTCTTTCTTTCTTTCTTACTTTCTCTCTTCCTTTCTGTCTTTCTTCCTTTCTTTTTTTCTCAATTTGGTCTTTACCTAGTTTTTTTATTAATGGTTTCTAATAAGATAAATATGAAAAAATATACCATTAAACAAAAAAAAACGAACTAAACCTTCTCTATTTCATTTTTTATTTCTTTTTTGCATTCATTCATTCATCTTTTCACGATTAGCTCTTTACTTGGCTTTTTTAATAGATAATTTATAATAAGGTGAATATGAAAAAATATACCATTAAACAAAGAAACCGAACTAAACCTTCTTTCTTTCCTTCTTTCTTTCATTCATTCCTTTTTTCTCAATTTTCTCTTTTTGTGTTTTTTTTTTTTAAATAATTTCTAATAAGTTGAATATGAAACATATACTATTAAACAAAGAAATCAAACTAAACCTTCTTTCTTTCTTTCTTTTTCTTTCTTTCTATTTTTTTTTCTTTCTTTTTTTCTTTCTTTCTTTCTTTCTTTCTTTTTTCTTTCTTACTTACTTACTTCGTTCCTTCTTTCTTTATTTCTTTCTTACTCACTTTCTTACTGTCTGTCTTTCTTTCTTTCTTTTTTCCTTATTTTCTCTTTCTTTTTTCCCTATGATTTCTAATAAGGATAATGTTTTTTTTAATTATCATTCAACAAAAATCGAACTAAACCTTCTTTCTTTCTTTCTTTCTTATTTTTTCTTTCTTTCTTTCTTACTCACCTTCTTTCTTTCTTTATCTCTTTCTTTCTTTTTTCTTTCTTTTTTAATTACTTACTTAATTTCGTTCTTTCTTTTTTTTCTTTTCCTTTTCTTTCTTTTCTTAGTTTTTTCTTTTTCTTTCTTTTTCTTTTTTCTTTTCTTTCTAACTTACTTTCTCTTCTTTCTTTCTTTCTTTCTTTCTTCTTACTTTCTTTCTTTTTTTTTCTTTTTTTTTCTTTCTTTCTTTTTACTTACCTTCTTTCTATCTTTCTCTCTTTCTTTCTTTTTTTCTTTTTTAATTACTTACTTAATTTCGTTCTTTCTTTTTTTCTTCCTTTTTTCTTTCTTTCTTAGTTTTTTTTCTTTCTTACTTTCTTTCTTTCTTTTTTTTTCTTACTTACTTTTTCGCTTTTTTTTATTTTTCTTACTTACTTTCTTTCTTTCTTTCTTTCTTTTTTTCTTTTTTTTTCTTTCTTACTTTCGTTCTTTCTTTTTTATTTTTTTCTTTCTTTATTTTTTCTTACTCTCTTCTTTTCTTTCTTTTTTTCTTCCTTTCTTTTCCCCCTATTTTCTCTTTGTTATTTTGTTTAAATTAATGATTTCTAGTAAGGATAATGTTTTTTTTTTTAAATTTATCATTAAACAAACATGGCACCACATCTCCCTATGCGTTGACATTCTGTGGCTGACAATTTTTAAAACATATTAAATAAAAGCCAAAGTTGAAAAACAGATGTGTTATCTTTTATTCTTTCCTTCTCTTTCTTTTTGATTTTAGAAAATAAATGCATTATATGCAATGATGCTGGTGGCTTTTGGATTTAGTGCGTCCTGTCACATTACTTTGAATGAGTCCTTGGGAAATTTAATGGGTCCCAACTAAAGTTTCTTAATAAATTGTAGGAGTTAAACTGCAGGGCCCTAAGATTTATTTTTATCATCATCTAAAAAAACAACAACTTTAATTGTGATGAATCACTTAAACTAACAGTACAATTTTTTTTTTAAATTAAATTCATACATTTAAAAGAAAAACAGCATTTACACTTAATCACAATTTAATCAAGAAATAATAATTTTTGAGAATTATAACTAAAAAACAAAACAAACAAACAAACAAAAACGGGTGTGCATGGATGGCTGAATTTTTTTCTGTGAATCTCACACTATGCAGTGACCCAGAAGTTGGCTAGATCAAAGACAAATAGATTTCAACTGAATTACTAAAAGACTCATGACGCCAATGTTTTCTTTAACAGTAATTCATTTCTTTAATTTTTTTAAATCTTAAAATTAAGAGATTGTCCTTTATGTAAACTTACTGGGGGAACCTGTTGTTATTACTTCATATAAGGATATTTGAAGGCTCAACTTCTTAGACAATTGACGAACTAAGATAAATCTCAGCAGTGCCAGAGGCAATGTTGAGAAGATGGTTGGTTGATTGAATTTAACGGCATTTCAACCCGTCTAGGGTTATGTCATGCCTAGCGGTTAGGAAGTTGTGTATCTATATTTACACTTTTGTAGTATTGGTTTTAAATATTTGAAGGCTCAACTTCTTAGACAATTGACGAACTAAGATAAATCTCAGCAGTGCCAGAGGCAATGTTGAGAAGATGGTTGGTTGATTGAATTTAACGGCATTTCAACCCGTCTAGGGTTATGTCATGCCTAGCGGTTAGGAAGTTGTGTATCTATATTTACACTTTTGTAGTAATTGGTTTTAACAATATTTGAAGGCTCAACTTCTTAGACAATTGACGAACTAAGATAAATCTCAGCAGTGCCAGAGCAATGTTGAGAAGATGGTTGGTTGATTGAATTTAACGGCATTTCAACCCGTCTAGGGTTATGTCATGCCTAGCGGTTAGGAAGTTGTGTATCTATATTTACACTTTTGTAGTAATTGGTTTTAACAATGTGTTAGCACCATTAGGGATCGTGTTGTATGATATTGATTAAGTTCATGTCTATATTCTTTGGTATAATTTTATTTCCTTCAAAAAGGACAGAATGTCCCCCATGTTAACATTTTCAAATAGATCTTTGATATTTTTTGCATTAAAATAACGGTTTCAAAAATCCTGCATATTATGAATAAGTGTTTAACAGTCAAAGGTGTTTGACATGTTTCACATTGTGGTTGTTGTTCTTGTTTGAGTATATAGAAGTGCGTTAGTCTTGTGCGACAAATGCCTAATCGAAACACAATTTGTTCCTTTCTAGAATTTCTTAAAGCTGGTCTCCAGTTTTTCAGAGTGGGTTTGATTAGGAAGAGTTTTTTTTTTTTAATATTGTTATTTCAGCGTTGTTGCCATTTTGTATGAAAGAATTTTGATTTTTAATTTTCGGTTTACTGCCGATATATAAATCATTTGGAACATATATATATACATTATTTCTCTGAATGTTTGAGATGAGGCTTGATGATTAGTATTATCTGCATTATTCGGACTATTGTACTCATCTTCATTGTTATCTGTACAAAGTTTCGACGATATTTCCTCCGGATATTTCTTGTCGGACTCGGCAACCTTCTTTTCGGACTCGGGATTCTTCTTTTCGAACTCGGGAACCTTCTTGTCGTAATCGGGAGCCATCGCGGAACTTTGAACTTAACCCTTTATTCAGTCCACGGGGGTATCTGGTTCTCATTCCGCTAACCATAGCTGGGGTAGAGGCGTTTAGCTGTGTTAATATAATAATAATTAACACAGCTTAACACCTCTACCCCAGCTATGGTTAGCGGAATGAGAACAGGACACCTCCGTGGACTGAATAAGGGGTTAGGTTCAAAGTTCCGTGATGGTTCCCGAGTCCGAAAAGAAGGTCCCCGAGTCCGATAAGGTTCTCAAGTTCAACAAGAAATATCTGAAGAAGGCCGGAGGGCATATCGGCCGAAACGTTGTACAGTTAACAATGAAGATGAGGATAATAGTTCGAATAACGCAGATAATACTAATATATATACACTATTTCTGTATATGAAATGAGATGATGCTTGATGATAAGTATTATCTGCGTTATTCGGACTATTGTTCTCATTTTCATTGTTATCTGTACAACGTTTCGGCCGATATTTCCTCTGGGTATTTCTTGTCGGACACGGCAACCTTCTTTTCGGACTCAGGAACTTTCTTGTCGTTATCGTATCTCAAAGGTAAAGTTAGATATACAGTTCTAACTATTATTATTATTATTAGTAGCAGTAGTAGTAGTAGTAGTAGTAGTAGTAGTTTTTCATACCAGTACTAGCTGATGATATTTCCCTGGAGTCTGGGTGACAACAAGTCTCCTCAGATCTCCAGGGCTCTTATGAGTATTCTGGCAGATTGCAGCAGTGCAGTATTCTAGATGGTCTCAATTCTTCCTCTGATTTCCAGATTATTATTATTATCATTATTATCATTATTATTATTATTATTATTATTTCACTCTATTCGAGTTTTCCACACCTGCCGTAGCCGGTGGTTCACTGGAGGCTTAGTGATAGCAAGTCTCCTTATGTCTTCAGGACTCTTCTGAATATTCCAGCCGATTATTATTATCATTTTGAGTTTTCACATCAGCATTAGCTGATGGTCTTTCACTGGAGTCTGAGTGACAGCAAGTCTCCTCAGGTCTCCAGGACTCTTCTGAGTATTCTGGCAGATTGCAGCAGTGCAGTGTTCTGAATGGTATTAATCCTTCCTCTAATTTCCAAACTTTCCAAACCCTTTTCTAATCCTTTTGGGGACCGTTCCAAGTGCACCAACTACAAGTGGTATCACTTTGACTTTCATATTCCATAATTTTTTCTATTCTCTGGCAAGGTCCAAGTATTTGTCCATTTTTTTCATTTTCTTTTAGCTTTACCCTCTGATCTACTGGAACTGCAAAATCCACCAGTTGACAAGTTCTTTCTTTTTTGGTAATCAACACTAGGTTTGTTCTTCTTGCTGGGATAAGGTGATCCGTTTTTATTTCAAATTCCCAGATAATTTTATGCGTTTCGTTCTCAAGAACAGATTCTGGTTTATACATATACCATTTTGTTGTATGGTCAAAATTTAATTTTTTGCATAATTCCCAGTGGATCCCCTTCCCAACCCAGTCGTGTCTAGTTTTGTACTCCAGTTGTGCTAGTTTGCTACATTCGCATAGTATATGGTTTACAGTCTCATCTCTATTACCGCATAGTCTACATTTACTATTTGTTGGATCTTATCAATTTTTGCTTTGATATAGTTTGTCTCTATGGCATTATTCTGTGCAGCAATTATTAGTGATTCAGTTTCTCTTTTGAGGTTTCCTTTTCTTAACCACGAATGAATTAAAGTAACTTCTAAAGTTTTTAAAAAAGTTAATAAATGAGTAAAAGAAATATCTAGTTAAGTATATTCTATATACATGTTTGTCAAAAGACCATTTATCTTGTAAAAAAAAGAGGTGTGGTGACTTTCGACAATTATATGTATGTATTTATCTAGATATTTCTTTATACTTTTACTGTTTGTTTACTATTTACAAAATGTAAGTTAAGTTTCTTTTTCTTTTTAAATTTTCTCGTATTACAATTTCTGTTTTCTTTTTTTTTTTTTTTTTTTCTTATTTTCTAAAACTCTTAAAGTTGAGCTAAGATTAGACCGCGAGAAATTTCGAGCTGAAACGATCAGGGCACAAATCTGTCAACTTCGAATTATCAGAAGCGGCATCACCGCTGAATATAGGCAGCAGTCAAGCGAATTTTCTTATATTAGCAGCAGTAGCCATGCTACAATTATCGCAAATAGTTTGATTTTTGTTTAATTAATTAATCATATCCCTTAATCAGTACAAATCAATAACCAAATTTGGTGTGTTTCTTAGTTAGAAGGGTATTAATGGGTATGCAAGATTTTGACTCAGAGTGACCACCCGTTTTGAAGTTATACGTCGACACGTACATACCAAACGTCCTTTTATATATATATATATATATATATATATAATATATATATATATATATATATATATATATATGCAGAGAGAGAGAGATATGAACAGTCTTTGGCACCACCTTGGATTGCTTCCAGGATAAAGACAGCAATGCTAGCAGATGACGAAGCATTTCCGGTCAGTTGGTAGGTACTTCCGGTCGAATACACTGCCAATGGGACCGGATGGAAAGAAAGAGGGGGTCGTTGTAAGGAGGCGTGAGGATCATTTCCGGTTTGGACGCCGGCAATATTCGCCACCCGGTTTCGAATCTGGATCAGCCATGGATCGATATATACGTTCGTCACTTAGAGATGTTCTAGATTTTACACGAACACAGATGTACTTGTCATCGAACAGCGAACTATTTTACTATTTTTAATCTAATTTAATATTTTTTTAATCATATATATATATATATATATATATATATATATATATATATATATACAATGCCACACTCTGTTTCCAGGCATGAATTCCCAACATGAGAGTTTACAGTGAGGCCTATATAACGCCTGTCGACTCAATCAACACCGATCGTTATGTGTGCCAGATATGTTCTAAGTTATGCAAGACACTGGCAGGATTGAAATGTTATAAACGAGCTCATCAACGGACAATGAATGAAGGAGTGGTAGTAGCTTGACAAGTCGTCGCGATCAATATATATATATATATGTATATGAGAATGGTAATTGAATCCGACAATATGAGGAAAAAATGAGTAAAGAAAAGAAATGTAGATGGATAAAAATGAATTTTATCGATATTACTTTTAATCGATATCACTTACACATGTGTTTCGAATAATAATAACGTAAATCCGTATACATTTTGATAAACAGACCGAAACACATGTGTAAGTGATATCGATTAAAAGTAATATCGATAAAATTCATTTTTATCCATCTACATTTCTTTTCTTTACTCATTTTTCCTCATATATATATATATATATATATATATATATATATATATATATATATATATAAATTCTGGCGAAGCTTCTTTAACATACCGTGGTGAAATGTTAATTGAATGAAGTTGTTAATGGAAGGAGAATAGTTGGAAACATTTTGTTATCTGAAATGCAAACAGCCTCGTCAAGGATTTGAGCTAGTCTCACCATGTCCATTTCCATTTCCGACAATATATATATATATATATATATATATGTAAACAACTTTTAGCTATTTTCAGCCGACAGTATATTTGGGAGAATATGTCAAACCTAATTTTTTTTTTTTGAAAGTTAATTCATTTATGGTTAATTAGGCTGGATTTAACTACTTAATGTAAGGCTTGATTTTTCTCGATTTGTTTAGCCTTACATTTAAGTAGTTAAATCCCGCCTAATTAACCATAAATGAATTAACTTAAAAAAATTAGGTCTGACTAAAATTAAGAGCAAATATATTATATATATATATATATATATATATATATATATATATATTGGAGGTGCATTGTGAAATGGCTATCGTCGGAAATGGACATGGTGTGACGAGCTCAAATGCTGGACGAGGCTGTTTGCATTTCGGATAACAGAATGTTTCCAACTATTATCCTTCTATTAACCCAGGGGAGTGACCCGTGATGTTTAAGGATAGAATTCTGCTGTTTGAGTAGTCCATGACAGGTAGCATACCCCACTTCGTCCTTTAACTAGACGATACTGTCGGTTGGAGAGACCCCCTCCGATCAATCGACTGGATACGTCAATACTTAGTCCCTATATGATTGTCCCGACCCTATTTTTCTTGCGGCAGAACACACCCTTTTATCATATATGTGCTAAAAGGTGGTGGCTGAGGGTCTTAGTGTCCTAGGTTGATGTTAAACTGTATCTAGTGGTGAATTTCCAATTCTGAACGCTGGAGAATGTGGAGTATCCCTTTATCGCCATTACTCCCAGTTCCACTCTGACCCGGGGTGGTAGTACCCGTTAGAGTCCCATCTATAGTTTAAATAGATCAAAAAGTGAGTATTAAAAATGTGTTTAAAATGAGCTTGAAAAAATGGAATACCCAACAAAAATGAATAAAACAAAATGTCTTCGGCATAAAATAACCCAACAAGGGTTGACATGCTATAAAATTCAAACCAACCAATCAAATTCGTTATTAGAACACACCTATGAAAATCCATTTAAATTAACCAGCGTCGTCTCAACGCTTGAGAAGTTGCCAGGTAGTACAAGCATAATCGACTATAAGAATAGGATGGGTGATTCTTGTAATACGTTAGAATGCTCAGAGTAACCTTCCAGCGTAGGTACATCTATCTATACATATATAAAGGGCAGTTGTGTGTATACGTATGTAAATGTATATACACATTAAATATCACCAGGGCTTGTTTTTTTAGCAAAAATAATAGAGATTTGATTTATATTCGTGAAGATAATTAAAAAAATGAAATTTAAATGATAAAAGAATGGATTTTTTTTTTCATTTAATATTTTAGATAGTAGACATTAACATTTCTTTTCAGAGTAGCTGGATCAATGCAAGGTCTATTTATTTATTTATTTATTTATTACATAGGGATTTAAATGGGGCATCCCACGAGGATTCAACTCACTATTCAGTAATAATGGATCTGCGGGACCAACTTAAACAAATCCCCCTCTACCCAGGTGACGCCGGGTAGCCACTTGCTAGTATATTTACAAAACTAAAAGCAGGTACGCAGTGTTGCCTGGTAGAGGTGGCGGGTTTTTTAAAAAAAAGCTAGTTTCGCAAATCCATTTTTGTTGAATCGCGAGTTAGACCCTCGCAGGATGTCCCGTTAAAATCCCTACGTAAAAAAAAAGTATGGGGTATCGAGTGAGAATTGAAAATTAATTATTTGCTTGAATAGGGCTATATAGATTTTTTGTGTGCGTGCGTGCGTGCGTGTGTTTGTGTGTGTGTGTGTGTGTGTGTGATATAGGGTCAGGTAAGATGTATAATAAGATAAAACCTACTTATAGATATAAAAGATTAATGTCTCCAATCTAAAATATCAAATTCAAAAATAAACCATGCATCAAATCTTGATTATTTTTCCTCAGAAAGCAAGATCTGCTGATAGTGAATATGTATATATATTTACTTTGTCATTAATTATCTTATTTTCATAGTTTCCTCCGGACATACATACACACACACAAACTGCCCTTTATAGATAATCCAAACAAAGAGATACATATAACAACAAATACAGACTTTATTGTCACAGCACATGGATGATGAACAAATACAATGACATACATAAAATAGATACAAAAACTGATAGGACTCAAAATTCTAAAGAAGTGATAAAGAATTCGTAAATAAGTGAATCACTCACTGATAGTTAGGGGGGGGCTTTGTCCCCCCTCTTAATTGACAGAGACACAACGCGTCTAGCCCATGTTTAATGGATGCTAGACCAAGAGAAAGAAAGTGAGAATTCCCAGACTGCTGTTTAAATAGCCAGTCACCTATTGGCGAAACCTTCGCAGTAAGGGAAGATAACCCGGTAACCCTTTTGGACACAAGTCCACCCAAACAGGGACGGAAAATTCTTACACGACCCTTCACATTTTTATCCCTGTGAATGGTCAGGTATGTTAGCGTTCCAGGCCACGACCTTGCCTGAGGGCCTTTAAAGCTCATAATACGTCTCAAAAGGCTGTGAAAATGCTGTTACCTTTTGACATGTTCCACCGATTCCACCCCGATATTAAAAAGCTAGCCAGAAAACTCGAAAAGAGCGAAAAGAAACTTGTCAGACATGAAATGTTCGTCTTGCTCAACACAATATAAATAAAAGAAAAAATGCTGCCCAAATATATATATATACCTGGGCTACTTTATAAGCGCCGTATGAGTGCGCCGTCTGTTTGCGAACCGCGCCAGTGCATGCCGACGGGCACATGAGGCCCGTGGACATGCACTGGCGCACATGCCAGCCTTAGAACGTACGTTATGCGTGGTTGTTCCTTTTAGGGTACAATCTACTCATTAAATGTCAAGGCTCTGAAATTAATAGAACGGGGATTCTTCCAAGTTGTAGACGTGTCTGTACCATTGTATAGTCCCACCTGACGAAAGCCGGAGAGTACAACGGCTAAAACAATGTGGTGACTAAATACAAATCTCGACTTGTATTTGAAAAGAAAGTCACCAAGAATTGACAATTCGCACCAAGCAAGAAAGAAAAAGATAAGTAAGAGAAAGAGTAAGACAGAGAGACGGGGAGATAACAAAAAATAGAAACAGATAGAAAGAGATAGATGGATAACGAGTAAGTAAGAGAAAGATCATTGTATCGAAAGAGATAGAAAGAGTAAGTTAGAGAAAGTGAGAGAAAAAATTAGAAAAAAAGAGACAAAGAAAGAAGAAGAAAAATCATAGAAAAAGGTGAAAAGAATTAGCTAGAAAATAGCGGGAGAGAGAGGGAGAGAGAGAGAGAGAGAGAGAGAGAGAGAGAGATGGGGAGGGGAGAGAGAAGAAAGTGCAGATAAGAGAACAAAAAAGAAAATAAGAGAAAGAAAGAAAGAAAGAGACAGAGGGAGAGGAAAAGGAGAAAGGAGAAAGAAAATCACTAAATGTGATTATCATTGTAAATATTGAATGAGATTTTCATTAAATATTTTTGATAGATTTCGTATTTGTTTATATAAAATTTCATTTTTATTTTCATGTGATTTCCGTGAGATTTCCTTTTCATTTATACGAGCTTTCACGTGATTTCAAGTGATTTCATTTTTATTTTCATGTGGACCCATGAGATTTCCTTTTCATTTATACGAAATTTCACGAGATTTCGTTTTTATCTAAATGAGCGTCACCGAGATTTCAGTTTTGTTTCTATGGGGGTCCATGAGATTTCCTTTTTATTTGTACGAGATTTCACGAGATTTCTTTTTTATTTATATGGGGACCCATGAGATTTCCCTTCCATATATAGGAGGGTTTACGAGATTTCATTTTTGTTTAAATGAGAGTCAAAAAAATTTCACTTTTCATTCTATGTGGGCCCATGAGGTTTCCTTTATACGAGGTTTCACGAGATTTCATTTTTATCTAAATGAGGGTCAACGAGATTTCATTTTTATTTCTATGACGTACCATGGGGTTTCCTTTTCATTTATACGAGGTTTCACGAGATTTCGTTTTTATCGAAATGAGGGTCAACGAGATTTTGATTTTTATTTCTGTGGTGGTCCATGAGGTTTCCTTTTCATTTATACGAGGTTTCACGAGATTTCGTTTTTATTAAACGAGGATCAACGAAATGTCTGTTTTATTTCTATGGTAACCTATGAGATACATCCAGAAATAGAGAGGGGTTCTAGCTTCAAAAAGTTGGAATATTTTTATTATTTAGTATAGGACAAAAGTTCTTCTAATTAGAACTGTATGTATCCGACCATAACCTAACAAAAATAGCACCCAATAGCGTAATTTTTATACGAGCAATGCGTAAGTAAAGCTGTCGGGATGGCCTAAAGTCGGTATCAGTTAGACAGCGAGTGATTCCATCCCATTTCACACGCGCTAATCCAAGGAGATTGTTTTTGCGACTAATGTGAAACGCCACACCTACTATCAGCTTCTTGCTTTGTCACACATATCCCTGTGCTGCTCATACACTGAGTTGGTGAGGGCAGGTATCGAACCATCATCTTTGTGGTTCATAGGCGGATGCTCTGCTGAATGAGCTAATATATATATATATTATAATATATATATATATATATATATATATATATAATATATATACCAGTCATCCACAGACACGTGTTTCGCAGTATTACTTCTCATCAGTGCGGCTTGACTTTTTAACAACTACCTCTAGCCTGGTGCACAACCCAACAGAATTTTCGTCTGTCAAGCTCCTCACTCTAACGGCTATCGGGAACTGTCAGGCAGGGCCGAACAATTAATTGATACAAACAAACCTACAGGATGTATGTTTTTATACGATATCAGTCGGTATCATTTAGACAGCGAGTGATCTCACATGACAACCACACACACACCACACACACACACACACACACACACACACACACATATATATATATATATATATATATATATATATATATATATATATATATATATAAATATATGGAAATATGAAGGAAAATTAATCCGACAATATGTGAAGAAAATGTTTTCAAAAATATAACAGATAGATGATGTTACGATCAAAGGAAAAAAATCATATGTCTATACTTAAGTATTTTGGTTTATGATAAACCATCATCAGGACAATGCAAAAGAAATTTTGTAACAGTGAAAATTGAAAAATGTCAAGTGTATGGTGAATATGTGAATATAATGTATATAATATTATATTCACACATTCACCATACACTTAACATTTTTCAATTTGCACCCTTACAAAATTTCTTTTGCATTTTCCTAATGATGGTTTATTATAAACCGAAATACTTAAGTATAGACATATAAAATTTATCCTTTGATCGTAACATCCTATGTCTGTTATATTTTTGAAAACATTTTCTTCATATATATATATATATATATATATATATATATATATTATATATATATATATATATATTATATATATATATATAAGGTAATCCAGAAGAAAGCCCAGAATAAAATCCACTAAATTTTGCCAACCATGTTGTAATTAAGAACAACCTATGCTGCAAACACCTCAAATTAACTTACACATTCATTAACTTTACAACTAAAAATAACTTTTCAATTTTACCACGAGTCTAATTGCAGAAGCAAAAATGTAATTTATTTACTGGACTGCCAAAAAGAAAACATTGGAAAGACAAAATGGACTTTTTTTTACTTTAGACTAAATAACAGTAGACACAGAATCAAATCTATGGATTACAACAAACTAATACAAGTAAAACAGCATTTCCGCTAAAGCGAACACGATTTTAACAGCCTTTTACGGCATGTCAAACATTGTTGCGTTATTTTATGCCAAAGATTTTTTTGGTATACAAAATCATTTTTAAACACATTTTAACACTCATCTTTTTCTATTTAACCCATAGATGGGACCCTAACAGGTACTACCACTCTGAGTCAGAGTGGACCTGGGAGTAATGGTGATGAAGGAGTATTCCACACTCCCCAGAGCTCCAAAATTGGAATCTCCCCACTAGACGCAGTTTAGTGTACTTAAAGTATGGAAAGAGAAAAAGTAGAAAAAATAAACAAAGCGAAAGTTTTAAAAATAGACAAAGAGGGAAATAGAAAAAAATAAGACAAGAGAAAGTAGAAAAAATAGACAAAGAGAAAGTAGAAAAATTAAGACAAAGAGAAAGTAGAAAAAAATAGACAAAGAGAAGAAAAGTAGAAAAATAGACAAAGAGAAAATTAGAAAAATAAACAAAGAAGAAAGTAGAAAAAAATAAACAAAGAGAAAGATAGAAAAAATAAACAAAGAGAAGTAGAAAAAATAGACAAAGAGAAAGTAGAAAAACATAAAACAAAGAGAGGAAAGTAGGGAAAAATAGACAAAGAAAAGTAGAAAAATAGACAAAGAGAAAGTAGAAAAAATTTAGACAAAGGAAAGTTTAGAAAAAATAAACAAAGAGAAAGTAGAAAAAATACGACAAAGAGGAAAAGTAGAAAAAATAGACCAAAGAAAGTAGAAAAAATAGACAAAGAGAAAGTAGAAAAAAATAGACAAGAGAAATTAGAAAAAATAAATAAAGAGAAAGTAGGAAAATAGACAAAGAGGGAAAGGTAGGAAGAAAAATAGACAAAGAGAAAGTAGAAAAATAGGACAAAGAGAAAGTAAGGGAAAAAATAAACAAAAGAGAGAAAGTAGGAAAAAAATAGACAAAGAGAAGTAGAAAAATAGGACCAAAGGAAAGTTAGAAAAATATAACAAAGAGAAAGTTAGGAAAAATAGACAAAGAGAAAGTAGAAAAATAGACAAAGAGAAAGTAGAAAAAATAAACAAAGAGAAAGGTAGAGAGAAAAAATAGAACAAAAGAGAAAGAGAAAATAGACAAAGAGAAAGTAGGGAAAAATAGACAAAGAGGAAAAGTAGAAAAATAGACAAAGAGAAAGAGAAAAAAAATAAACAAAGAGAAAGTAGGAAAAAAAAAATAGACAAAGAGAAAGTGGGAAAAAATAAACAAAGAGAAGTAGAAAAAATAAACAAAGAGGAAATAGGAAAAATAAACAAAGAGAAAGTAGAAAAAAAATAAACAAGAGAAGTAGAAAAAATAAACAAAGAGAAAGTAGAAAAAAATAGACAAAGAGAAAGTAGAAAAAAATAGAACAAAGAGAAAGTAGAAAAAATAAACAAAGAAGAAGTAGGAAAAAAATAAACAAAGAGAAAGTAGAAAAAAAAAAATAAACAAAGAGAAGTAGAAAAAAATAGACAAAGAGAAAGTAGAAAAATAGACAAAAGAGGAAAGTTAGAAAAATAGACAAAGAGAAGTAGAAAAAGAGACAAAGAGAAAGTAGAAAAAAATTAATAAAGAGAAAGTAGGAAAGGAAAATAGACAAGAGAAAAGAGAAAAATAGGACCAAAGAGAAAGTAGAAAAATAGACAAAAGGGAAAGTAGAAAAAATAAACAAAGAGAAAGTAGAAAAAATAGACAAAGAAAGAGAAAAAAATAAAAAAGAGAAAGTTAGAAAAAAATAAACAAAGAGAAAGTTAGGAAAATATAAACAAAGAGAAATAGAAAAAATAACAAAGAGAAGTAGAAAAAAATAAACCAAAGAGGAAAGTAGGAAAAATAAAACAAAGAGAAAAGTAGAAAAAAAGACAAAGAGGAAAAAATAGAAAAAATAACCAAGAGAAAGTAGAAAAAATAAACAAAGAGAAAGTAGAAAAAATAACAAGAGAAAGTAGGAAAAATAGACAAAAGAAAAAGTAAGAAAAATAGACAAAGAAAAAGTACAAAAATAGACAATGAGAATAGAAAAATAACAAAGCGAAAGTTAGAAAAAAGAAAAGAGAAAGTAGAAAAAATAGACAAATAAGAAAGAGAAAAAAATAGAGAACAAAGAGAAAGTAGAAAATAAACAGAGAAAGTAGAAAAAATAGAAAGAGAAAGTAGAAAAAAATTAAAGAGAAAGTAGAAAAATAGACAAAGAGAAAGTAGGAAGAGAAAAAATAAACAAAGAGAAAAGTGGAAAAAATAGACAAAAGAGAAAGTAGAAAAAAATTAGACAAAGAGTAAAAAAAAATAGACAAATAGAAAGTTAGAAGAAAAAAAGACAAAGAGAAAGTAGAAAAAATAAACAAAGAAAAGTTAGAAAAATAAACAGAGAAAGTAGAAAAATAGACAAAAAGAGAAGAAAGTTAGAAAAATAGACAAAAGAGAAAAGTAGAAAAATAAACAGAGAAAGTAGAAAAAATAGACAAAGAAGAAAGTAAGAGAAAAAATTAGACAAAGAGAACAGTAGAAAAAATAACAAAGAGGAAAGTACGGGAAAAAAATAAACAAAGAGAAAGTAGAAATAATAAAGACAAAGAGAAAGTAGAAAAATAAAAACAAAGAGAAAGTAGAAAAAAATATGACAAAGAGAAAGTTGAAAAAATAGGACAAAGCGAGAAAGTCGAAAAAATACAACAAAGAGAAAGTTAGGAACAAATAGACAAAGAGATAAGTAGAAAAATATGACAAAGAGTGAAAGTAGAAAATAGACAAAGAGAAAGTAGAAAAATTAATAAAGAGAAGTAGAAAAATAGAACAAGAGAAAGTTAAAAAAAATAGACAAAAGAGAAAGTAGAAAAAATAGACACAAGAGAAAGTAGGAAAAAATAGACAAGAGAAAGTAGAGAAAAAATAGACAAAGAGAAAGTAGAAAAAATAAACAAAGAGAAAGTAGAAAAAATAACAAAAGAGAAAGTAGAAAAAATAGACAAAGAGAAAGTAGAAAAAATAAAAAAATGACAAAGAGAAAGTAGAAAAAATAAACAAGAGAAACTAGAAAAAATAGAGATAATGAAGAAAAAGAGGAAAAGTAGAAAAAATAGACAAAGAGAAGTAGAAAAAATAACAAAGAGAAAGAGAAAAATATAGACAAAGAGAAAGTAGAAAAAATAGCAGAGAAAGTAGAAAAAATACACAAAGAGAAAGTAGAAATAAACAGAGAAAGTAGAAAAAATAGACAAGAGAAAGTAGAAAATAGACAAAAGAGAAAGTAGAAAATAGGACAAAGAGAAAGTAGAAAAAAATAGAACAAAGGAGAAAGTAGAAAAAATAAAAAAGCGAAAAGTAGAAAAAATAGACAAAGAAGAAAGTAGAAAAAATAGACAAAGAGAAAAGTAGAAAAAAATAACAAGAGTAATAGACAAAGAAAAGTAGAAAAAATAGACAAAGAGGAAAGTAGAAAAATAAACAAAGCGTTAAAGTAGAAAAAATAGACAAAGAGAAAGTAGAAAAATAGACAAAGAAAAGTAGAAAAAAATAGAGAAAGTAGCAAAAATAGACAGAGAAGTAGAAAAAATAAGACAAAGAGAAAAGTAGACCGAGAAAGTAGAAAAATAGACAAGAGAAAGTAGAAAAATGACAAGAGAAAGTAGAAAAAATAAACAAAGAAAAAGTACAAAAAATAGACAAAGAGAAAATAGAAAAAATTAGCACCAAGTAGAATAGAAAAATAGACAAAGAAAAAAAAGAAAAAAAAGTAAAAAATAACAGAGACAGTAGAAAAAAATAGACAAAGAGAAAGTAGAAAAGATATGACAAAGTGAAGTAGAGAAAAAATAGACCAAAGAGAAAGTAGAAAAATAAAACAGAGAAAAAATAGACAAAGAGAAGTAGAAAAAATAGACAAAGAGAAAGTAGAGAAAGAAAAAGTAAAAAATAGACAAAGAGAAAGTAAGAAAAATAAACAAAGAAAAGTACACAAATAGACAAAGAGAAAATAGACAAAGAGAAATAAAAAATAAACAAAGAGAAAGTAGAAAAATAGACAAAGAGAAAGTAGAAAAAATAGACAAAGAGAAAGTAGAAAAAAAATAGACCAAGAGAAATGGGAAAAATAAACAAAGAGAAAGTAGAAAAATAGAACAAAGAGAAAGTAGAGAAAAATAGACAAAGAAAAGTAGAAAAAATAGACAAAGAGAAAGTAAACAAAGAGAAAGTAGCAAAATAGACAAAGAGAAGTAGAAAAATAGACACAAGAGAAAAGTAGAAAAATAGATAGAAAAATTAATAAAGAGAAAGTAGAAAAATAGACAAAGAGAAAGTAGAAAAATAGACCAAAGAGAAAGAGAAAAAAATAGACAAAGGGACAGTAGAAAAATAGCAAAGAGAAAGTAGAAAAAAATAGACTAAAGAGAAAGTAGAAAAAATAGACAAAGAGAAAGTAGAAAAAATTAATAAAGAGGAAAAGTAGAAAAAATGACAAGAGAAAGTGAAAAAATGAATAAAGAGAAAAGTAAAATAGACAAGAGAAAGTAGAGAAAAAATTAAAAAGAGTGAAAGTAGAAAAAATAGACAAAGACGAAAGTAGAAAAATAGAACAGAAAAAGTCAAAATAGAACAATGAGAAAGCAAGAAAAATAACAAAGCGAAAGTAGAAAATAGACCAAAGAGAAAAGTAGAAAAAATAGACAAAGCGAAAGTAGAAAAAATAAACAAAGATGGAAAGTAGAAAAAATAGACAAAGAGAAAGTAGAAAAAAATAGAACAAAGCGAAAAGTAGAAAAAATAGACAAAGAGAAAAGTAGAAAAAAATAGACAAAGAGAAAGTACGAAAAAATAGAACAAAGAGTAAGTAGAAAAGAAATGGACAAAGAGAAAGTTAGAAAAAATAGACAAAGAGAAAGTAGAAAAAATAACAAAGCGAAAAGTAGAAAATAGACAAGAGAAAGTAGAAAAAATAGACAAAGGATAAGTAGAAAAAAATAAACAGAGAAAGTAGAAAAAATAGACAAAGGCAAGTAGAAAAATAGACAAAGAGAAATGAAAAAATAAACAGAGAAAGTACGAAAAATAGACAAAGAGAAAGTAGAAAAAATAGATCAAAGAGAACGTAAGAAAAATAAACAAAGAAAAAGTAACAAAACAATAGACAAAGAGAAAATAGAAAATAGACAAAGTGAAAGTAGAAAAAATAGACAAGAGAAAGTAGAAAAATAAACGAGACAGTAGAAATAGACAAAGAGAAAGTAGAAAAAATAGACAAGTGAAAGTCGAAAAAAGATAGAGCAAAGAGAAAGTAGAAAAAATAAACAGAGAAAATAGAAAAAATAGACAAAGAGACAGTAGAAAATAGACAAAGAAGAAAGTAGAAAAATAAACAAAGAAAAGTACAAAAAATAGACAAAGAGAAAAATAGAAAAAATAAAACAAAGAGAAAGTAGAAAAAATAGACAAAGAGAAAGTAGAAAAAATAGACAAAGAGAAAGTAGAAAAATAGACAGAGAAATGGGAAAAAAATAAACAAAGGAGAAAGTAGAAAAAAATAGACAAAGAGAAAGTAAAGCAAATAGACAAGAAAAGTAGAAAAAAATAGAACAAAGAGAAAAAATGGGAAAAAATAAACAAAGAGAAAGTAGAAAAAATAGACAAGAGGAAAGTAGAAAAAAATAGACAAAGAGAAAGTAGAAAAAATAGACAAAGAGAAAGTAGAAAAATTAATAAAGAGAAAGTAGAAAAAACTAGACAAGAGAAAGTAGAAAAAAATAGACAAAGAGAAAGTAGAAAAAAATGACAAAGGAAAGTAGAAAAATAGACAAAGAAGAAAGTAGAAAAAATAGACAAAGAGAAGTAAAAAAAATAGACAAAGAGAAAGTAGAAAAAATTAATAAAGAGAAAGTAGAAAAATAGACTTAAAGAGAAAGTAGAAAAAATAATAGAAGAGAAAGTAGAAAAAATAGACAGAGTAAAGTAAGAAATTAATAAGAGAAAGTAGAAAATAGAACAAGAGAAAGTAGAAAAATTAATAAGAGAAAGTAGAAAAATAGACAAAGGAAAGCAGAAAATAGACAAAAGAAAGTAGAAAAATAGACAAAGAGAAAGTAGAAAAAATAAACAAGAGGAAGTAGGAAAAAATAGACAAAGAGAAAGTAGAAAAAGTAAGAACAAAGAGAAAGTAGAAAAAACTAGACTAAGAAATCCTAATTTGACTAAAAGGTTTTGAAATTATTTTTGAATTTAACTTTCCTAGAATAAAAAAAAATTAGAAATATGTGAACATCATTCATCACCTTTGCCTCTTCTCTATTTATAATTTTAACTCGTTAACATTTTTTTCTTTATTTTCTTTTTTTCGTTCTTTCCCTTTTCTTCTTCTTTTCTTTCTTTGCTTTCTTTTTTTCTTTTCCCTTTTTCTTTCTTTTCTTTCTTTTTCTTTTCCCTCTTTCTTTTATTTCTTCATTTTTTCTTTCTTTTTCTTTTCACCTCTTCTTTCTTTTCTTTCTTTCTTTCTTTCCTTTTAGTTTTTCGTTCTTCCTGTCTCTTTTTCTTCCTTTTTCTTTTAATATCTTTTTTCAATTCCTTTTCTTTCTTCCTTCCTCCCGCTTCGTTTTCTTTCTTCTTTCTTTTTTTCTTTCTTTTTTCTTTCTTTCTTTCTTCCTTCCCTTTCTTTCTTTCTTTCTTCCTTCCTTTTCTTTCTTTCTTCCTTCCTTTTCTTTCTTTCTTCTTTCTTTTCTTTCTTCTCCGTAACCTTTCTTTTCCCATCTTTTCTATCTTTCGGATGAGGAGCACAGATTAGGGTTATTGAAATTTCTGTGGTAAATTTAAAGAGTGCTAAACGGTAGACAATGTAGTAACAGAAAAACCAGTATAAGCTGGTCTAAAAAGTCTTTGTCACCAATTTTTTTTTGCTCATTCCACTCATTTCTGAATTCTTTCATTGGATTGTTTTACATGGGATGACAAACTCAGTCTAGGGTTATTTTATGCCTGAGGTGAGGGAAATCGCATTAATTTTACATTCATATTTCATTTTTTGTAGTTTTTTAAGAGAGGCAATTTTCCACATCGTTCTATATTATTATATATTTACTACGCAAATATATGCACCCTCCGGGTGCAGTATTTTAAGTTTTAAATATACATAATATATCAAATATTAAATTAAAAGGCCAAAATGAACTGAATAAAGAATGCAGATAAAAGATTAGAACAGTATGATTGAAAAAATAGAACAACTTGAAACTAACACTTCCATCATTTTTCCATTACTCCTTTCTTTCATTGGTAAATTTTCTAATTTAACTCTTTAGTTAAAATGGAAATAAGAATAATAATTGTAAGTTATTCTTCTTGCTAATGGATTTCTTTTAAGAATTTTATCCCAAGATTTTTGCTCATATTCAATAATGCATAAAAACCAAACAATTAGAATCAATAAGTAACTAAGCATACTATTTTATTAAAATCAATTTTTTAAATATCAATATCAATTAAGCGCCTCCCATTCACACTGTAAACCGCTATTTTTGTTGTATATATATACAATTGCACTGTTGTTTGTTGTAGATATGGTCAACAGTTTTAATGATGTAAAACAATTTACTTAATTAGGTTTAAATAGAAATAAAGTCATGGAGAATGTGATGTGAAATAACTAAGGGAATTGTGACTTGTAGTTAAGGAATATAGTTTCGGTTACAGACAGAAAAACACCAATCTATATTATAATAAGGATGAGTTTAAGAGTAAGGAAATGAATCCGACGGGTATAAGTATAGACAAAAGGGTATGAAAACACACAATGATGTTAAAATGAAAATATTCTATATCATTTTCATAGCTAACATTGAACAATATTTCAATTTATAAAAAAATCATCATCAGAGCTTGTTTTTAATCCGGACTCATCGAGAGAGAATCAGAAAATAATTTAAATTTAAATTTGAATTTAAATTATTTTCTGCTTCTCTCTCGATGAGTCCTGATTAAAAACAAGCCCTGATGATGATTTTCTATGAATCGAAATATTTTTCAATATTAGTTATGAAAATGATATAATACTATTATTCTTTTATTTCTTTTATTCTTAAACATTTGCTCAATATATTCATCAGTCAGAAACTCTACCATCGAAGGACCCATTTAAGAAAAGGAAATTTATTTTCATAGATATAAAATTGTTTCTGAAGGTGTTCTATCCGTTTTAAAGAGAGCGTTGTATTTTAATGTAATTAGCAGTCACCTGCTAATTTCTTTTTCCAGAATGTTCAACCAGCCACGGGTTCCCCATAGTGTGTATATAGATTGCTGGTTGGTTGGTTGGATTTTACGGCATGTCAACCCATTGGGTTATTTTATGCCGAAGATGTCTTATTTTATTTCATTTTTTTTTTTTTTTTTTTTGTTATTCATTCTTGATGGGTATTCAATCTTATTTTTAAACTCATTTTTAAACTCATTTCTAGAACTCATTTTGTTCCATTTGTACCATAGGTACTACCACTCCGGGTCAAAGTGGATCTGGGAGCAATGGTGACGAAGGGGTACTCGATATTCACTAGAGGTTGGAAATGAAAATGGAATATTTATGACATAAACTACTATACTCGCCAGTGGCGGGAAGAAAGTAAACCACTGCTAGTGATATAAGACTACCCAGTCAGCATAATACACTCGTACTTTTGAGGATTGGAACAAACCCATTAATGTTCATATGTGTATGTGTATGTATGTGTGTCCTCTCTCTCTCTCTCTTCTCTCTCTCTCTCTCTGCTCTCTCTCGTCTCTTCTCTCGTCTCTCTGTGTTGTGTGTGTGTGTGTGTTGTGTGTGTTGTGTGTGAGTGGTAACCTAACAAAGCTTACTAATTGAAAAATAACCAAACAAAATGTAAAGTTTTTAAGTGCCATCTGGCCATTATCTCTCGCTTCGCGCAGTGGAAGCGTGGTGGGCCCATAACCTGTAAAGTTTTTAAGTGCTATCCTTGGCCAGTTGAAATAAGGCTTAAAGAAAGTCCTATGTTATGGAATCCTTTGGTGATCCTTTGGTAATCGTATAAGTCCTATCTTGCGTATTGGTAATGGTCCAGTGATTTAATCCTATGTCCGTCGTCTAAGAGCGGTGCAGTAATTATGACCACTAGGGTGGGTAAAGTATTGTATCAGCCTCAGAGTACTGCCAGTGATTGGCCAAGGAATAGATCACACGATCTCGCTTAGTCTATAAGTATGGGCGAGGATCTAGCGCACACCTTGTATAAGAAAAAAACTAAACACAAAATACAATACTCGCCATTGATGGGAAGAAAGTAAACTACTACCAGTGGTATAAGACTACCCAGTCAGCATAATACGCTCGTATTTTTGAACATTGGATCATACCCATTAATTTTCATAGGTAGGGTATAGAACACTCTCGCTCTATGTATTTGTGTGTGAGTTAGTGAGTTTGTATATACACGCACACATTGTTTCTTCCTTTTTATATATATATTTTTTGCCCAGTTCATTAACTAAATTTTAGACTTTAAATGCTTTTACATTCAGGTCGGAAGAATTACCGAACCGGAAAAATGTTTAGTCATGCGTTAGAACAGATATTCTCCAACAAGGGGGACATTTCGCAAGGGCAAAATAACAACAACAGCTCCAAAATCATAAAACCAATAAATTCTTCCCGGAAAAAAAAAACACTTAATTACAATTTATATTGCTTTTGTGGGAAAAGCTTACAATAACAAATACACATTGATTTATATATATATATATATATATATATATATATATTATATATATATATATATAATAATATGTGTGTGTGTGTGTGGTGTGTGGTGTGTGTGTGTGTATGAATATATATATATACACACACATGATATATTCATACAATTCATAGTGATAATATATTGAATTTAATATAATTATTTTAATAATTAATATATTATATATATATATATATATATATATATATATATATATATATATATATACATATATATATATATATATATATATATATAGTATATATATATATATATATAATATATATATATATATAGAGAGAGAGAGAGAGAGAGAGAGAGAGAGAGAGAATAAATTAGGGGAAAAATTTTTTAATTTGTTCCATTGTAATAATTTATTTCAACTGCAGCAGCACCAGAAATAGCAGCAGTACCGAGAAATGTGAAAACAGTGATAATCATGTTTTCTCATATATATATATATATATATATATATATATATATATATATATATATATATATATATATGTGTGTGTGTGTGTGTGCGTGTGTGTGTGTGTGTGTGTGTGTGTCTCTGTGTGTGTGTGTATTTTTCACATGGTATACCCACGTTTTCGCTGTACTAGCGTTAGTAGCTAATCCAAAAAGTGCTCATTATATTTCGTAAAATATAGGCCATTTATAGTTCTCCTGGAGAAGGTGTATCTGAAACACCAAAACCGTGGTAAATTGAAAACAATTTTCTACATATATATATATAATATATATATATATATATATATATATATATATTATAATACCTTTGAAAAGGAAAAATCTTAAAAAAACGTCATTCTGTAATAAATTTATTTCGACCAAAACATTTATGAAAATTTAAATAAATTAAATAAATTTAAATAAATCTCTAAAACTCCTTAAAATCTTTTTAGTCTCATCAGACAGACGGCACAGATAGAAATGAATTGGAAACTTGAAAAAATTCTTTTTACCAGAATCCCTCAAAAATGTGTCAAACAACAAATTAGAGATTACAATTCAAGTTAGAAGTTACAATGTATCTTTTAAAACCGGATATATTCAAAATGTATATGTTTGATTTAATATCTAAAATAGAACAAAATGTTTAGACTATATTTAAAAGTTTGAAATGATTAAGGAGAGATAGTATTAACATCGACTTAGTCTAAGTGTAATTCAAAATATAATTAATTTAATAAATTTGATAAATTTGAATAAGAAAAACCAAAACAATTGAATAAATAACTAATATAAATATAATAAATAATAAAACATGATAAATACCAATGAAAATAATAATTAATATAGATTGATAAAAAATAGATAAATAATAGATTAGATTAAATAAATAATATAATCTTGATATAAGACAGTAAAATAATTTATCGCCATTACATCAAAATGTAATAATAATTGCAGTGTTTTAGTAGGTGGCAAATACGGGATTTTTTATAAATCCGCTAAAGAGAGCTTTGAATGTATAGGATAATGCTGTTTTAGATTAAATACAGAGCAACTAATTAGCCTTTGAAAGGAAAGGAAAACTAAAAAAAGACGTTCATTCTGTAATAGAATTGTATTTGCGACGCAAAACTTAAAAGGCTTTTTAGAAATTTAAATGAAATTCTAAAACTCCTTAAAGATTCTTTTTTAGTCTCATCAGACGACGGCACATGATAGAAATGAATTGGTAAACTTGAAATGTATGCATTGAAACCGAGATATATTCAAAATGAATTGAAACAGAAAAAAATTACGGTAGTTTTTTTGTGAAAAAATAGAGTAGCGCGAGTGCAAATGAAAAATAAATATAAAGAATTTTGATAAATGATTAATCTTTTTGGAGATTTCTTTTTTACTCATTTCGGATAATTATTTAAGTTGGCTATTATTTTTGACTAAAGAAAAAAAGAGAGTTTTTGTCTTCAAACCGTATATATTGAAGAATAAATAAGGTTTTGGCATTACGTAGATATTTATTTTCTAGAGAGAGGAACTAAGCATATAACGCATTTTTAAACTTAACATTCGGGCTTTTTGCATATTTTAAATGAATTTCATTTATTAATTGTGTCATTTAGGCAAAGAATACTAAATTTAAAATTTTGAAATCAAGTACAACTGATGTATTATATGAATTCATTAATTGATAAATTAATACTGAAGAATTTCATTAAAATCTGATATTACGCGAGATTTTTTTTGGTATTTTTTTTTTTTTGTCAATCGTGGGAATGTTATATTAAAAATTGTAAAAACAGAGAGCGCTTAAACCAATTGAAAAGAGTAGATTGGCCGAATTGCGTCGAAATTTGACTAAACAAATCCTTTTAAAAGTATTATATGTTTGATTTAATATTAAGATAGCAACAAAATAGACAACAAATGTCTAGACTATATAAAATGTTTAAGATTATCCAAGGAGAGGTAGTTATTAACATCTACTTAGTCTAAGTTTTATATTCAATAGTAATCAAACTTTAATGAAATTTGAATACATTTGAATAAGTAAACCAACGCAAATGAATAAATAATAAATAATTAAAACATAATAAAACACTAAATATAAATCAATAAGATATAGGATTGATAAAAATATAGTAAATCAATATATAAATATATTATATATATATATTATATCCATAATAAAATAGTAAATTAAAATTAGCAACCATAAAATTACACACATAATATAGCATATAGATTACCACGCATACACACACACACACAACACAACACACACACAATTATATACAGTATATATATTAATATATATTAATATATATAATTATATATATATATATATACTTGAGGTTTCCTCAGACATTATTGATAAGTGTTATTCCTCAGAACATTATTGATTAACGTGCTATTTTAGTAGTTTCTTGCTGGCATGCATACATAGCATACTGTCCCTTTATATATAATATATGTATATATATATATATATATATATTATATACTAGTTAATATAGTATATATAGTATATATATATATATATATATATATATCTATATATATATTGTATGTAATATATATATATTGTAGAGTGAACTATGTATATCCGTATATATATAATGTATGTATATTACGTGAAAGGTGCTAGTAACAACGGCGTCGCCTGAGTGAGGGAGAAGTGAAAATGTGGTTGAGTATCTTTTGGCGGGTCCATTTATTAATTGAATTCGGGCCAACTTAGATGCCTCGCTGGGTAAATAACATTAAAATCCTACGTTAATTTTTAATATAGGCAACCGGCCAAAATAATTTTATATATAATCCCGCCTTATTTAAGCGACACTTGGTAGTCAGAAATCCAACATAGAAATGGACCGCTTCACACATAACCATTTCCGTCATTACCTTTCCGAAACAAATTTCAAAGTTTCACATTATCGCCAAAATCCTTACAATTATTGCATTACTTTTTGGCTTTATAACATGAGAAAAAAACAAAAATTAGAAAATACAAAATTTAAATACAAAAGATAATTTTTTTTTTTTAAATCCGTTGCAGGCCCTCCGTCAACGGTTAATACTGCATTCCTGGTTTAGAAAAAAGAGAATTTTGTCTAATTCATGCGAGTTTGGAATATGTTTTTCTTTTTCAAAAAGCTGTTACTAGATAAGAGATACATAACTGTCGCTGACCGAGAAAAGCGTTGGCGGATGTGCTTTAGTATTTTTAAACGTTCCGCATAACGTTTTTGAAACATCAATGTTTTCGTTTTATTCATATTGATTTTCGTCTCCGGCTATTGAATATGTGCTGGGAGTATAAACAAGCGTCTGAAGATGATTTTTATAAATGCGGAAATATTGTTCAATATTAAGCTATGAACTATTATTGTTATATTTTTTTTATTCTTAAAACTTTGCTTTTGCACTTTAAACAGCAATAATTGTGTTGTTTTCAAGAATATGGCCTTTTATGCTAAACTCATACGCGTCGGATTCATATTTCCTTTCTCTTAACAAACACACTACACACACACACAACACATCACACACAGATATATAATTATATATATATATATATATATATATATTTATTTTATAAATGATAATATATATATAGATATTATATATATGATATTATTCGGTTGAAATTTCATGTGAATTATTATTTACGTAGCAATAGTATGCATCTTCCGGATGCCAGGATTTAAGTTTTTTAATGTACTAAATATTATATCAAATTAGAAAGGCTATATGACAGCTAAATAAGAACTGCAGAAAAAGATTTTGAGAAATAGAGGGGCGTATAATCGAGAAAATGAAAAACAACTGAAAACTGTTACTCCCCTTCTATCACTCGTTCGTCTTTTATTGCTGGATTTTTCCTAATTTTGATTAAAAGTTAAGCTTGAGTAAGATAATAAAATTAAAGGTTATTTCTTCTTG
>CM042178.1:22923823-22938823 GCA_023376005.1 Doryteuthis pealeii | reverse complement strand
CTCTATTTCTCTATCTCTCTACCTACCTATCTTTCACTCTCTCTCTCTCTCTCTCTCTCTCTCTCTCTCTCTCTCTCTCTCTCTCTCGATTTATATATCTCTATCTTTATTTATTTCTATTTCTCTATCTCTATCTTTACTATCTATCTCTATTTCTCTATCTCTCTACCTACCTATCTTCACTCTCTCTCTCTCTCTCTTCTCTCTCTTCTCTCTCTCTCTCTCTCTCTCTATTAATATATCTCTATCTTTATCTATTTCTATTTCTCTATCTCTCTACCTACCTATCTTTCACTCTCTCTCTCTCTCTCTTCGCTCTCTCTCTCTCTCTCTCTCTATATATCTATATAATATATATATTATATATTTATAATCTTTATCTATTTCTATTTCTCTATCTCTATCTTTATCTATCTATCTCTATTATCTATCTCTCTACCTACCTATCTTCACTCTCTTCTCTCTCTCTCTCTCTCTCTCTCTCTCTCTCTCTCTCTCTCTCTCTCTCTCTCTCTCTATCTATCTATCTATCTTATCTATTTCTATTTCTCTATCTCTATCTTTATCTATCTCTCACTATTTCTCTATCTCTCTCCTATCTCTCTCTCTCTCTCTCTCTTTCTTCTATCTTTATTCTATTTCTATTTCTCTATCTCTATCTTTATCTATCTATCTCTATTTATCTATCTCTCTACCTACCTATCTTTCATTCTCTCTCTCTCTCTCTTCTCTCTCTCTCTCTCTATCTATCTATCTATCTAATCTATCTATCTTTATCTATTTCTATTTCTCTATCTCTATCTTTATCTATCTATCTCTGTTTCTCTATCTCTCTACCTACCTAGTCCACATGGACTTATACTAAGTTAAAACTTATAAATTTATGAGGTGCTACTATCTCGTATGTATAATTGATTTAAGTTTTTATTGAGGTTAAGTACATAGATACATTACCCATCATTATACATCCAAATCATAAATGATACTAATTCGGATGAGTTCTCTCACCATATAGCTTAACCATCGAAGTATCTACAATTTTATTTACTACTCACACAAGTTGTACTAGCTATACATGTACTTCTCTTATGTCCTCATTAATAACATTTCATAATACTTGACGGTAAAGTAAAGGGGGATTAGGTGGGGAGAAAAAGCCTGGGGGTGAGAAAGAGGGGGTACTCGATAATTCTTGCACTCTTTAATGTTTGACCCTTTCTTAAATAGGTCCCAATGATTGTGGCTGCACACCATACAGCAATTTAACATTAATAGTTTACAATCCTGCTTACCAACATTGTCAGGTCATGACTGTACGTTTCGCATAAAATTGCACTGTACAATAAGTGAACTTGTTCGATATGATCTTGTATGATCAGAGTGAAATGATTGAATGACACAAAATGGGTACCTCATATGCGGCTGGGTCTTCCACCTTGGAGCGTTTTGCCATCTGCAGTGTCGCGCATCAGTATGCACAGTATGAAGGAATTGATTGGAGATATTGTGAATGATGAGATGCTTTGAGCAGTGGGGATCATATTTTGTGTGCGTATACTATACGCCTTTTGGGGGGGATTTGTGTCAGGGGCTCAAGCCTTAAACAAAACCTGGGTCTGGTATAACCACACTATACTACTTCATGAAAAAATGTCCGAAATAAAGTATATTAGCCGTGGAACGCAGAGTTCAGGTCTGTGGGACATGATCGGCAGGTGCTCTCTTGATGGCCAACATGGGGGAACCGGTAGGCATCCTGCGAATGTTGGCTTAACTTTTCCTTTCAGTTACTCGAGACAAGATAAACTATCCCCGTAAAGAAGAATAAATAATCAGGATACCCATTGTATCAAACATGGGGTAGATGATCAACCTTATATACATGTAGGCTGCTGTTGCTCTTTTTGTTCTTTCAGATATACAAGGAAAAATGGTAGCTCAGCCGAGAGACGACCCAGTGACGTACCAGCCAGGAGACGACCCAGTGACGTGCCAACCGAGAGACAAAGAAAAGTGTGGACCAGAGAAAATGACATAAAAGTACTCCATTGTTATTTTAAGAGCAACCCAGCACAGAGAGGTTATAGAAAAAGAATGCTTCAGATTTGGAATGACAGGCGAAGCAAGAATGATCCTGAATAGAAAACTTTTTTCTGGTCTCGAGATAGTAGAGATATATGGACAGGGAAATCAAGGAATACAAATCCATCAGGAAAAAACTAAACAAAATGAAAAACACGCTGGCTATCAAAACCATGCACAACCTAGCTTCACAGCACATGAACTAACACAAGAACAGAGAAAGGATATAGAACTGATACAACAAATCATGACTGATAAGAAAAGCACGTTACAATTCCTAAGAAACATAGTAGAAAAAAGTCAAGAAAGAAACTGAAAAGGTAAACAAGATATTGATGAACATCCCAACAAACAACATCACTGATCTAAACAACCTTATATATGCAGGAGCAAAACTGGTCTGCGATAGAATTGGTGCACCCCTACGAAACACAAACACAAACAGAGAAACAATCAGAAACACTAAAGCTGGGTGGGAGTTCAGATTGGAAGAACAAATAAAAAAAAACTACTACAACAAATAGATATTTTAAATAAAAGTACACATACACATTCAGCTAAAAAGTTGAAAAGACGACAGCAAATTAAAATGGAAGTAAATCAAAAGATATCTGCTATAGAAGAAGACTCAAAAGATATCGAGATAGAACTAAACAGTACAAACAAAATAGGACCTTCCAAAAAAATGAAAATAAATTTTATGAACAAATTAGTGGATCAAGAACAAACACGGATGAACACCCAGATGCAACAGAAGCAAAACAATTTTGAAGTGATATATGGAAGAGGAAAGAACACAATAAAAATTAAAATGGATAAGTGATACAAAAAATGACCTGATGGAAATTGAGGAAGGACCTGTAGCAACTGGTTTGAAAAGGTGATCCACTGGGAAGTATGCAAAAAATTAAATTTTGACCATACAACAAAATGGTATATGCATAATTCTCTGGGACTTTGAAATAAAAACGGATAACCTTATCCCAGCAAGAAGGGCAGACCTAGTGTTGATTAACAAAAAAGAAAGAACTTGCAAATTGGTGGATTTTGCAGTTCCAGCAAATCACAGGGTGAAGCTAAAGGAAAATGAAAAACATGGACAAATACCTGGTTATGGAATATGAAAGTCAAAGTTATACCAATTATACTCAGAAGAGTCCTGGAGACATGAGGAGACTTGTAGTGAAATACCATCAGTGAATGCTGATGTGAAAAACTCCTCCAATAATAATAATAATAATAATAATAATAATAATACCAGAGAACTAAGAAAATTGTGGAACATGAAGCTGAAGGTCGTACCAATTGTAATTAGTGCCCTTGGAACGGTCCCCAAAGCTCTGGAAAAGAATTTGGGTGAATTGGAAATCAGAGGAAGAATTGAGACCGCCCAAACAACAGCACTGCTAAGACCGAGTCCAGAAGTCCTGAGGAGACTTGCTGTCAATCAGCCTCCAGTGAACCACCGGCTACAGCTGATGTGGAAAACTATAATAATAATAATAATAATAATAATTTGGTTTAATAATAATAATCTTATTATAATGGAGATTGTGTGTTTTTCTGTCTGTAACCGAAACTATATTACTATTCAAGTAACAATTCCCTTAGGTCACCTTCTACAGGATTTTATTTTTATTTAAACCTCAATTATTAATAAAATTGCTTCACCTTATTATTAGTGTTTTCCATATCTACATACAAATAACATGCAATTGTATTTATATATACAAAAAATAGCGGTTTGCAGTGTGAATGGGAAGGCTAATTTGCATATTGATATTAAAAATCTGATTATATTAAATATGTGCTTAGTATTATTGATTTCTAACTGTTTGATTTTATTCTAATCAATATAAGCAAAAATCTCTTCAATGAATCTTAAATGAAATCCATTAACAAGAAAAAATAACTGTCATTTTATTCTTTATTCCCTAATTTAACTAAATAGTTCAATAAGTAAAATTCAGCAATGAAAGACGGGAGTGATGGAAGAGTAAGTTTCATTTCTATTTTTCTATTATACCCCCACTCTGTTACATATCTTTTTGTCTGCCTCTAATTTAATACGATATTTCATTACATTAAAACTTAAATACTTGCACCCGGAGGGTGCATATATTTGCTAGTAATAATAATAATAATAATAATAATAATAATTTGGTTTAATAATAATAATAATAATAATAATAATAATAATAATAATAATTTTAATAATAATAATAATAATAATAATAATAATAATAATTGCTGGACAAAATAATGCCATAAGGTCAAACTACATCAAAGCGAAAATTGATAAGACCCAACAAAATAGTAAATGTAGACTTTGTGGTAATAGAGATGAGACTGTAAACCATGTACTCTGCGAATGTAGCAAATTAGCACAACGGGAATACAAAACTAGACACGATTGGGTTGGGACGGGGATCCACTGGGAATTATGCAAAAAATTTAATTTTGACCATACAACAAAATGGTATATGTATAAACCAGAATCTGTTCTTGAGAACGAAACACATAAAATTCTCTGGGACTGTGAAATAAAAACGGATCACCTTATCCCAGCAAGAAGACCAGACCTAGTGTTGATAAACAAAAAAGAAAGAACTTGTCAACTGGTAAATTTTGCAGTTCCAGCAGATCACAAGGTAAAGCTAAAGGAAAATGAAAAAATGGACAAATATCTGGACCTTGCCAGAGAACTGAAAAAGTTATGGAATATGAAAGTGAAAGTTATACCAATTGTAGTTGGTGCACTTGGAACGGCCCCAAAAGGATTGGAAAAGGGTTTGGAAAGTTTGGAAATCAGAGGTAGGATTGAAACCATTCAGAACACTGCACTGCTGCAATCTGCCAGAATACTCAGAAGAGTCCTGGAGACCTGAGGAGACTTGCTGTCACACAGACTCCAGTAAAAGACCATCAGCTAATACTGATGTGAAAACTCAAAAGGAGATAATAATAATAATATAATATAATAATATAATAATTAGGTCTCGAGACCATCCTAACTCCGGCACTGTAGGGGTCGGCTAGAATACTCAGAAGAGTCCTAGAGACCTGAAGAGACTTGGTGTCACCCAGCCTCCAGTGAACCACCAGCTACGGTGGGTGTAAAAAACAAAATAATAATAATAATAATAATAATAATAATGGAGATTCGCTTCCGGATTTTTGTCTGTAACAAAAACTGCGTCACTGCTTACGTCACATTACCTAACACATAATCCAACGTCATAACATAGAATAAATATACTCAAAATGTGAGCATGCAACTTTAGACAATCCTCATTGTTTTAATAAATAGATGCTCGGCGTTATATATTTATATATAGATTGTTTTATTCTAATATAATATTTAAAGTTATCGGAACTGTTTCCATTTCAAATTGTCTTTCTTTCTTTCTTTTTTGTTTTTGTTTTTGTTTTTGTTTTACTCCTTTTTTTACGATTTTACATACTTATGTTACACACTCTATGACATTGAATTTTCAGCTCCTATCCCCTCAGGCAATATCTTCAAAAAAAATTATTTTTACATCGCCCGGAGGGTGTCTTTTTATTTTGCTAGTAATAATAATAATAATGTAGAGATCTGAGAGGACTTGCTGCCATTCCGTCTCTGTTGAAAAACTACCACCAATTTTATCCGATCTATCCCATTTCACCAGACATCCAATCCCCCCACACACACACACACAGATTATCGACCTTTTAGTTGTCCCGGATCCAACACAGTAGAAAGCAATTAGATTCTTTTACAATGCGAGTGTGGGGGAGGGGGTAAAGGCAATAGAATTCATTCTATTCTGTGACATCCGGGCGAGAGTCCAAATCTTTTTTTTTTTTTTTTTCCTTTTCAATAAGTACATGGATGAGTATTCTATACAATTCGCACCAATTGATTGGTTGGTTGGTTGGTTGGTTGGTTGGTTGGATTTTACGGCATGCCGATGGGTATTCAAAATTTTGTAGACATTTATTTGAACTCAATTTTTGTCTATTTAAGACATACAGTTAGTTGCCTCTCATCCCACTTATGAGGGCATGATAGAAGGACATTTTTATGTGGGCCCATTGATGGTAGGCACAAAAATGCGTTGATCCTGTCGTCATTCCCTCTCAAGCGGGCACATCAGGCACTGAGAAATCAAGGGGACAGGTGTTGCCTGGGGGGTATGGCCTCTTGGGATCGATCTTAACTTGTACGGTCCAGAGCCGAAACCACTGGACCGCACGGTCGAAACCGGGTAGATATGTTGGACATATTTAACACACAGTTTGTATAAAACACACAAGGATGCTTTTCATAAAAGACTGTTGCACATTTTGTCGGGGGCAGGGTTATGTTTGGGAGAATTATAGCCCTGCACCTGACAAAATTATAAAGAGGGAGAATAATTGGATTCATACCTTTCCCAAAGGTATCATCACTATGAGAAATGTAAACAGTCTTGTTCAGATTTTGAAATCAGGTATCCATGTCCACTTTCCTCAATGATTACCGTTATGCCACAAGCACCTTCAAGTATCTAGGGGTTCATTAGAAATAATGTCCCCAATCTATAAAAAATGTTACAGACAAGATAGAATAATAAAACTGGTATTATGAGGGTTGATTGATATATATGGTCCCTAATCTATAAAAAAATGTTACAGACAAGATAGAATAATAAAACTGGTATTATGAGGGTTGATTGATAGATAAGGTCCCCAATCTATAAAAAATGTTACAGACAAGATAGAATAATAAAACTGGTATTATGAGGGTTGATTGATAGATAAGGTCCCCAATCTATAAAAAATGTTACAGACAAGATAGAATAATAAAACTGTTATTATGAGGGTTGATTGATAGATAAGGTCCCAATCTATAAAAATGTTACAGACAAGAAAGAATAATAAAACTGTTATTATGAGGGGATTGATATATATGGTCCCTAATCTATAAAAAATGTTACAGACAAGATAGAATAATAAAACTGGTATTATGAGGGTTGATTGATAGATAAGGTCCCCAATCTATAAAAATGTTACAGACAAGATAGAATAATAAAACTGTTATTATGAGGGTTGATTGATATATATGGTCCCTAATCTATAAAAAAAATGTTACAGACAAGATAGAATAATAAAACTGGTATTATGAGGGTTGATTGATAGATAAGGTCCCCAATCTATAAAAAATGTTACAGACAAGATAGAATAATAAAACTGTTATTATGAGGGTTGATTGATAGATAAGGTCCCCAATCTATAAAAATGTTACAGACAAGATAGAATAATAAAACTGTTATTATGAGGGTTGATTGATATATATGGTCCCTAATCTATAAAAAAAATGTTACAGACAAGATAGAATAATAAAACTGGTATTATGAGGGTTGATTGATAGATAAGGTCCCCAATCTATAAAAAATGTTACAGACAAGATAGAATAATAAAACTGTTATTATGAGGGTTGATTGATATATATGGTCCCTAATCTATAAAAAAATGTTACAGACAAGATAGAATAATTAAAATGGTATTATGAGGGTTGATTGATAGATAAGGTCCCCAATCTATAAAAAATGTTACAGACAAGATAGAATAAAAACTGGTATTATGAGGGTTGATTGATAGATAAGGTCCCCAATCTATAAAAAATGTTACAGACAAGATAGAATAATAAAACTGGTATTATGAGGGTTGATTGATATATATGGTCCCTAATCTATAAAAAAATGTTACAGACAAGATAGAATAATAAAACTGGTATTATGAGGGTTGATTGATAGATAAGGTCCCCAATCTATAAAAAAATGTTACAGACAAGATAGAATAATAAAACTGGTATTATGAGGGTTGATTGATAAATAAGGTCCCCAATCTATAAAAATGTTACAGACAAGATAGAATAATAAAACTGGTATGAAAATTAAGTATGAGGGTTGATTGATATATAAGGTCTCCAATCTGATAAAAAAAAGTCTTATCAAAATAAAGTAAAGTTTTTAGGCATATTAACCCTAAATAATGAATAGATTATTTTATGCCAAAGTCGGTATCTTTTGCAATTATATGGTTGGTTGGTTTTAAAGCATGTCAACCCTTATTGGGTTAATTAATGCCAAAGTCAATAATTTTAAAATATCCGAGGTTTTAGGAGGTGATTGTGAATTTCCTGACTCTTTAAAATCTCAAGTACGGCCTTTTTTTACTATAAACATGCATTGGACAATGATGTTTACTATGAAAATGCATTGGACAATGATTTTTACTATAAAAATGCATTGGACAATGATTTTTACTATAAAAATGCATTGGAAAATGTTTTTACTATAAAAATGCATTGGACAATGATTTTTACTATGAAAATACATTGGACAATGATTTTTACTATGAAAATGCATTGGACAATGATTTTTACTATTAAAATGCATTGCATAATGATTTTTACTATTAAAATGCATTTGACAATGATTTTTACTATGAAAATGCATTGGACAATGATTTTTACTATGAAAATGCATTGGACAATGATTTTTACTATAAAAATGCATTGGACAATGATTTTTACTATTAAAATGCATTGGACAATGATTTTTACTATAAAAATGCATTGGAAAATGTTTTTACTATAAAAATGCATTGGACAATGATTTTTACTATAAAAATGCAATAGGAAAAAAATATCCAAGGTTTTAGGAGGTGATTGTTTATTTCCTGACTCTTTAAAATCTCAAGTACGGCTTGGAATGCTAATTCCTCATTGATGTGAATTGTTTGTTATAAATCTTATTCTTATAATGGAGATTCAGTGTGTGTCTGTAGCCGAAATTACGTCACTGCTTACATCATAATACTCTCAGGAAATGCGTAAGTTTATCAATGGGTATTTGATTTATAGTCAAAATCGTTAATACATAGAATAGATCTTATTAACAAGGTCTCTGTGAAAATCTGAGTTAGATTTGCCTCAAAACTGCCCATGTTATTGGTGCGTTTAAAATCCTGCAATGTGTCTTATATATCACTAAGAAATAAACGTTTACATAATATATGGAGTGGTTAATTTGCATACTTGTTTTAACAAAACCAAGTTTGATAAATAAATATTTTTTTAAACTCATTTTTTATCTATCTAACCCATAGATAGGATCCTACTACCAATCCGGGTCAGAGATGACCTGGGAGTAATGGCGATGAATGGGTACCCCACATTCCCCAAAACATCTGAATTGGAACATCACCATTATGTTTTGTACCCGTTTAATGCATTGTTTATCTCGGGTATATAATTGGCGAGAGGGAGACAGATGTGGGGATGTTAGATAGGGCGAATGTTCTTACTTGCTATTAAGATATGAACAACAGTCCGAACAGTCAAAATAATAATACTTTCTTTTTCTCTTTTTTATGAGATTGTAGAAAATGATCTTGTATATACACAAGTTCTGGGATAATCTTGATATTTTGGGAACTTCTCGTCTTTCAAAAGTTATAGATTCTCTAAGAGTTCACAAGAAATACCCAAAGAAGGCAGGAGGGCATATCGACCGAAACGTTGTACAAATAGCAATAAAGATGGGGACAATAGTCTGAATAACGCAGATAATACCAAAACAAATATTGTTATATGTTAAACATATTTCAATGATTTTATTATCATTTTGTATTTCCTATATCTCGGAATAAAGCAGAAAGTATGGTAGCTAATTTGGACGAGGTAAAACAAAATTTTTGACGTTAGTGAATTTTTATTAGAAAGTGACTTAGAAGATTATTTAGAAAATTATTTACTAGAGAAAACTAATGAGTCGTTTTGTGATAAGTCGTTTTGTGATATTTTAACTGAGTGGAGTTTTTAAGTGGTATCTAAGGAAATTGGATTATTCTTAAATTGTGACGAGTCACAGGTAATTGAATTTATATATTTTTTGTATGTTGAGCGATAAGAGGATGTGGCTATGGGTGTCATTTTGTACTTCTAGGAGTTAATTTAGTGACTTTTTTTTATTCGTTCACACTTCAAAAAATCCGTACATTTATTTTTTATAACCTAGAAATCATATATATGCTTCAGGTATTTCTTGTCGAACTCGGATGCAAGTATATAAGACATTATCATGGGATGGTAGTTTCATCACAGAAGGAAACCAAACTCAAATCAGTCAGACACTGTTACGGTCGGTATAAATATATATATATATATATATATATATATATATATATATATATATATATATATAAGTATAAATAAAAGGATATGAAAACAACACAACATGCTGTTAAAATGAAAAGATTTGATATCATATTCATAGCTAATATTGAACAATATTTCGATTTATAAAAATCATCTTCATATCATTTTTGTCTCCGCTTATTTTCGTCTCCGCTATATAAACAAGCTCTGAAGATGATGTTTATCATTCGAAATATTGTTCAATATTAGCTATGAATATGATATAAGATCTTAATTTAATCTGGCTTGGTGGGAGGTCAGGGAATTTTCTTTTCGTCAGATTTGAGAGAATGACATAACATGGCTAAACTTGCAATTCGATCGTAAAATTAAAACATATTACAGGGTGATCCAGAAAAAGCATAACCCAAATTATTTATTTATTTTCCCATCAAGCTAACCCTAAATACCAACCTTACCCCTAACCCTAAACCCCTAGTTAAAATTAACAGTTTAAATTACAAAAATTGTGGGTTGTTTTTTTCTTGGTCAACATGTATACAGGTTTATCCAGAAAAAACAGAACCCAAATTATTTATTTATTTTCCCATTAAACTAACCCTAAACATAACCCTAAACCACACTAGTTAAAATTAACAGTTTTATTACAAAATTTGTGGGTTCTGTATTTTTAGGGTCACCCTAATTTTCCAAACGATTTACAAGTTTAGCACATCACATAATGATATAGTAAGAAGTTTTAATTCAATGATTAACTATATTTTTGAATAAAATATAAATGACGCGATTTGCTAAACTTCAAATTAATATTTGAAAAAAAAGCAAATGAATAAAGTAATCAAATTCATGTAAAACGATAAATAATTATTTTATAATAAGAATGTCAAATTATTATAGTAAAGTATACTATACTATAAATTTGATAACAAGTTATCAGGTATTTCCGTGAAATGTATTAGGTAATCTTATGGTATTATCTCTTGCGCTCTATTCTGCATTAGTATCATGATTTTATTTGTATTTCTAATATTAAAATGAATAAATTAACGCGATTATGAAAAATAAAAAAAGGCTTTGTTTACAATTGACGAACAACGGGAATTAATTTTTTAAAAGTTGAGTTATCGTTAAATGTTTACGTTTGATTTGTTATTTAATTCGCTGTAAAAAAAATAATTCAATACTAATTACATATTTAGAAAGATTTTTTTTTCGAACCAAATAAATATTTTGAAGATAGGAACAGAAATATTCGATGAATAAGATTTGATTTTATGTTAAAATTTAGTATGAAAAATTATACTACGAATTCTACGCTGTCTGAAGCAAAATATTATTTTTTTAACTCGCTGTAAGAAATATTTCCATGTATAAAAACTCAATCAATTTACATATTTAGAAATTAGGTTTAGAAATTATTATTTTATTCTCTTTTTAACCATATAAATATCTTAAAGAAGATTGAACCGTAAATAGGCAAGAAAAAAGAATTTGTTTTTTCTTTAAGATTTAGTCTGAAAAAAAAATCATACTTATCAGCTCTCCGAAGCCAATTTTTTTTAACTCGCTGTAAAAAATAATTAAATAGATAAAAACGCATGCAAATTACATATTTAGAAAGATTATTTTATTTTATTTCCAACCATATAAATTTTTTAAAGATTGGACTAAGAATACGCGATAAATTCCGAGCGGAACGGCTTAGACTGCGAAATTTATTCACTAAAATTGAACTTCACTGCTGGTATTGCTGTAAATCACTGTAATAAAAAGTCAGGCAGCGAACAATATTTCATTATCAGCAGGTGCTTGTATACGAACAGTTAAGCAAATTGGATGATTTTTGGCTTAATTTATTAATTATATCCCTTAATTAGTAAAAAATCAATAACCAAATTTGGCGTATTTCTTAGTTAGAAGGATATTAATCAATATGCAAGATTTCAAATCTGAGTGACTCTTCTTTTCTGAGTTATAGGTCGACGCGTACATACTAAAAACTTTCTAATATATATATATATATATATATATATATATATATATATGTGTGTGTGTGTGTGTGTGTGTGTGTGTGTGTGTGTGTGTGCAATTAAATAAAAGACACGTCTCCTGTTTAACAATTTTATTTAGCCCAAGAAGACCCACCCAGAAGTTAGAAGACTTGGAAGAACAGGAGATTTAGAACCACACAAGACAACAAGATGTCGGCCAGGGCAGATAGCAGGAATCAGTCTGAAGCAGTTAGAATAATCAGCAAGAACCAGCAACAAGTAAATAGAGAATTGAAATAATCAAGTAAGACTATCCATCTATCGTTAATGTAAGTCTCTCTCTCTCTCTCTCTCTCTCTCTCTCTCTCTCTCTCTCTCTCTCTCTCTCTCTCTCTCTCTCTCTCTCTCTCTCTCTGAACACTCACTCTCAATTATATACCCGATTTTGGGTATATAACGCATGACCTTTTATAGATATGTAGATAGATAATCTCTTGTATAAGTGCACGACAAAAATGCAAGACATAGAGAACTAATTCTCCTACCTCAAACTGCGGTGGAATCATGGGCTCATGAATAAAATCTTGATCAAGCAAAAACTATAAGTCTTGTTATTAAATATAAAAACAATGACTAGCCTAAGAAGACCCGTTCAGAAGTTAAAGATTTAGAAGAACAGAAGAATTAGAACTCAACTAGGAGGGGCGTTCAATAAGTAATGCCCCTGACCCACTTCCCATAGCAGTAGAGCAACGAAACTTGGCCCAGTTATTAGTCTTTTTCTACATAGGAACCACTCAGAGTTTCGCATTTCTCCCTCATTTGATGCAGCGCTGGAGACTGTTTTTGTAGAACACCCCAGGTTGGTCCTCCAACCACGACATGACTTCAGAAATCAAGGCTGCATCATCTGGGAAACGCTTTCCTTTCAAAAACAACTTCATGGTTGGGAAGAGGTGAAAGTCAGAGGGTGCAAGGTCAGGAGAGTAGGGGGGATGTGGTAGTAGTTTATAGCCGCACGCCTGTGTTTCTGATCTAGCGACACGCGACTTCTGGACCGGAGCGTTGTCCCGCAGGAGGAGGATGCCTTTGGTGATCTGCCCGCCTCTTGATTTTGATAGCTTCTCTTAATTTCCTCAAAAGTGAAGCATGATAGGCTTCTGTAATTGTGGTATCCTTTGCCAGGAAATCTGACATCACTACTCTGTCCTGGTCCCAAAAGACTGTGAGCATGACCTTGCCAGTGGAGGGCTGCACTCTTGTTTCTTTGGAGGAGGTGAGTCAAGGTGCTTCCATTGCATTGACCGGGCTTTGGTCTCTGGATCATAGTGATGGACCCAGGTTTCATCCTGTGTAATCAGTCTTTTGAAAAATGTTGACTCATCTTCTTGGCACATCTCCAAATTCATCCTCGAGCACTCGACGCGTCCTTGCTTCTGAAAAGGTGTGAGCAGCCTGGGGATCCATCTGGCAGACACATTTTGCATATGCAAATGGCCATGAATGATAGTTTCCACAGACCCGGTACTAATCTTGACCTCATGGGCTATTTGGCGAATAGTTAGGCGTCGATCTTCCATAATGGCAGCCTCAACTTGACGGACAGATGCCTCATCAATGGCAGAAGAGGGGGGGACCTGATCTGGGAGCTGTTTCCACAGAGTTCCGACCATGTTTGAATTCACGATGCCAGCGTTTTACAAGGTTCATATGATGGGGCATCATCACCATAAGTTACTTTCATTTCATTAAAAGTCTCCCATGGTGTGCGTCCTTTCAAATAAAAAAACCGGATCACTGCTCGACACTCAACAGGCTCCATTTTACACTTGTTTCACTGTTTGACTACTTCATATTGTTGTGCCATAAGTCACCCAAAAAGTGCGATATACATACCAGTTTAAAAAGAACGACAATTTCTGGGGAAGCCAGCTAGTGTAGTGGTTAGAATGTCCGCCTGTCAGCCTGACAGGTAGGGTTCGAAACACACACAAAGCACTGCCCTGTCTATAGCTCTGCTGATGAGGCCTAATGGGCTGAAATGTACATACAGAGATGACTTTTTCTCGATTTGTTTACGCTTTACATTTAAACCGATATGCACGCCTAATTCATTTAGTTATAATTAATTAATTAACAAAATTAGGTATGACTTTAATTAAGCACATAATCTCCCACACACACACATATATATATATATATGTATATTCATATATATATAGTGGATATATATATATATATATATATATATATATATATATATATATATATATATATATATATATATATATATATATATATATATATATATATATATTGGGAGATTGTCACTGTTTCAACTTTTACTGGAACGGTGTGCCAAAATGCAGTATTATTGGTAGAGTGCTCAATATAAAAAATAGAGCTATTATATAATATAATAAAATAAATATATAAAAATTTGAATCGACGTCACCTGAAGAATGTTTGCGCTTACTTACGCATGCATGAAACCAAATGGTCGTGACTGTTCCTTTGTCATCAAATAAATAGATATGTAAAACCTTTAAATATTTATTTGATTATATATATATATATATATATATATATATATATATATATATATACTTAAAAAGGTTTGTGGTACAACACCTATGGAATGTTTATATTTGCGCTTGAAAACTGTATCGAGGGGCTGAGGAGTCGCAGACTGTTATATACGCCAAGCTGAAGACAAGAACAGACCAAGAAAAGCCT
>CM042178.1:22906323-22918823 GCA_023376005.1 Doryteuthis pealeii | reverse complement strand
CTGCATCTATGACACATTTTTTCTATTATTATTTCATCAGCAGTGATGAGATACATCAGAAGGAAATGGATAGCTTAAGGGATACCCTCCGTCGTAACAATTATAACATCAGCTACGAGAAATCTGGATCACAGGACAGAGGATGATAACCGGGAACTTACCGCAGTCTGTCTGCCCTATGCCAAAGTTTTGACTGAAAAAGATTCAAAGGATATGTAATCCATATAACACCAGGACAACATTCATTTTCGTATTATAAATCATTGTCCAATGCATTTTCATAGTAAAAATCATTGTCCAATGTATTTTTATAGTTAAAATCATTGTTCAATTCATTTTCATAGTAAAAATCATTGTCCAATGCATTTTTATAGTAAAAATCATTGTCCAATGCATTTTTATAGTTAAAATCATTGTTCAATTCCTTTTCATAGTAAAAATCATTTTCCAATGCATTTTCATAGTAAAAATCATTGTCCAATGTATTTTTATAGTTAAAATCATTGTTCAATGCATTTTCATAGTAAAAATCATTGTCCAATGCATTTTCATAGTAAAAATCATTTTCCAATGCATTTTCATAGTAAAAATCATTGTCCAATGCATTTTTATAGTAAAAATCATTGTTCAATGCATTTTCATAGTAAAACTCATTGTCCAATGCATTTTCATAGTAAAAATCATTGTCCAATGCATTTTCATAGTAAAAATCATTGTCCAATGCATTTTTATAGTTAAAATCATTGTTCAATTCATGTTCATAGTAAAAATCATTGTCCAATGCATTTTCATAGTAAAAATCATTGTCCAATGCATTTTTATAGTTAAAATCATTGTTCAATTCATTTTCATAGTAAAAATCATTGTCCAATGCATTTTCATAGTAAAACTCATTGTCCAATGCATTTTTATAGTTAAAATCATTGTTCAATTCATTTTCATAGTAAAAATCATTGTCCAATGCATTTTTATAGTTAAAATCATTGTTCAATTCATTTTCATAGTAAAAATCATTTTCCAATGCATTTTTATAGTAAAAATCATTCGGCGGGGTAATATACGATTGTGGAATTTAGCTATAAGTATGGAATTAACACTGAACTCTTTGTAAACACCTCCTCCGAGTCAATCCCCCAAACAGAATACAACATGACCAAAAATTGTGTGTATGCCATCCCCTGCAAAGGCGAAATATGCGTCCACTGAAATTAAGACTAGAAGAACACCGTAAAGTAGTCGCACGAGAAGAGTCGGGTATAACTGACCATATATGGAATGAAAAGGGAAACCATCTGCCCATATGGGATGAAGTTAAAATAATAGATAGTGAAGAATACTGGAAGAGAAGACGCCTCAAAGAATCCGCTAAAATGATAGATTATAGTAAACTCTTAAGTAGACCTATTATAGAGATGAATACAATATGGGAACTAGGTTATTTTCATTAATTTCACAAGATACAATTAAAATCATCTTTTGACTTTTGTTTTTAAAGAGAAATTAAATGAATTTGGTAAATCTGCTTTTTGGTTGCAAATGTCTCTTTTCCTGTATATATATATATATATATATATATATATATATATATATATATATATATATATATATATATATATATATATATATAAGTCAAATGAAGGTTATTATTTTTATCAATTTCCATGTTTCAAATAAAATCCTCTTTAGAAAAATGTTTTTTAAGAGAAATTTAATGCATGCTTCATATTAAGAACAAATATATACAATAAAACTTTAAAAGAAAGACAACAAAAAGTATTTTGAGAAAATAGAAAAATCTTCCATACCAAATTTTATTTACAAAATATTTTTTAAATTAAAAAAAAAAAACAGAATAGGATGGAATGTTTGAAAAAAGAATTTAAGATAAAAAAAAAAAGATACAAATATTTACATATTATGAAAGAAAATAAAAATGTCAAAATTATTAAAATTGAATAAAATGTTTTTCCATTAAACTTCATGTTTAACAGGTCTACAATCAGAGTAGTTAGTTTTTTTTAAAGTAATATGAGTCAACGTGAAAAAATTATACATAAGTAAAGAGGTAGATATTCTAGGTAAAGCAAGTTTAGGTTAATAAGTTCCCAAAATTTAAACTGAATTGCCCAATTGGGCACATAGCATAGAGGACAAAGAAAGAAAGAAAGAAAGAAAGAAGGAAAGAAAGAAAATAAGAGAATGAGAATGAAAGAAAGAAAGAAGCAAGTGAATATGAGAAAGAAAGAAAGAAAGAAAGAAAGAAAAAAGAAAGAAAGAAAGAATGAATATAAAAATAATTGACAAAAAGAAATGTGGGGAAAAAAACAAAAAAGAAAGAAAGAAAGAAATAGAAAGAATAAAAACAGAAAGAAAAAAATCAATGAAAGAAAGCATGAATGAAAGAAGAAAAGAGAAAAGTAATGAATGAAAGAAAAAAGAAAAAAATAAATAATTGACAAAGTATACGAAGAAAAGTATGAAATGAAAATGAAGAAAAACGATTTTTTTCATCATTCTTTTCTATAGAATTAATAAAGAAATAATTGAAAAACAAAAAGAAAGTAAAAGGAACAAACAAAGAAAGAATGAATGAATGAATGAAAGAAAGAATTAATGAAAGAAATAACGAAAGAATAAAACAGAAAAAAAGAATGAAGAATAGAAAGAACGAAAGAAAGAAAGAAAGGATGTAAGAAATAATTGGCAAAAAATACGTAGGAAAACAAAAAAGAAAGAAAAAAAAGGTTAAGACAGTTCTAAGTGACAGTTATCTCATGGTTTCAGGTTCAATCCTAGTAAAGGTCGACAATAACATAGAATAATAATTAACACAGCTTAACACCTGTACTCGATTTATGGTTAGCGGAATGAGAACAAGATATCCCCGTGGAATAAAGGGTTGGGTTCAAAGTTCTGTGAAGGCTACCGATTACGACAAGAATGTTCCAGAATTCGAGAAGACTCCTAAGTTCAAAAAGAATGTTTCCGGATCCGAAAAGGCTCCGGGTCTGACAAGAAATACCTGATGAAGGCTGGAATGCTCATCGGCCGAAACGTTGTACAGATAAAAATAAATATGTGGTAGTCTGAATAATCCAAATAATATATATATATATATATATATATATATATATATATATATATATATATATATATATATATATATATATATATACTGGCTAAATTACCCGGTCAGTGACCGGACGAAAAAAAAATAGGAACACCAGAGAGTGTTTTCAGACATATTTACATCCAAGGATAAATAGTTATTGAAATTTTCATGAAAGTCGGACTATTAATTGATTTTTCATAGAATTTTTTTTTTAAATAAGAGAGAGAGAGAGGGGAGAGGGGAGATGAATTAAGAGAGAAGAAAAAGAGAATGCAGAAAACGAGGAAGAACGTAAAAAGAAATAGGTAGAGATGATTAAAGGAAGAAAAATAAGAGGACCTGAGTAAGGGAGAGAGAGGGAGAGAGAAAGAGAGAAGAGAGAAAGAAAGAAAGAAAGAGAGAAAGGGAGGGAGAGAGAGAAAGAGAGAGAGAAAGAGAAAGAGAAAAGAAAAGACGAATTAAGGGATGGAAAGAAAAAGAGAATGGTGAAGAATATATAAGAAGAGGATGAAAAAGAGGAGGAGAAAGAAGAGGAGAAATAAATAAGTAAAAAGTAGGAGATTAAAAGGGAATCAAAATAAGAACTAGAAAAGAAGAAAAAGGAAGCAAGAAGAGAAAAAAAGAGAAAAAAGAGAAAGAGGCAGAGGAGAAAAGGAAAGGGAGGAGATAGAGGAAAGAAAAAGAGAACGAGAAGAAAGAAGAAAGAGAAAAGGCGAAAAAAGAAAAAAAGGGAGAAAGAAAGAGCAAGAGATAAATAAATGAAAGGAAAATAAGAAGGAATTGTAGAGAAGGAGTAAAATTCATGAGCTTAATTTTTTTTGTAAATCATCAGGACTTTGTTTAATGTTTCTTCTTTCGAGTGGAAAAAGTTTTTTCAAGATAAAATTAATTCTAATGAAAGTTTCATTGTGTTGAATATAGGGGAGGGGATAAACAACTACAAAAAACAAATTACTATACATTTAATGTTGAAAAATATTTTTTAAACTAAGTTTAATTGAAATTATACATTGCAATATTAACACAAACAACTGTCTCAATAATAGATTCAATAATTAATTTCAATGATTAATTAAATGTATAGTAATTTGTTTTTTTTGTTTATTTCTTTTAAGCAATACGTAATTAAAAACAACCTTAATTCCCTAAAACCGTAACCCAATTCGCAAAATGTTAATTCATAGACTGTAGTTAAACTGTCATTGGGTACCACCAAAAAACTTTCCGTTTTAATTTTCCTACGTAAATCAGAAGTCACCCTCTTTATTTATACTGTAATTAGTAAACTATAAACATAAAAATGTTACGCCCCTAACATAAGGGTAGGGGTCAACATTAAGTGACCTGAAAAAATGAGAAAGTTTTGAAATAAAATAAGTAATGTATTATAAAAATCGTTCATCGATGAATAAACACTGAAAAATTAGATAAAAATCCGATAATTCCCTGATTTTTGGTAAATTATCTTCTGGAGCGAGGGGATGAAGTCACTTTGTCAAAAACGCATTTTAGACCCAATTTGGGTTTACCTATGTTATGCTAACTGTTACTAAAAAAAACTTTCGATAACTATATGTATATATTTATTTAGATATTTCTTTATCATTTTTTTACTGTTTGACAAAAAAGAATTTCGTAAATAACTTATGAAATTCACACAAACACTATTTACTTATTTAAAATAAGTAAACATAATAAGTGTTTGTGTGAATTTCGTAATTTTGAACATAATATTAACCTTTATTCAAGGTTCATTGTGTTACATATCCCCCCCCCTTTTTTAAGCGCTAATAATTTACGATTTTTCTGTTTGTTTGTTTACAACATTGAGAATAATATTCCAGCCTTTTCGTACGTTAGAAATAAAATGTAATATTGTAATTTATTTATTTATTTATTTGAGCAACAAAAATAACAAAGATTAAAAATGGATATGTTTTATTCTAAGAAATATGAAAGTATTCGTAAAAATATTGATAAAAACGTTTTCATTTTTTTATTTACATTTATACAACCCTGATTTTTATTGACATTTAAAAACTTATTTTTAAAAAATGTAACCGTAAACTTGTAGACAAAGATTTGATTTTACTTTAAAAGTCTCAAAAACATACGAAGTATGATTTTACTTCGTATAATCGGCTCTGCAAAGCAAAATATTTTAAAATATTTAGAAAGATTATAAAATAAATATTTTAAAGATTTGGACAAAAAAAAAAAACGAATTTTATTTTACGTTAAAATTTAGTCATGACTGGAAGCTGATATTCTTTCTTTCTTTCTTTCTTCTTTTTCTTCGGGTAGCTGAAAAAATCAGCACGCAAGCTTTTGCAAACGTATTCAACAACGCGGAATATATGCAGCATAAGTGCGTGCTGGAATATCAGCAGCAGCTATACGATTTCTTTCTAAAAATCGTTTGATTTTTGTTTGATTAGTTAATTATATCCCTTAATCAGTAAAAATCAATAACCAAATTTGGAATATTTCTTAGTTAGAATTATATCAATGTGTATGCAAGATTTTGAATCTGAGTGACCTCCCGCTTTGGAGTTATACGTCGACACGTACATACCAAAATCTCTCCTTTATATATTAGATATATATATATATATTCTGGTCATGGGTTAAAGCAGGGGATGAGAGAAAGTCAGCTAGGACATGAAAATAAAATAAAATAAAATGGAATTAACTAAGAGAAAGTAAGTATTAATACAATAAGAAAGATTAAACAAAAATGAAATAAAAATCACATTTCCGTAACAAATATATATATTTTTGTTTCATATTTCTTCCTTCCGCCAGTTTTAAATCCATACTATATATATATATATATATATATATATATATATATATAGCCGTACTTACCAATGCATTTCCCGGCCATAAAAGAGTGTATTTTTATTGACCTTCTTCATAAGAAAATAAAGTCAATCGATTGATATCGAGTGAAAAACTACGTAACATCGTCCTTTTTTCCAAACTGTTATTTAATTTCATTCAAATTGATTCCATTAACTTAGAAGTTTGCCAAATATATATATATATATATATATATATATATATATATATATATATATATATATATATTATATTGTTGCTGTTGTTGTTGTTGTTGTTGTTGTTGTTGGCTTCAATCTTTTGATGTTCAATTCGGTTGTACTCAAAATTATTTCGCAGACCGGTATATATATATATATATATATATATATATATATATATATATATATATATATATATATATATATATATATATATATGCACGTGTCTATTTTTTGGCAATCTCTTTTTGCCAAAAAATACACACGTGCAATCGGCTGTAATTAATCAATATCTTGATTAATTCAGTAGATTTAACCCTGAAGATCCTTATGGTGAAACTCCATTAGATTATTTCTGTATACCATTATAATATATATATATATATATATATATATATATATATATATATATATATATATATCGGTCTGGGAAAGAATTTTGAGTGCAGCCGAATTAAACGCTAAAAATTGAAGCGGCCTATTAGAATGGGTAATTTATATGGGTAATATATATATATATATATATATATATATATATATATATATATATATATATATATATTTCTAACTCCTGTCATCTACAAAACATCCATCAATTTCTTCACCCCATAATCTATCCTGAAGAAGGTTTAAATAAACCGAAACGTTTAAGCGTCAATGAATAAATTCATCATCTTTTTGGAACACTTCGTTTTTTTAATTTCTTAACATATATATATATATAGAGAGAGAGACAGACAGACAGACAGACAGACAGACAGACAGGCAGGCAGAGGCAGAGACGGACAGAGACAGAGACAGAGAGTGAGACAGACAGAGAGAGACAAACAGACAGAGAGACAGACAGACAGAGACAGAGAGTGAGACAGACAGAGAGAAATATATATAGAGAGAGGGGGAGATATAGAAAGAGAGACAGAGAGAGTGTGTGTGAGAGAGTCAGAGAGAAATAAAGAGAGAGAGGGAGAGAGAAAGGGAGACAGAGAGAGAGAGAGAGTGAGGGTGAGAGAGACAGAGACAGAGAGCAATAGAGAGAGGGGGGAGAGAGAGAAAGAGAAAGAGTGCTGTAAGTGTAAGGGAATCCAATTATTTTTAAAAGGATCTTTCATAAACGAAATTCTATAAAATAATTCCCAAAATAATTTGAAGCCGGGAAAAAAAATTCCCGAATATTACATTTTCCCAAACTTTTAATTTAATAAGAGAAATTGCGCTGTTTAATAATGTTTACTTGGCTGACTGAACCTTTTTTTATTATTCATGTTATTTATTTACTTGTCTTTTGACCTTCACACGTGACTTGGCCGATATGCTACTCTTCCCCGTCACATACACACACACACACACACACACACACAGATATATATATATATATATATATATATATATATATATATATATATATACTAGCAAATATATGCACCCTCCGGGTGCAAGTATTCAAGTTTTAATGTAATAATATATTATATTAAATTAGAAAGGCTAATGAAACTAAATAAGAATGCAGATAAAGATTTGAAACAGAGGTGGGTATAATCGAAAAATAGAACAACTGAAACTTACTCTTCCATCACTCTTGTCTTTCATTGTTATTTTTTCTAATTTAAGTATTTAGTTAAATGAGGAAGTGAAGAATAAAATGACAGTTATTTTTTCTTGTTAACGGATTTCATTTAAGATTCATTGAAGAAATGTTTGCTTATATTCATTATAATAAAACCAAACAGTTAGAAATCAATAATACTGAGCACATATTTATTAAAATCACATTTTTAATATCAATATGCAAATTAGCCTTCCCATTCACACTGTAAACCACTATTTTGTTGTACATATAAATATAATTGCATGCTATTAGTATGTAGATATGGTTAACAGTATTAATAATGTAAAACAATTTTATTAATAATTGTGGTTTAAATAAAAATATATTGATGGTCAATGTGACGTCAATAACAAAGGGAATTGTGACTTGAGTAGTGATTTAGTTTCGGTTACAGACAGAAAAACACACAATCTCCATTATAATAAGATATATATATATAGTTGGGGTGTTCTGAGGAATGGTTTCTTGTTCAAATTGTATTTATTGTAACCTGTTACTGTGTTTAATCAGGCGTATAAACCTTATATTGTATCCGTGAATGGAGATTTTAAGTGAATTACAATAGATTTGATTTTTATTGATGTCATTTAATGCTAATGATAGCAGAATTATATTGACTTATTAGGTATTTACCTATGAAATTGATACTATATAAATTCTTGTTTTCTCAACTAAACTTTGATATTCTTCGACTTAGCTATAGAGTGTTTTGATTAAATTGATGTTAACGATATTCATACATATTTTTAGAAATTGATTAGACCTATGAATATATAGACGTTGGATGTTATACGAATTACGTGTGGATCTGTGTATGTGTGTATGTGTGTATATAATTTAACTTATCATTATTTTTTTATTATTATTCTTAACTTATTTTATTATTATTATTATTATTATTATTATTATTATTATTATTATTATTATTTTATTTTACCTTAATATTATTATTATCATTATTTACATTATCTTATTATTATTATTATTATTATTATTATTATTATTATTATTATTTACTTTATCCTATTTTTAATATTATCATTATTTTATGTACTTGATCTTTTTCAAAAAGAATTTTTATTATTATTTATTTTATCTTATTATTAATATTATTATTAGTATTATTTACTTTATCTTACTATTCATATTTTTTTTTATTTACTTTATCTTTTTATTAATATTATTATTATTATTATTTATATCATAACTATTATTTTCTTTATCTTTATTCCCTTTTATTTCCTTTTTATCTATAGTCCTTTTATACATCATTATACTCTGATGTTTAAATTTTTTTAAATTTTTTATTTACTTGTCTATTTATATTTTAATATACTACTCTGTTTTTTCTGTCTTGTCACTTTTTTGTCTGTCTGAACACCCTAAGAAACCAACCTTGAAATGTATCTCTTTTTTTCTCATTCACTTCCTGTTTCTATGGTTACAATCCTATACTCTTAAAAAATATTTTTTATATTTTTTATTTTTTGTTTTTGTTTGAATTTATATATTTTTTTAATATTCAGCTTTTGGGGGGGGGTTGAGATGTGCTTGTCCATAAGTGAATCGAGACCCATCTGATGAGACGAAAATTTGGGGAGCTCTTTTAAATCAACTTAGATTTATATAGGCCCCAATTTTGGTCGAAATAAATTTATTATGGAATTACAGTGTTGAGTTCTTCCTTCCTTTATATATATATATATATATATATATATATATATATATATATATATATATAAATTTTTGCTCGTTTTTACAGTCAAATAGAAGCATTATTCATAAATGTAATACGATTTTTTTCTTCTTTTTTTTAAGGCAAAATAATGCAGATTCATGTTGAAAAACATATTTATTGAAGTATTCTTAATTTTCGGACAATATCCATCTTCAGAGAATTTATTATAGAGTTGAAAATGTTCCAACTGTGTTTTTTAAAGTCAACTTGGTTCTAATTACGTTGAGTTGATGGAGATATTGGATATTGTCCGAAAATTAAGAATACTTCAATAAATATGTTTTTCAACATGAATCTGCATTATTTTGCCTTCAAAAAAAGAAAAAAAATATATCGTATTACATTTATGAATAATGCTTCTATTTGACTGTAAAAACGAGCAAAAAAAAATTTCTATTTCAATATGCCCTGAGCGGGGAATTGTTTGTTTTTATAGTATTAAAAAGGAAAAAAATAATAATAAATTCCTTTATAAAAAAATAAAAATAAAAAAATTAGAGAAAATAAATTTAAAAGAAAAAAAATGATTTCAAACGTCCCGCAATTTAACAACTCACGGATTTCAACGGAACTACACGACCTCTACCGAATTTGAAATCTTAACGGAAGATTACGATCACTTCTAAATTTCATATCTCCATCAACTCAACGTAATTAGAACCAAGTTGACTTTAAAAAACACAGTTGGAACATTTTCAACTCTATAATAAATTCTCTGAAGATGGATATTGTCCGAAAATTAAGAATACTTCAATAAATATGTTTTTCAACATGAATCTGCATTATTTTGCCTTCAAAAAAAGAAAAAATATATATCGTATTATATATATATATATTAGTTGAAAATGGAAGCGAATCTGATGGTATGTTGAAATGAAAAATAAAGTAAAGAAAGTGTTGAATGGATAAAATGGGATTTGTTTTATTTTATTTAACTAACACGTGTTTCGGCCTGTAGTTTATCTCGGTATACATATATTCTATCTATTATCATTTTAAATTTAAAAAATTTAAAAAAATATATATACAATGGAGATAGATTGCATTTCTGTCTATAACCGAAACTATGTCACTGCTTACAGATTCCACAATAATCTAAAGCCTTTATTAATGAGAACCTAATTTATAATCAAGATAATTTATACATAGAAATAGAGAACACTGGTTTATATACACTATGAAGTTTTCCTTGTAATATCCGATGGTCTAGGCGATTTTTAACGAATCTTTCAATAAATGCATGTTTAGTTATATACATTTTTAAATAGTTATTTTGATTTTGATTTGTATTTATAATTATCTAATGTATAAAGTTTTGCGAGAAATTTATCCATAAATAAGATAGAGCCACTTATTTATATCTCACGTTAAATTCTTACCTGTGATTTTTTTTGTCCGTGTCAGTTTCCGTTTTTTACGGTAACGAAGACATTTTTAAAGTTTTAAGGTAATAGAGTTATTAAGTTATAAGATAATAAAATTTTTTTTTGTTTTTTTTTTAACCCATTCATTCAATTGAAATACAATTTGTAGAATTGTGTAAAAATATTTCTTTTTAAATCTTTTTTCTTCACATGTTGGTTTGTTTATCGAAAGCGCTGATAAACAAAAAAAAAATACCCCTCTAATCCAAGTTCAGGTCATATTTGATGTACCTATTAATATAACATTTCATTACACTAGACTAAATGTTTGTTGACATTTGAAAGCAATTTATGGAAAATAGTGATAGATTTCAAGTTGTGGATGAATTTTTAAACTCACATTCGTTTAATTTTAATAAAATTTTGGAGAATTAAATAATTTAACAAAGATATTTGTCAAAACAAAACATTGTTTTCAAGAACTCAGTGGGGTGAATATGATGCATTTTAGGTAAGTAATTGATTTTAAAAAATGTTATTGTCATGTGAGTTTATTATTTAATCTATTCATCAATTCTTTCAGTCTAGATTTATTAAATGTTTTATTTTATTTAAGGAAGGAAAATAAGTTATTTGTGGGGATATATTTCTTTCGGATTTGACTTCTAAAACGTAATATGGATGTGGACGGAAAAGTTTTGTTTATTCATTCTTTGTGTCTTTTTGTTGTTGTTGTTTTTGTTTTTTTTTGTTGTTGTTTTTAAATAAAACAACATAAATTTACTGACCGATTAAAGAAATTTACTTATAACTTTTTCTCAAAGTATTTTAATTTTGTATTTGCAAACTTTTATTAATGTAACTGTAACACCTTTTTTTTAACTTTGAAAACACGTAAAATGTCCTACGTGTTTATTTTTCTTTCCTACCAACTTATTTTTTGTTTACATCTTTTACACTGGAAAGGAAAATTTTGTTTAAAAACTGTATTTTTATTATTTAGTGTATTATCTATTTAATAAATAAAACACTGAATAATTTTTTTAAATACCCCTCCTTTTATCTTAATAAATTTTATTAAGATAAAAAGGAAGAGTGTTTTTTTATTATTATTATTCAGTGTTTTATTTATCAAAATAAAAGGATGATCCTTTTTTATTATCTACACTCTACAGATTTATCTATTAAAATAAAAGGAATAATTCTTTTTATTATTTTGTGTATTATTCATTAGAATTAAATGAAGGGTGTTTTTCTAGGGGTGGGGTCTATATAGATTTGGCGCTACAAGTTGTTTGGTTTAAGGAAAAGAAAAGCGAATAGAATTTCACTAAAAACAGACGATAACACACTGAAAAGAAAATGTGCAGTCAGTAGCAAGAAGTTGTCCGAGAGATGAATAGCAAAAAAGATTTTGGTGTAGAAAAGTTAACTTTCCTAATTTCTATTTCAAATTGTTTATGTTTTTACTCCTTTAATAAATTTGATGATTTTAATTACTAAAATTATTAAATGTTGAATGCCCTTTTAAAGTTTTTGGTATATGTTGGCATTGTTGTTTTTCATTACTTTAATTGATTTATTAATTTTACTTGGATACTACCCCTCTGACATTGAATTTTAACTCCCACTCCACTCA
>CM042178.1:22853823-22898823 GCA_023376005.1 Doryteuthis pealeii | reverse complement strand
TTCAATCCCTAAAGGATTTTTTCCTGTTAAGTTTAATCAATAAAATTAAATACTAACTTATTCCTTATTTGTTTGAAAAAAAATAATTAATTTTCATCGTTTTAATTGGCATTAATTTGCAATTAACTCACAAAGCTACCCATCTCTGTCTTATCTTCTAATCTATCAATTTCCATTCCTCTCTCTATTAAACTCTTATTGTATCTATTGAGAGGAATAAGCAATAATAAGCCACTCCCTGTGCCCACCACCCAAAACCAGCAGTCAGATTTTTACTACCCTTTCTTTAGCCAATAGCAATCCCCAACTCCTCTGCTTCTCTTTCACTTGTCATTGTAAAAATTGTCAATTTGTTTTTGTTATCTTCAATTTTTCTCTCTATCCGCTCGTATTTACTTTGTTTTTAATCTAATTCGCTTTGCAAACTAACTTTTGATCACAATTATCTAAAAACACTTATTTTTATTATGAATGCAAGTAATTTTAAAAAATAATACAGATTTAATACAAAAGTCTATCTATATTCATTTATATTTTTTGAAAGATAGAAATACAAAAAATTCTTCTATATGAAAAATATAGATACCGTTAATGACTTTGTGATCAAACATGTGAATTTTTACAAATTTGAAAAAAGATATGAAAGGACATGATAAAGGTAAATTTGACTATCATGTTTTTTTTTTCCTAGGTGGAAAATGGCATTTTCCACTATCAATTGTTAAAAGATAAAATTGTTAAACTAATCGTAACAATATATCATTTTAAGAAATTAGCTTTTAGATAGATTGGTTTAAAGTTTGTATCACAGTATTGCACAGCAACTACTTTTTAAGCAATTAGGAATACCCATTTTTTCGTCTACTTTTCATTCTAAAAACAAATTAAAATTAATTAAATCGATTATTTAAGATAATTTTTTTGTCTAAGTCGAAAAGTAGTAACATAATGAGCATCAGTAAAAAAAAAAAAAGCAAAATAATATTACACCTGTAATTTATTTTTAATACATTCAAAACTATTTTTTGGTCAATTTTGATCAAATATATCTTAAGATGGTCTCTGTGAGTTGCTGTAAAATCCGTGTTTACAAAATAAATCTAACACTCTCGATTGAAAAAAATTACCAAATATCAGGGAACTATCCGATTTTAATGAAATTTTCAGTAGTGATTTATCAATGAATGGATTTTATAATGTATCAGTTATTTTATTTCAAAACTTTCTGATTTAATTAGGTATTTCTGCTATGATAAATTAATATATAAAATTCATTTAAAATATGGGTATCATAGTGTTAAGTTTAAAATGTGATATTCTTAGATTCTAAAAACATATTTCTTTAATAACTACCTTACTTTAGTGTCAATCTCTAATAATTTTTTGTCAAAAGCTCTATTGAAAATGTAGCACGCCCCTTTAAACAGAACAAATATTGATGTATAATTTTTCTTGTATAAGATAATAGACAATTAAATAATTATCAAAATGAGTAAAAAATCTCAAAAATTATTTTTTTAGTTTTTATTTTCATTTTATTTTCCGATTTATGATACTTATTTTCTACCAGAGTAGTATCGTTAAATCTTATTTTCTTCTATTCACACCTTTGGTCTTTATATTTATGCAAAAATTAGTATCAATCATATATAACCCCACCGATATTTTGCACCCCAAAAATAAAAGGAGGGGTCAAAGTTAAGTGACCTGAAAAAAATCAGAAAGTTTTGAAATGAAATAACTGATGCATTATAAAAATCATTCATGGATCAATCAATACTGAACATTTCATTAAAATTTGGTAGATTTTTTTTAAAGCGGAGAGGGGGGTAAATTTGTTTTGCAAAATAGAGATTTTTATTTTACAAAATGCCAGATTGCTCGTCAACAACCATATTAATCTCATAACTTTTAAATTGACGAAATATTATCATCCTGTGATTTTTTTTCAACAATTTATCTTGAGCTTAATTGGTGACCCAACGGGTCACGTCTTTTCTAGTATATATATATATATATATATATATATATATATATATATATATATATATATATATATATATATATATATATATATATATATTATATATATATATATATATATATATATATATATATATTATATATATATATATATATATATATATTTATATTTCTAGTATATATATATATATATATATATATATATATATATATATTATATATATATATTATTTATCTATATTACGAACACAATTACAATGGCTATAAAAATACGCATTGTAATTGCCTTCGTAATATAAATAAATAATAATATACTTAACAATGCTTCAAACAAATTATCAAATATATATATATATATATATATATAGATAGATAGATAGATAGATAGATATATGTGTGTGTGTGTGTGTGTGTGTGTGTGTGTGTGTTTAGCGTAAGGCATTACTCGTCTGTTGTTTACAGACTTGAGTTCTCAGGCGATTGTAAAAAGTTGCCAATAGGGTCTCAATTCTTCCTCTGATTTCCAATTCCTCCTGTCTTTTTTCCAAGCTTTTCGTGACCGTTCCTGACGGTTTTGTTTAAATAAAACTCTTGTGTCGTAAGGAAGATTTCTTCTCTGGACTTTTGGGTTATATATATATATATATATATATATATATATATTATACTTTAGAAGAAAGAACAAAATAACAAACCGTCATTTGGCTATTATATATTTATTTCGACCAGAACTCAATACGAGTCTAGTTTCATCAAATACCATTTACAGAAAGAAAAGAAAAACAGAATTGAGAAAATATTTTTTCTTTTCTTTTCCTTCAAATATTGGTCTGTATATAACTGATTTATCAGTTATTATACATTGAGCTCTTTTCAGGATTTATAAGAATCCGTGTATAAATCTAGCAACTACATTAGCATACATTGTGGATGTACAGGAGATAATGATGATCCCAAATAGAATCCTCTATTGCTCTTATAGCAAGCCCCAACACTTTTTATCATATGGGTGCTAGAAGGCAGTGGCTGAGGGTCTACATGTCCTGTGAATGACGTTAAACTCTATCTGATGGCGAAGTTCCAGTTTTGGAGGTTTGGGGAATGTGGAGCACCCCTTCATCACCATTGCTTCCTGGTCCACTCTGACCCAGAGAGGTAGTACCTGTTAGGGTCCCATCTATGTGTTAAATAGAAAAATGTATTCATAAAAAATTGTATCATCCATTAAGAATTGATTTATTTCAAAACTTTATCGGCATTAAATGACCCACTGAGGTTGATATGCCGTAAAACAAACCAAATCAAAACAAACTAAATAGAATCATCCCCTACATATCAGTCAGATGGATTATTTTTACAAACACACACACACACACACACACACACACACATATATATATATATATATATATATATATATATATATATATATATATACAGAAAGATAGATGGGTAGAGAGAGAGAAATATATATGTATATACGTATATATATATATATATATATATATATAGAGAGAGAGAGAGAGAGAGAGAGAGAGAGAGAATGATAGATAGAGAGAGAGATGGAGGGAGAGAGAGAGATTGAAAGATAGATAGATTGAGAGAAAGATAGAGAGAGAAAGAAAGAAAGAGAGAGAGGGGGGAAGAGAGAGGGAGAAAGAGACATATAGATAGATAGATTGAGGGAGGGAGAGGAAGAAAGATAGAGATTGAGAGAGATAGAGATAGAGAGAGAAAGAGAGATGGAGAGAATAAGAACATTGGGTGGTATAGATGTATTGATAGTAGAGAGTGAGGAGGGAGGGAGATAGATGAAGAAAATGGGAATATATTGGGATATATAGAGAGCAGGGATATTTAAACCATCAACAGGGCTAATAGTTATTAATCATATGAAAGAAAATTGATATTTCGTCAGCACAATTTGAATGGGAACGCTATTGTTACGTAGTGTTTCAATTTGCATTTCTCTTATATTTCGAGTATCGACAAGGGCCTCTCAACGTTGTAAACAAAGGCTTACAAACGTTTGCTTGTTCCACGGTTTTATTTCATATAAGTATTAGTCCTGTTGATGGTTAAGATAAAACCGAAACGCGATAGCGTCGGCTTAAAGAATATCAATTTTAGACATATTGTCTTGTTTTTTTTTTTACAAACTTAATTCCATACATCATCATCATCATCATCATCATCATCATCATAATGTCACGCCAGCAGCACGGATATCCATGACAATCTCTCCCCAACCGTCCCTATCATTCATTGTCCTCGGCAGGTCATCCGTATAGAGCTGGTCTATGTCGGTCTTTGCTTGACGGCCCGCACTAGCAGAGTGAAGATGAAGGAAAACAAAAAGTTAGACAAATACTTGGAGCTTGCCAGAGAATTGAAAAGGCTGTGGAATATGGAGGTGAAAGTGATACCAATTGTAGTTGGTGCACTAGGAACGGTCACGAAAAGCTTGGAAAAAAGACAGGAGGAATTGGAAATCAGAGGAAGAATTTAGACCCTATTGGCAACTTTTTACAATCGCCTGAGAACTCAAGTCTGTAAAAAATAGACGAGTAATGCCTTACGCTAAACGGTGAGAGTTCAATTAAAGTCCCCTCTAGAGAGCTCTATGTTAATTATTTCGGAAGATATATAGTTAGATAATGTCACAGCTACTGCTACTGTTGGCAGCATCTTTTGTTGATCGGTAAAACCACACTCAAATAAACGATGGCCTGGTTCTGACACTTAATTGTATCTGGCGGTGAGGCTCAAGTGCTGGAGTTCAGGACAGTGTTCAGTATCTCTGTGTTTCCATTACCCTCGTGTCCACAGTAAATCGGGATGGGAGTACCACTTCGGGTTTCATCGATAGATTTGAAAATTATTAGTATTAAATAGGAAAGTTTGAACACATGTAACTGTGAGCAGTTTTTTGGGTATTAGATGGGAATACTTAAAACCATATAACTCTGTGTATATCAATAGTATTTTATTGGAATACTTTAAACCCTATAATTCTGAGTAGATTATTTATACTAGTAAAAAATTTAAAATATCCTTCCGGGCGGTGTAAAGATAGATTTTTTTAACAGATTGCCTAAGGGGTGGGAGTAAAAAATTCAATTTCAGTGAGTTTATACCCTAAGTAAGTAAAATCATCAAATTCATCAAAGGATTAAAAAATAAAACAATTTGAAATGTTAACTTTAAATATGTATTAAAATAAAACAAATTATATGTTGATATATAATACCAGTCATGTATTTATCAAAACTTGTTTTAAAAAACAATGAGGACTGTCTAATGCTGCATGTTCAAATTTTGAGTGTATTTATTCTATGTTATGACGATTTGGGGTAATGTGGCGTAAGCAGTGACATAATTTTTCTTACATACAAAAAGCGGAAGTGAATCTCCATTATTAATAGAGATTAGGAATGCTTAAAACCAAATATCTGTGTGCATATTAATACTATTAGATAGGAATACATTAAACCCTATAACTGTGAGTAGATTATTTGTATTAGGAATACTTAAAACAAATATCTGTTTGCATATTAATACTATTAGACAGGAATACTTTAAACCCTATAACTGTGAGTAGATTATTTGTATTGGAATACTTAAAACCAAATATCTGTTTGCATATTAATACTATTAGACAGGAATACTTTAAACCCTATAATTGTGAGTAGATTATTTGTATTAGGAATACTTAAAACCAAATATCTGTGTGCATATTAATACTATTAGACAGGAATACTTTAAACCCTATAACTGTGAGTAGATTATTTGTATTAGGAATACTTAAAACCAAATATCTGTTTGCATATTAATACTATTAGACAGGAATACATTAAACCCTATAATTGTGAGTAGATTATTTGTATTAGGAATACTTAAAACCAAATATCTGTGTGCATATTAATACTACTAGACAGGAATACTTTAAACCCTATAACTGTGAGTAGATTATTTGTATTAAGAATACTTAAAACCAAATATCTGTTTGCATAGTAATACTATTAGACAGGAATACTTTAAACCCTATAATTGTGAGTAGATTATTTGTATTAGGAATACTTAAAACCAAATATCTGTGTGCATATTAATACTACTAGACAGGAATACTTTAAACCCTATAACTGTGAGTAGATTATTTGTATTAGGAATACTTAAAACCAAATATCTGTTTGCATATTAATACTATTAGACAGGAATACATTAAACCCTATAATTGTGAGTAGATTATTTGTATTAGGAATACTTAAAACCAATATCTGTGTGCATATTATACTATTAGACAGGAATACTTTAAACCTATAACTGTGAGTAGATTATTTGTATTAGGAATACTTAAAACCAAATATCTGTGTGCATATTAATACTATTAGACAGGAATACTTTAAACCCTATAACTGTGAGTAGATTATTTGTATTAGGAATACTTAAAACCAAATATCTGTTTGCATATTAATACTACTAGACAGGAATACTTTAAACCCTATAATTGTGAGTAGATTATTTGTATTAGGAATACTTAAAACCAAATATCTGTTTGCATATTAATACTATTAGACAGGAATACTTTAAACCCTATAACTGTGAGTAGATTATTTGTATTAGGAATACTTAAAACCAAATATCTGTGTGCATATTAATACTATTAGACAGGAATACTTTAAACCCTATAACTGTGAGTAGATTATTTGTATTAGGAATACTTAAAACCAAATATCTGTGTGCATATTAATACTACTAGAGAGGAATACTTTAAACCCTATAACTGTGAGTAGATTATTTGTATTAGGAATACTTAAAACCAAATATCTGTGTGCATATTAATACTATTAGACAGGAATACTTTAAACCCTATAACTGTGAGTAGATTATTTGTATTAGGAATACTTAAAACCAAATATCTGTGTGCATATTAATACTACTAGACAGGAATACTTTAAACCCTATAACTGTGAGTAGATTATTTGTATTAGGAATACTTAAAACCAAATATCTGTGTGCATATTAATACTATTAGACAGGAATACTTTAAACCCTATAACTGTGAGTAGATTATTTGTATTAGGAATACTTAAAACCAAATATCTGTGTGCATATTAATACTATTAGACAGGAATACTTTAAACCCTATAACTGTGAGTAGATTATTTGTATTAGGAATACTTAAAACCAAATATCTGTTTGCATATTAATACTATTAGACAGGAATACATTAAACCCTATAATTGTGAGTAGATTATTTGTATTAGGAATACTTAAAACCAAATATCTGTGTGCATATTAATACTATTAGACAGGAATACTTTAAACCCTATAACTGTGAGTAGATTATTTGTATTAGGAATACTTAAAACCAAATATCTGTTTGCATATTAATACTATTAGACAGGAATACATTAAACCCTATAATTGTTAGTAGATTATTTGTATTAGGAATACTTAAAACCAAATATCTGTGTGCATATTAATACTATTAGACAGGAATACTTTAAACCCTATAACTGTGAGTAGATTATTTGTATTAGGAATACTTAAAACCAAATATCTGTGTGCATATTAATACTATTAGACAGGAATACTTTAAACCCTATAACTGTGAGTAGATTATTTGTATTAGGAATACTTAAAACCAAATATCTGTGTGCATATTAATACTACTAGACAGGAATACTTTAAACCCTATAATTGTGAGTAGATTATTTGTATTAGGAATACTTAAAACCAAATATCTGTTTGCATATTAATACTATTAGACAGGAATACTTTAAACCCTATAACTGTGAGTAGATTATTTGTATTAGGAATACTTAAAACCAAATATCTGTGTGCATATTAATACTATTAGACAGGAATACTTTAAACCCTATAACTGTGAGTAGATTATTTGTATTAGGAATACTTAAAACCAAATATCTGTGTGCATATTAATACTACTAGAGAGGAATACTTTAAACCTATAACTGTGAGTAGATTATTTGTATTAGGAATACTTAAAACCAATATCTGTGTGCATATTAATACTATTAGACAGGAATACTTTAAACCCTATAACTGTGAGTAGATTATTTGTATTAGGAATACTTAAAACCAAATATCTGTGTGCATATTAATACTACTAGACAGGAATACTTTAAACCCTATAACTGTGAGTAGATTATTTGTATTAGGAATACTTAAAACCAAATATCTGTGTGCATATTAATACTATTAGACAGGAATACTTTAAACCCTATAACTGTGAGTAGATTATTTGTATTAGGAATACTTAAAACCAAATATCTGTTTGCATATTAATACTATTAGACAGGAATACTTTAAACCCTATAACTGTGAGTAGATTATTTGTATTAGGAATACTTAAAACCAAATATCTGTTTGCATAGTAATACTATTAGACAGGAATACATTAAACCCTATAACTGTGAGTAGATTATTTGTATTAGGAATACTTAAAACCAAATATCTGTGTGCATATTAATACTACTAGACAGGAATACTTTAAACCCTATAACTGTGAGTAGATTATTTGTATTAGGAATACTTAAAACCAAATATATGTGTGCATATTAATACTATTAGACAGGAATATATTAAACCCTATAATTGTGAGTAGATTATTTGTATTAGGAATACTTAAAACCAAATATCCATATTAATACTACTAGACAGGAATACTTTAAACCCTATAACTGTGAGTAGATTATTTGTATTAGGAATACTTAAAACCAAATATCTGTGTGCATATTAATACTATTAGACAGGAATACTTTAAACCCTATAACTGTGAGTAGATTATTTGTATTAGGAATACTTAAAACCAAATATCTGTGTGCATATTAATACTATTAGACAGGAATACTTTAAACCCTATAACTGTGAGTAGATTATTTGTATTAGGAATACTTAAAACCAAATATCTGTGTGCATATTAATACTATTAGACAGGAATACTTTAAACCCTATAACTGTGAGTAGATTATTTGTATTAGGAATACTTAAAACCAAATATCTGTGTGCATATTAATACTATTAGACAGGAATACTTTAAACCCTATAACTGTGAGTAGATTATTTGTATTAGGAATACTTAAAACTAAATATCAGTTTGCATATTAATACTATTATACAGGAATACTTTAAACCCTATAACTGTGAGTAGATTATTTGTATTAGGAATACTTAAAACCAAATATCTGTTTGCATATTAATACTATTAGACAGGAATACATTAAACCCTATAATTGTGAGTAGATTATTTGTATTAGGAATACTTAAAACCAAATATCTGTGTGCATATTAATACTATTAGACAGGAATACTTTAAACCCTATAACTGTGAGTAGATTATTTGTATTAGGAATACTTAAAACCAAATATCTGTGTGCATATTAATACTATTAGACAGGAATACTTTAAACCCTATAACTGTGAGTAGATTATTTGTATTAGGAATACTTAAAACCAAATATCTGTTTGCATATTAATACTACTAGACAGGAATACTTTAAACCCTATAATTGTGAGTAGATTATTTGTATTAGGAATACTTAAAACCAAATATCTGTTTGCATATTAATACTATTAGACAGGAATACTTTAAACCCTATAATGTGAGTAGATTATTTGTATTAGGAATACTTAAAACCAAATATCTGTGTGCATATTAATACTATTAGACAGGAATACTTTAAACCCTATAACTGTGAGTAGATTATTTGTATTAGGAATACTTAAAACCAAATATCTGTGTGCATATTAATACTATTAGACAGGAATACTTTAAACCCTATAACTGTGAGTAGATTATTTGTATTAGGAATACTTAAAACCAAATATCTGTGTGCATATTAATACTATAGACAGGAATACTTTAAACCCTATAACTGTGAGTAGATTATTTGTATTAGGAATACTTAAAACCAAATATCTGTGTGCATATTAATACTATAGACAGGAATACTTTAAACCTATAACTGTGAGTAGATTATTTGTATTAGGAATACTTAAAACCAAATATCTGTGTGCATATTAATACTATTAGACAGGAATACTTTAAACCCTATAACTGTGAGTAGATTATTTGTATTAGGAATACTTAAAACCAAATATCTGTTGCATATTAATACTATTAGACAGGAATACTTTAAACCCTATAACTGTGAGTAGATTATTTGTATTAGGAATACTTAAAACCAAATATCTGTGTTGCATAGTAATACTATTAGACAGGAATACTTAAACCCTATAACTGTGAGTAGATTATTTGTATTAGGAATACTTAAAACCAAATATCTGTGTGCATATTAATACTACTAGACAGGAATACTTTAAACCCTATAACTGTGAGTAGATTATTTGTATTAGGAATACTTAAAACCAAATATCTGTGTGCATATTAATACTATTAGACAGGAATACTTTAAACCCTATAACTGTGAGTAGATTATTTGTATTAGGAATACTTAAAACCAAATATCTGTGTGCATATTAATACTATTAGACAGGAATACTTTAAACCCTATAACTGTGAGTAGATTATTTGTATTAGGAATACTTAAAACCAAATATCTGTGTGCATATTAATACTATTAGACAGGAATACTTTAAACCCTATAACTGTGAGTAGATTATTTGTATTAGGAATACTTAAAACCAAATATCTGTGTGCATATTAATACTACTAGACAGGAATACTTTAAACCCTATAACTGTGAGTAGATTATTTGTATTAGGAATACTTAAAACCAAATATATGTGTGCATATTAATACTATTAGACAGGAATATATTAAACCCTATAATTGTGAGTAGATTATTTGTATTAGGAATACTTAAAACCAAATATCTGTGTGCATATTAATACTACTAGACAGGAATACTTTAAACCCTATAACTGTGAGTAGATTATTTGTATTAGGAATACTTAAAACCAAATATCTGTGTGCATATTAATACTATTAGACAGGAATACTTTAAACCCTATAACTGTGAGTAGATTATTTGTATTAGGAATACTTAAAACCAAATATCTGTGTGCATATTAATACTATTAGACAGGAATACTTTAAACCCTATAACTGTGAGTAGATTATTTGTATTAGGAATACTTAAAACCAAATATCTGTGTGCATATTAATACTATTAGACAGGAATACTTTAAACCCTATAACTGTGAGTAGATTATTTGTATTAGGAATACTTAAAACCAAATATCTGTGTGCATATTAATACTATTAGACAGGAATACTTTAAACCCTATAACTGTGAGTAGATTATTTGTATTAGGAATACTTAAAACTAAATATCAGTTTGCATATTAATACTATTATACAGGAATACTTTAAACCCTATAACTGTGAGTAGATTATTTGTATTAGGAATACTTAAAACCAAATATCTGTTTGCATATTAATACTATTAGACAGGAATACATTAAACCCTATAATTGTGAGTAGATTATTTGTATTAGGAATACTTAAAAACCAAATATCTGTGTGCATATTAATACTATTAACAGGAATACTTTAAACCCTATAACTGTGAGTAGATTATTTGTATTAGGAATACTTAAAACCAAATATCTGTGTGCATATTAATACTATTAGACAGGAATACTTTAAACCCTATAACTGTGAGTAGATTATTTGTATTAGGAATACTTAAAACCAAATATCTGTTGCATATTAATACTATTAGACAGGAATACTTTAAACCCTATAATTGTGAGTAGATTATTTGTATTAGGAATACTTAAAACCAAATATCTGTTTGCATATTAATACTATTAGACAGGAATACTTTAAACCCTATAACTGTGAGTAGATTATTTGTATTAGGAATACTTAAAACCAAATATCTGTGTGCATATTAATACTATTAGACAGGAATACTTTAAACCCTATAACTGTGAGTAGATTATTTGTATTAGGAATACTTAAAACCAAATATCTGTGTGCATATTAATACTACTAGAGAGGAATACTTTAAACCTATAACTGTGAGTAGATTATTTGTATTAGGAATACTTAAAACCAAATATCTGTGTGCATATTAATACTATTAGACAGGAATACTTTAAACCCTATAACTGTGAGTAGATTATTTGTATTAGGAATACTTAAAACCAAATATCTGTGTGCATATTAATACTACTAGACAGGAATACTTTAAACCCTATAACTGTGAGTAGATTATTTGTATTAGGAATACTTAAAACCAAATATCTGTGTGCATATTAATACTATTAGACAGGAATACTTTAAACCCTATAACTGTGAGTAGATTATTTGTATTAGGAATACTTAAAACCAAATATCTGTTTGCATATTAATACTATTAGACAGGAATACTTTAAACCCTATAACTGTGAGTAGATTATTTGTATTAGGAATACTTAAAACCAAATATCTGTTTGCATAGTAATACTATTAGACAGGAATACATTAAACCCTATAACTGTGAGTAGATTATTTGTATTAGGAATACTTAAAACCAAATATCTGTGTGCATATTAATACTACTAGACAGGAATACTTTAAACCCTATAACTGTGAGTAGATTATTTGTATTAGGAATACTTAAAACCAAATATCTGTGTGCATATTAATACTATTAGACAGGAATACTTTAAACCCTATAACTGTGAGTAGATTATTTGTATTAGGAATACTTAAAACCAAATATCTGTGTGCATATTAATACTATTAGACAGGAATACTTTAAACCCTATAACTGTGAGTAGATTATTTGTATTAGGAATACTTAAAACCAAATATCTGTGTGCATATTAATACTATTAGACAGGAATACTTTAAACCCTATAACTGTGAGTAGATTATTTGTATTAGGAATACTTAAAACAAATATCTGTGTGCATATTAATACTATTAGACAGGAATACTTTAAACCCTATAACTGTGAGTAGATTATTTGTATTAGGAATACTTAAAACTAAATATCAGTTTGCATATTAATACTATTATACAGGAATACTTTAAACCCTATAACTGTGAGTAGATTATTTGTATTAGGAATACTTAAAACCAAATATCTGTTTGCATATTAATACTATTAGACAGGAATACATTAAACCCTATAATTGTGAGTAGATTATTTGTATTAGGAATACTTAAAACCAAATATCTGTGTGCATATTAATACTATTAGACAGGAATACTTTAAACCCTATAACTGTGAGTAGATTATTTGTATTAAGAATACTTAAAACCAAATATCTGTGTGCATATTAATACTATTAGACAGGAATACTTTAAACCCTATAACTGTGAGTAGATTATTTGTATTAGGAATACTTAAAACAAATATCTGTGTGCATATTAATACTATTAGACAGGAATACTTTAAACCCTATAACTGTGAGTAGATTATTTGTATTAGGAATACTTAAAACCAAATATCTGTGTGCATATTAATACTATTAGACAGGAATACTTTAAACCCTATAACTGTGAGTAGATTATTTGTATTAGGAATACTTAAACCAAATATCTGTGTGCATATTAATACTATTAGACAGGAATACTTTAAACCCTATAACTGTGAGTAGATTATTTGTATTAGGAATACTTAAAACCAAATATCTGTGTGCATATTAATTCTATTAGACAGGAATACTTTAAACCCTATAACTGTGAGTAGATTATTTGTATTAGATAGAAATACTATAGCTGTGTGCATAGTATATGTATTAAGAAGGAATACTGAAATCCATATATCTGTGTGCATAGTGAGAGTATTAGATAAGAATACTAGAAACCATATAATTGTGTGTATATTATTGGTATTAGATAGGAATACTTGAAGCCATATAGCTGTGTACTTATTATTATTATTAGATAGGAATACTTGAAACTATATTTTATGCGCAGATTATTTCTATTAGATAGGAATACTTGAAACAATATAGCTGTATTCAAATTATTTGTATTAGATAGGAATACTTGAAACCATATAGCTATATTCAAATTATTTGTATTAGATAGGAATACTTGAAACCATCTAATTGTGTGTATATTATTTGTATTAGATAGGAATACTTGAAACCATCTAATTGTGTGTATATTATTTGTATTTGATAGGAATACTTGAAACCATCTAATTGCGTCTATAATATTGGCAACTTTCTCGCAAACTTCACTACATTCTCTGGAATCAGGTTATGACAATGACTCTTCCCATGTGTCCTGGACACCGAGAAAACTTACGAGGAAGATCTAGTTGCGCCAATGTTTCCATGCTGGCTTTTACCTGGACAAGGACTCGTTCCGGGCCCAAGCGCACAACAATCTCCAACAGCTCGTAAGTCAGTCGCTGCCATTGTGTAGGTGTTAAAACATCTATCAATACTTGAACCTGCTATATCCATTCGAAATGTTTCGACTTTAAAACAGCTTTTTATAGAGATGAGCTATGACAGGTGTTGAATTATTTGTGATATAAGGCATGGGGCAAATGGTCACTCCTAAATATAGACCCGTTGACTACCACGTGACCACCGAAGGCATTTCTATTGTCCAATTGCTGCTGCTGCTTCTGCTGTATTAATAGAGGCACCATTCTAAACTTATGTCATTGACACTTGGATTCTCTTGGACGTAGAACTTACAAAGAATACTCTAACACCGGATTCCTATTGGCTTGCTTACTTACTTATTACATCTGGAACTAAGGATGCCGACCAGATACTTAACCTCGCTGTGTAATAGATGTAAAGAAGAAAACAACGTAGTGAGGAAGATGAAGAAAAAAAATGAAAATATATGTAAAAGATTTCCTGGTGGGTGAAGCAAGTGAACGAAAGAAAGAAAGACAGAAAGAAAGAAAGAACGAAAGAAAGAAAGAAAGAAAGAAAGAAGAACAGAAAGATATATAATGTAAAAGATATACATACATATATACAGAAAGAAAAAAAGAAAGTAAAAAAGAAAAAATTGGAAGTAAAAAGAAAGATATGGAATTTAAGAAAGAAAGAAAGAAAGAGAAAGAAAGAAAGAACAGAGCAAGACAGAAATAGACTTTAAGAGACATACATACATACATACGTACATACAGAAAGAAAGAAAGAAAGAAAGAAAGAAAGAGAGAAAGAAAGAAAGAAAGAAAAGATGGAATAAAGAAAGAAAGAGAGGAAGGAAGAAAGAACAGGTTAAAACAGAAATTAAGGAAGAATCAGAAAGAATAAAATAAAAACCAAAGAACAAATAAAGAGAGAAAGAGAGGAAGAAAGAAGAAAAAGGTCTGGAATTTATTGAAAAGAAAGAAAAAAAGAAAGAAAGAAAGAAAGAAAGAAAGAAGATAAAATTTGAAAGAAGAAAGATATGGAATTTAAGACATCTGTGAATCTCAAATTTAAACAAATCTGTATGTAAGCGTAAAACAATATATTTTTCTTTTTATTTATTCATTTTTTTTCAGATCAGTTATTTTTACTTGGGGATTTTTATGGGGCTTCCTGCGAGGATTAAAATCGCTATTCAGTAGTAATGTGTCTGCAAGACTAGGTTGCTAATCATTATACCACTTTGGGTTGTTTTTTTTTTTGGGGGGGGGTTCTTTTTTGGTTTTTGGTTTTATCTCCTCTACCCAGGATGTGCCGGGTAGTCGCTTCTAGTCAAATAATATTGGAACTTTCTGTGTCAATTCGAAATTCTCCGAGTTTAAAACCGCTTCTAACTTGATGAGCCATCCACACCAACGATTTGGTTTGTTCTTTTGATGTCTACCACCAATAAATCTCTGTGTGTGCGCATGCCAGGAATGTACTGTACTATTAGATAGGAAAATTTGATACAATATAAAGGTGTGTATATTATTGGTATTAGATAGGAATACTTGAAACCATATATATATATATATATATATGTGTGTGTGTGTGTGTGTGTGTGTGTGTGTGCATATTAATAGTATTAGATAGAAAGAGTCGAAACCATATAGCTGTGTGCATATTAACAGTATTAGATAGAAATATTTGAAATCGTATAACTGTGTGCAGATTATTAGTATTAGATAGGGAATATTTGAAAGCATATCTTATGCATAGATTATTTGTATTAGATAGAAATATTTGAAAGCATATCTTATGCGTAGATTATTTGTATTAGATAGAAATATTTGAAAGCATATCTTATGCATAGATTATTTGTATTAGATAGAAATATTTGAAAGCATATCTTATGCGTAGATTATTTGTATTAGATAGAAATATTTGAAAGCATATCTTATGCATAGATTATTTGTATTAGATAGAAATATTTGAAGCATATCTTATGCATAGATTATTTGTATTTGATAGGAATATTTAAAACCATATCTTATGCATAGATTATTTGTATTAGATAGGAATATTTGAAAGCATATCTTATGCATAGATTATTTGTATTAGATAGAAATATTTGAAAGCATATCTTATGCGTAGATTATTTGTATTAGATAGAAATATTTGAAAGCATATCTTATGCATAGATTATTTGTATTAGATAGAAATATTTGAAAGCATATCTTATGCATAGATTATTTGTATTAGATAGAAATATTTGAAAGCATATCTTATGCGTAGATTATTTGTATTAGATAGAAAATTTTGAAAGCATATCTTATGCATAGATTATTTGTATTAGATAGAAATATTTGAAAGCATATCTTATGCATAGATTATTTGTATTAGATAGAAATATTTGAAAGCATATCTTATGCGTAGATTATTTGTATTAGATAGAAATATTTGAAAGCATATCTTATGCATAGATTATTTGTATTAGATAGAAATATTTGAAAGCATATCTTATGCGTAGATTATTTGTATTAGATAGAAATATTTGAAAGCATATCTTATGCATAGATTATTTGTATTAGATAGAAATATTTGAAAGCATATCTTATGCATAGATTATTTGTATTAGATAGAAATATTGAAAGCATATCTTATGCGTAGATTATTTGTATTAGATAGAAATATTTGAAAGCATATCTTATGCATGATTATTTGTATTAGATAGAAATATTTGAAAGCATATCTTATGCGTAGATTATTTGTATTAGATAGAAATATTTGAAAGCATATCTTATGCATAGATTATTTGTATTAGATAGAAATATTTGAAAGCATATCTTATGCATAGATTATTTGTATTTGATAGGAATATTTAAAACCATATCTTATGCATAGATTATTTGTATTAGATAGAAATATTTGAAAGCATATCTTATGCATAGATTATTTGTATTAGATAGAAATATTTGAAAGCATATCTTATGCGTAGATTATTTGTATTAGATAGAAATATTTGAAAGCATATCTTATGCATAGATTATTTGTATTAGATAGAAATATTTGAAAGCATATCTTATGCGTAGATTATTTGTATAGATATTTCATATCTTATGCATAGATTATTTGTATTAGATAGAAATATTTGAAAGCATATCTTATGCATAGATTATTTGTATTTGATAGGAATATTTAAAACCATATCTTATGCCATATCTTATGCATAGATTATTTGTATTAGATAGAAATATTTGAAAGCATATCTTATGCATAGATTATTTGTATTAGATAGAAATATTTGAAAGGCATATCTTATGCGTAGATTATTTGTATTAGATAGAAATATTTGAAAGCATATCTTATGCATAGATTATTTGTATTAGATAGAAATATTTGAAAGCATATCTTATGCGTAGATTATTTGTATTAGATAGAAATATTTGAAAGCATATCTTATGCATAGATTATTTGTATTAGATAGAAATATTTGAAAGCATATCTTATGCTAGATTATTTGTATTAGATAGAAATATTTGAAAGCATATCTTATGCATAGATTATTTGTATTAGATAGAAATATTTGAAAGCATATCTTATGCATAGATTATTGTATTTGATAGGAATATTTAAAACCATATCTTTATGCATAGATTATTTGTATTAGATAGGAATATTTGAAAGCATATCTTATGCATAGATTATTTGTATTAGATAGGAATATTTGAAACATATCTTATGCGTATTATGCATCTATGCATAGATTATTTGTATTAGATAGGAATATTTAAAACCATATCTTATGCATAGATTATTTATATTAGATAGGAATATTTGAAAGCATATCTTATGCGTAGATTATTTGTATTAGATAGAAATATTTGAAAGCATATCTTATGCATAGATTATTTGTATTAGATAGGAATATTTGAAACATATCTTATGCGTAGATTATTTGTATTAGATAGAAATATTTGAAAGCATATCTTATGCATAGATTATTTGTATTAGATAGGAATATTAAAACCATATCTTATGCATAGATTATTTGTATTAGATAGGAATATTTGAAACATATCTTGCATGCGTAGATTATTTGTATTAGATAGAAATATTTGAAAGCATATCTTATGCATAGATTATTGTATTAGATAGGAATATTGAAAGCATATCTTATGCGTAGATTATTTGTATTAGATAGAAATATTTGAAAGCATATCTTATGCATAGATTATTTGTATTAGATAGAAATATTTGAAAGCATATCTTATGCGTAGATTATTTGTATTAGATAGGGAATATTTGAAAGCATATCTTATGCGTAGATTATTTGTATTAGATAGGGAATATTTGAAAGCATATCTTATGCATAGATTATTTGTATTAGATAGAAATATTTGTAAGCATATCTTATGCATAGATTATTGTATTAGATAGGAATATTTGAAAGCATATCTTATGCATAGATTATTTGTATTAGATAGAAATATTTGAAAGCATATCTTATGCGTAGATTATTTTGTATTAGATAGGGAATATTTGAAAGCATATCTTATGCATAGATTATTTTTATTAGATAGAAATTTTGAAAGCATATCTTATGCGTAGATATTTGTATTAGATAGGGAATATTTGAAAGCATATCTTATGCATAGATTATTTGTATTAGATAGGAATATTTGAAAGCATATTTATGCTTATGCGTAGATTATTTGTATTAGATAGAAATATTTGAAAGCATATCTTATGCATAGATTATTTGTATTAGATAGAAATATTTGAAAGCATATCTTATGCGTAGATTATTTTGTATTAGATAGGGAATATTTGAAAGCATATCTTATGCATAGATTATTTGTATTAGATAGAAATATTTGAAAGCATATCTTATGCATAGATAGATTATTTGTATTAGATAGAAATATTTGAAAGCATATCTTATGCATAGATATTTGTATTAGATAGGAATATTTGAAAGCATATCTTATGCGTAGATTATTTGTATTAGATAGGAATATTTGAAAGCATATCTTATGCATAGATTATTTGTATTAGATAGGGAATATTTGAAACCATATCTTATGCATAGATTATTTGTATTAGATAGAAATATTTGAAAGCATATAACTGTGTACGCACTATTAGTTTTAGATTGGAATATAACTGTGTGTATATTATTGGCATAATATAGGAATACTTGAAAATATATATCTGCATGCATATTATTCGTATTAATTTAGAATACTTGAAACCAAATAACTGTGTATATTATTTGTATTAGATAAGAATGCTTGAAACCATATAACTGTGTGCAGATTATTAGTATTAGTTTAGAATACTTGAAACCAAATAACTGTGTATATTATTTGTATTAGATAAGAATGCTTGAAACCATATAACTGTGTGCAGATTATTAGTATTAGTTTAGAATACTTGAAACCAAATAACTGTGTATATTATATGTATTAGATAAAAATGCTTGAAACCATATAACTGTGTGCAGATTATTAGTATTAGATAGGAATACTTGAAACCATATAACTGTGTGCAAATTATTTGTATTAGATAAAAATGCTTGAAACCATATAACTGGGTGCATATTGTTAGTATTAGATAGGAACATTTGGAACCATATAACTGGATGCATATCTATAGATATTTCTAGCAATTCGTAAGACAGTATTTGCCATTGTGTGGGCGTTAAAACATCTATTAATATTGGAACCTTCTGTGTCCATTCGAAATGTTGCGAGTTTAAAACCGCTTTCTATCTAGATGAGCCATGACACGATCTACGCCACCAATGTCCTCCTGACGTCCGACCCCCTTCCCAAATCTTTCTCTGTGTGCATGCCGGGAATCTATTGTCAAAGCAAGTGACCCAGCTTAACTGTCCATCCGTCAACCCCCCTCTCTCTCTCTCTCTCTCTCTCTCTCTCTCTCTCTCTCTCTCTCTCTCTCTCTCTCTCTCTCTCTCTCTCTTTCGTATCCAATGTGACCAGATCGTTTTCTTTTCTTTCTTTTTTTCTTTTCTCCTCTTTTTCTTTCTTTTTTTCTTTTTTTTTTTCGCCATCATCCGAGCTTCTTAGAGCGTAAACTCTCTTGTCCCCACAGTACAGCGTGCATTTGCACAGAGACGTCGATCACAAAAGCACTTCCTAACAGCGATTAATTCCGATCGATAGATCCAAGTGTCGCTGGATCACAATGGCTGGGTGGAGCCTTTTGTGGACGTTTTGAAACTGAGGGGGGGGGGGGAATCGCGGTGTGTTGGGCTGGTGGCGGTGGGGGTGTCATGGAATGAGGAAAATGTTTGAGAAGGTGTGAAAGAGTGGGTAGTGGGATAGTTTGCTTTGAATACAATTTTGGTAGCGTTGAGAAATTGATGTAAGAGCAGATTTTATTGCAAAGGCCGGTGGGGTAGGGGACAATAATCACCGGGCTATGTGAACGAGAAGAAAAGAAGAGAAGAGAGAAGAAGAAGAAGAAGAAGAAGAGAAGAAGAAGCAGAGATAAAAGAGGAAAGAAAGAAAATAGAAAGAAAAAAGAAAGGAATGGAAGAAAGAAAAAGAATAAAAAAATAACGAAGAAAAATATGAAAGAAAGAAGGAAAGAAAATATAACGAAAGAGAGGCGGAAGATGATTAAAGAGAAGAGAAAGGAGAAGAATGAAAATAAAGAAAAAGAAGAGAGAACGGAAATACAAAAAAAAGAAGGAAAAAGAAAAATAATACAGAAGATTATTGGTTGGTTTGGTTTGTTTTTTGTTTTACGGCATATCAACCTCAGTGGTCATTTAATGCCGACAAATTTTGGAAATATTTACTTTTTAATGGGTAATCAAATTTTTTTTTCATAAAAACACATTTTCTATTAACCCATAGATGGAACCCTAACAGGTAGAGGGGCAATGTGATAAAGGGCTGCTCCACATTCCCTAACCCTCCAGAACGGAACCTCACCATTAGTGTGAGTTTAACGTCATTCACAGGACATGAGACCCTCCAAGCACCTTCTTCACCATTGCCCCCTCTAACCTGTTAGGGTTGCATCTATGGGTAAATAGAAAAATGTGTTTTTTATGAAAAAAAATTGATTACCCATTAAAAAGTAATATAATTTCCAAAATTTGTCCGGCATTAAATGCCGCACTGAGGTTGAATATGCCGTAACACAAACCAAACAACCAATAAATCTTCTGATTTTTTTTCTTTTCCTTCTTTTTTTGTATTTCCGTTCTCTCTCTTTTTCTTTATTTTCATTCTCTCCTTTCTCTTCTTCTTTTAATCATCTTCCGCCTTCTTTCGTTATATTTTCTTTCCTTCTTTCTTTCATATTTTTCTTCGTTATTTTTTATTCTTTCTTTCTTACCATTCCTTCTATTTTCTTCTATTTTCTTTCTTTGCCTCATTTTTATCTCTTGCTTCTTCTTCTTCTTCTTCTTCTTCTTCCTTCTTCTTCTTCTTCTTCTTCTTCTTCTCGTTCACTGATAAGCCCGGTGATTATTTGTCCCCTACCCCACCGGCCTTTGCAATAAATCTTGCTCTTACATCAATTCCTCACCTAACCAAAATTGTAATTCAAAGCAAACTATCCCCACTACCCACTCTTTCACACGCTTCTCAAACATATTTCCTCATTCCATGAACCCACCGCCACCAGCCCAAACACACCGCGATTCCCCCCCCCCCCTCAGTTTCAAAACGTCCACAAAAGGCTCCACCCAGCCATTGTGATCCAGCGACACTTGACTATCGAATCGGAATTGAATCGCTGTTAGGAAGTGCTTTTGTGAATCGACGTCTCTGAGGGGGGGGGGGGGGGGGGGGGGGGGGGGGGGGGGGGGGGGGGGGGGGTGCAAATGGCACGCTGTACTGTGGGGACAAGAGAGTTTAGCGCTCTAAGAAGCTCCGGATGATGGCGAAAAAAAAAAAAAGAAAAAAAAGAAAAAGAAAAAGAGGAGAAAAGAAAAAAAGAAAGAATAGAAAACGAATCTGAGTCACATTGGATACGAAAGAGAGAGAGAGAGAGAGAGAGAGAGAGAGAGAGAGAGAGAGAGAGAGAGAGAGAGAGAGAGAGAGAGAAGAAAGAGGGGGTGACGGATGGACAGTTAGCTGGGTACTGCTTTGACAATAGATTCGCGCGCAATGTACATTCAGAGAAAGATTTGGAAGGGGGTCGGACGTCAGGAGGACATTGGTGGCGTAAGATCGTGTTCATGGCTGCATCTAGATAGAAAAGCGGTTTTTAAACTCGCAACATTTCGAATGGACACAGAGGTTCGCAATATAAAGATGTTTACGCCCACACAATGGCAAAATACTGTCTTAGCGAATTGCTAGAAATATCTTATAGATATGCATCCAGTTATATGTTCCAAATGTTCCTATCTAATACTAAACAATATGCACCCAGTATATTGTTTCAAGCATTTTTTATCTAAATACAAATAATGTTGCACACAGTTAGATGGTTTCAAGTATTCTATCTAATACTAATAATCTGCACACAGTTATATGGTTTCAAAGCATTTTTTTATCTAATACATATATATACAACAGTTTATTTGTTTCAAAGTATTCTAAACTAATACTAAATAATCTGGCCACACAGTTAATATGGTTTCAAAGCTTCTATCTAATACAAATAATTACACAGTTATTTGGTTTCAAGTAATTCTATAACTAATACTAATAATCTGCACACAGTTATATGGTTTCAAGCATTCTTATCTAATAACAAATAAATACACAGTTATTTGGTTTCAAGTATTCTAAATTAATACGAATAATATGCATGGCAAAGATATATATTTTCAAGTATCCTATATTATGCCAATAATATACACACCAGTTATATTCCAAATTCACTAATAGTGGCGTACACAGTTATATGCTTTCAAAATATTTCTATCTAATACAAATAATCTATGCATAAGATATGTTCAAATATTCCTATCTAATACAATAATCTATGCATAAGATTAGCTTTCCAAATAATTCCTATCTAAATACAAATAACTACGCATAAGATATGCTTTCAAATATTCCTATCTAAATAACAATATCTATGCATAAGATATGCCTTTCAAATATTTCTATGCTAGTTTTTTTTTTTTATTATACAAATAACTATGCATAAGATATGCTTTCAAATATTCCCTAATCTAATACAAATAATCTACGCATAAGATATGCTTTCAATATATTATCTAAATACAAATAATCTATGCATAAGATATGCTTTCAAATATCCCTAATCTTAATACAAATTAATCTACGCATAAGATATGCTTTCAAATAATTTCTATCTAAATACAAATAAATCTATGCATTAAGATATGCTTTCAAAATATTCTATCTAATACAAATAATCTACGCATAAGAAATATGCTTTCAAATATTTCTAATCTAAAATACAAATAATCTATGCATAAGATATGCTTTCAAAATATTCCTATCTAATACCAAATAATCTATGCATAAGATTGCTTTCAAATATTCCCTATCTAAATACAAATATCTACGCATAAGATATGCTTTCAAGATATTTCTATCTAATGACAAATAAATCTATGCATAATAAAGATATGCTGTTCAATATTCCCTATCTAATACAAATAATCTACGCATAGAATATGCTTTCAAATATTCTATCTAATACAAATAATCTATGCATAAGATATGCATTTCAAATATTCCTATCTAATACAAATAATCTAATGCATAAGATATGCTTACAATATTCTATTAATACAAATAATCTAAATGCATAAGATATGCCTTTCAAATATTCCCTATCAATACAAATAATGCTACGCATAGATATGCTTTCAAATATTCCCCTAATCTAATACAAATAATCTTACGCAAAGATATGCTTTCAAATATTTCTATCTATACAAATAATCCTTGCATAAGATAATGCTTTTCAAATTTTCTATCTAATAGCAAATAATCTACGCAATAAGATATGCTTTCAAATATTCCTATCTAATACAAATAATCTAATGCATAAAGATATGCTTTCAAATATTTCTATCTACTCAATAAATATACGCAATAAGATATGTTTCAAATAATTCTACTAATACAAATAACTATGGATAAGATATGCTTTCAAATTTTCTAATCTAAATACAATAATCTAGCATAAGATATGCTTTCAATATTCCTATCTAATACAAATAATCTATGCATAAGATATGGTTTTAAAATATTCTATCTAATACAAAATACTATCTATGCATAAGATATGCTTTCAAATATTTTCTATCTAATACAAATAATCACGCATAAGATATGTTTCAAATATTCCTACTAATACAAAATATCATGGCATAAGATTATGCTTCAAATATTTCTTCTAAATACATAATCTACGCATAAGATATGCTTTGCAATATTCCTACTAAATATAAATAATCTATGCATAAAGGATATGGTTTTTAAATATTCCTATCTAATTAACAAATATCTATGCATAAGATATGCTTTCAAATATTTTCTAATCTAATAAATAAATCTACGGCTAATAAGATATGTTCAAAATATTCCTTCTAAAATACAAATAATCTATGCATAAGATAGTGCTTTCAATAATTCCTATCTAATACAAAATAATCTATGCATAAGATATGTTTTAAATATCCTATCAAATACAAATAATCTATGCAATAAGATATGCCTTCAAAATATTTCTATCCATATCTATGCTATAAGTATGCTTTCAAATATTTCTATCTAATACAAATAATCTACGCATAAGATATGCTTTCAATATTTCTATCTATACAATAATCTTATGCATAAGATATGCTTTCAAATATTTTCTATCTAATACAAAATATCTACGCATAAGATATGCTTTCAAATATTTCTATCTAAAATAGCAAATAAATCCTATGGCATAAGATATGCTTTCCAAATATTATCTATCTAATACAAATAATCGTACGCATAAGATATGCTTTCAAAATATTTCCTATCTAATACAAATAATCTATGCATAAGAGCTTTCTTTTTTCTATCAAATAATCTTGCTGAATGCTTTCAATATTCCTATCAATCAATATCTATGCATAAGATATGGTTTAAATATTCCTATCAAATCAAATAATCTATGCATAAGATAATGCTTTCAAAATATTTCTACTAATACAAATAATCTATGCATAAGATTATGCTTCAAAATATTTCTATCTAATACAAATAATCTACGCATAAAGTATGCTTCATTTCTACTAATACAAATAATCTATGCATAAGATATGGGCTGTCAAATATTTCTATCTAATACAAATAATCTACGCATAAGAATGCTTTCCATTTTCATTCTATCTAACTATGCAGTAAGATATGCTTTCAAATATTTCCTATCTAAATACAATAATTATGCATAAGATGGTTTTATATTCTTCACTTCTTGCATAAGTATGCTTTCTATTTTCTTACCATCATGTTACTCTTTTCTTTCTAATACAATATTCGCTAGATTCTTTCATATTATCTTCTTCTTCATAAGTGCTTCATATTCTTCTAATACAAATAATCTCGCATAAGTATGCTTTCAATATTTCTATCTAAAATACAATAATCTATGCATAAGATATGCTTTCAATATTTCTTATCTAATACAAATAATCTATCGCCATAAGAAATGTTTCAATATTTCCCTATCTAATACAATAATCTATGCATAGATATGCTAATAATTTCTATCTAATACAATAATCATATGCTAAGATATGCTTCAAAAATAATTTTCTATCTAAATACAAATAATCTACGCATAAGATATGNTATCATTCAAATATGAAATGTGTTGGTTGGGGTTAGTTCATGTGTGGCCGCAGACCCCAAAGGTACATTCATAGAATAATTGGTGTTGAGTTTAGTTCTGTGTGCCGTCAGACCCCACAAAGGTATCATCAATATGAATAATTGATGTTGGGTTTAGTTGTGTGGCCGGAACCACAAAGGTATCAATATTGTGAGTGTGCACTCCAGATATCAATAATGATAATTGGTTGGTTGGGTTTAGTTCTGTGCAGACCCAGAGGATTATTAATGATCGTTGTTTTTTGGCCGAGACTCCCCAAAGGTTCATTCAATATGATAATTGGTTAGGTTGGGTTTAAGTTCTGTGTGGCCGCAGACCCACAAAGGTATCATCGAATATGATAATGGTTGTTGGTTTAGTTCTGTGTGCCGCAGACCCACACACAAAGGTATCATTCAAATATGACTAATTGGTTGTTGGTTTAGTTCTGTGTGGCCGCAGACCCCACAAAAGGTATCATTCAATATGATAATGGTTGGTGGTTTAGTTATGTGTGCCGCAGACCCACAAACGGTATCATTCAATATGATAATTGGTTGTTGGTTTATTCTGTGTGGCCGCAGAACCCCACAAAGGTATCATTCAATATGATAATTGGTTGGTTGGGTTTGTTTTGTGTGGGCCGCAGAACCCACAAAGGTATCATTCAATATGATAATGGTTGTTGGGTTTAGTTCTGTGGGCCGCATACTCCACAAAGGTATCATTCAATATGATAATGCGTTGGTTGAGTTAGTCTGTGTGGACCGCAGACCCACAAAGGTATCATCAATATGATAATTGGTTGGTTGGGCTTTAGTAATGGTGGCGCCGACCGCAAAAGGTATCATCCAATATGATAATTGGTTGTTGTTGGTTTAGTTCTGTGTAGGCTGCAGACCCCACAAAGGTATCATTCAATATGATAATTTAGTTGGTGGGTTTAGTTTTTGTGTGGCCACAGACCCCACAAAGGTATCATTCAATATGATAATTGGTTGGTTCGATTTAGTTATGTGTGGCCACAGACCCCACAAATGTATAATTGAATATGATAAAGATTGGTTGGGTTTAGTTCTGTGTGGCCGCAGACCCCACAAAATTATCATTCAAATGATAATTGAGTTGGTTGGGTTAGTTATGTGTGGGCCGCCGACCCCACAAAGTATCATTCAATATGATAATGTGGTTGTTGGGTTTAGTGTAGTGTGGCCACAGACCCCACAAAGGATCATTCAATATGATAATTGGTTGTGTTTAGTTATGTGTGGCCACAGACCCCCAAAGGTATCATTCAATATAGATAATTGAGTTGGTTGGGTTAGTATGTGTGGCCACAGACCCACCAAAGTATCATTCAATATGATAATTGTTGGTTGGGTTTAGTTATTGTGTGGCCGCAGACCCACAAAGGATCATTCAATATGATAATTGTTGGTTGCGTTTAGTTATGTGTGGCCGCAGACCCCACAAAGTGTATCATTCAATATTGATATTGATTGTTCATTTAGTCTGTGTGTGAGACCCCACAAAGGTATCATTCAATATGATAATGGTTGGTTGGGTTTTAAGTTATGTGTGCCGCAGACCCACAAAGGTATCATTCAATATGATAAATTTGGTGGTGGGTTAGTTATGTTGGCCGCAGACCCCACAAAGGTATCATTCAATATGATAATGATTGGTTCGATTTATTCTGTGTTGGCTGCAGACCCACAAAGGTATCATTCAATATGATAATTGGTTGGTTGGGTTTAGTTATGTGTGGCCGCCGACCCGCACAAAGGTATCATCCAAATATGATAATTGGTTGGTTGGTTAGGTTTAGTCTGTGTGGCTGCAGACCCCACAAAGGTATATTTCAATATGATATTGGTTGGGTTTATTGGTTATTCTGTGGGCCACAGACCCAACAAAGGTATCATTCAATATGATATTTAGTTGGTTGGGTTTAGTTTGTGTGTGGCCACACACCCCACAAAAGGTATCATTCAATATGATAATTGGTTGGTTCGATTTAGTTATGTGTGGCCACAGACCCCACAAATGTATCATGAATATGATAATAGATTGGTTTGGGTTTAGTCTGTGTGGCCGCAGAACCCACAAAATGATCATTCAATATGATAATGGTTGGTTGGTCTTTAGTATTTGTGTGGCCGCCGACCCCACAAAGGTATCATTCAATATGATAATTGGTTGGTGGGTTTAGTTATGTGTGCCACAGACCCCACAAGGTATCATTGCAATATTGATAATTGGTGTGTTATAGTTATGTGTGGCACAGACCCACAAAGGTACATCATTCAATAGATAATTGGTTGGTTGGGTTTATTCTGTGTGGCCGCATACTCACAAAGGTATCATTCAATAGATAATTGGTTGGTTGGGTTTAGTTCTGTGATGCCGCAGACTTCCCCAAAAGGTATTATTCATATGATAATTGGTTGGTTGGGTTTAGGTTCTGTTGGCACGCAGACTCCCCAAAGGTATCATTCAATATGATAATTGGATTGTTGGTTTAGTTATGGTGTGGCCGCAGACCCCACAAAGGTTATCATCAATATGATAATTGGTTGGTTCGGTTTAGTTCTGTGTGGCGCAGACCCCACAAAAGGTATGCAGTCAATATGATAATTGTGTTGGGTTTAGTTCTGTAGTTGTTTTTTTGGCCGCAGACCACAAAGGTTCATTCAATATGATAATTGGTTGGGGCCTTGGCGTTTAGTTCTGTGTGCCGCAGACTCCCCAAGTATCATTCAATGATGTAATTGGTTGGTTGGGTTTAGTTCTGTGTTGGCCGCAGACCCCACACAAAGGTATCATTCAATATGATAATTGGTTGGTTGGTTTAGTTCTGTGTGCCGCAGACCCCACCAAAGTTATCATTCCAATATGATAATTGCTTGGTTGGGTTTAGTTAGTGTGGCCGCAAGACCCCACAAAGGTATCATTTTTTCAATGAGATAATTGGTTGTTGAGGTTTAGTTCTGTTGGCGCAGACGCCCACAAAGGTATCATTCAATATATAATTGGTGTTGGGTAGTTTCGTGTGGCCGCATACTCCACAAAGTATCATTCAATATGAATAATTGTTGGTTGGGTTTGTTCTGTGTGGCCGCAGACCCACAAAGGTTCAATTCAATATGATAATGGTTGTTGGGTTTAGTTCTGCTGGTGGCCGCAGACCCACAAAGTAGTCATTCAATATGATAATTGGTTGGTTGGTTGTAGTTCTGTGTGCCGCAGACCCCACAAAGGGTATCATTCAATATGATAATTAGGTTGCGTTGGGTTAGTTATAGTGTGGCCGCAGACCCCACAAAGGTATCATCAATATGATAATTGGTGTTGGGTTTAGTTCTGTGTGGCGCCGCAGACCCCACAAAGTAATCATTCGAATATGATAATTGTTGTTGGGTTTAGTTATGTCGCCGCAGACTCCCCAAAAGGTATCATTCATAATGATAATGTGTTGTGGGTTTAGTTCTGGTGTGGCCGCCAGGACCCCACAAAGGTATCATTCAATATGAAATTGGTTGGTTGGGTTTAGTTCTGTGTAGGCCGCAACACCCACAAAAGGTATCATCAATATATAATTTGGTTGCGTTGGGTTTAGTTCGTGTTGGCCGCAGACTCCCAAACAGGTAATCATTCAATATGATAATTGGTTGTTGGGTTTAGTTCTGTGTGCCGCAGACCCCACAAGGTATCATTCAATATGATAATTGGGTTGGGTTGGTTAGTTCTGTGTGGCCGCAAGGACTCCCCAAAAGGTATCAATTCAATATGATAAGTTGTTGGTGTTAGTTCTTGTGGCCGTCAAGACTCCCCAAAAGGTATCATTCAATATGAATTATTTTGGTGGTTGGGTTAGTTCTGTGTGGCCCAGACCCCAGCAAAGGATCATTCAATATGATAATTGGTGGTTGGGTTTAGTTCGTGTGGCCGCAGACCCCACCAAAGGTATCATTGCATATGAAATTGTTGGTTGGGTTAGTTCTGTGTGCCGCAGACCCCACAAAGTATCATTCAATATGATAATGTTGGTTGGGTTTAGTTATGTGTGGCCGCAGACCCCACAAAAGGTATCATCAATATGATAATTGGTGGTTGGGTTTAGTTCTGTGTGGCCGCGGACCCACACAAAGGGTTACATTCAATATGAAATTGGTTGGTTGGTTTGGTCTGTGTGGCCGCAGACCCCACAAAGGTATCATTCAATATGATAATTGGTTTTTGGGTTTAGTTCTGTGTGGCCGCATACTCCACAAGGTATCATCAATGATATGAATTGGTTGGTGGGTTTAGTTCTGTGGGCGCAGAACCCCACAACGGTATCATTCCAATTATAATTGGTTGTGTGGGTTAGTAATGTGTTGGCCGCGAGCCGCACAAAGGTAATCATCCATATGATAATTGGTTGGTTGGTTGGGTTTAGTTCTGTGTATGGCTGAGACCCCACAAAAGGTAATCACTTACAATATATATTTTAGTGGTTGGGTTTAGTTTGTGTGGCCACAGACCCCACAAGGTATCATCAATATGATAAATTGGTTGGTTCGATTTAGTTATATGTGTGGCCACAGACCCCACAAATGTTATAAATTGAATATGATAATAATAGATTGGTGGGTTTTAGTTCTGTGTGGCACGCAGACCCACAAATTATATTCAATCATGATTAATTGGTTGGTTGGGTTTAGTTATGTGTTGCCGCACGACCCACAAAGTATCAATTCAATTGATGATAATGTTGGTTGGTTTATTATGTCGTGCCACAGACCGCAAAGGTACATTCCAATATCAGATAAATTGGTTGGTTTAGTTATGTGTGGCCACAGGCCCACAAACGGTATCATCACAATAGTGATAATTGGTGGATTAGGGTTTAGTTTATGTGTGGCCACAGACCACAACAAAGGTATCATTCAATATGATAATTGGTTGGTGGGTTTAGTTATGTGTTGGCCGCAGACCCACAAAGGTTCAGCTTCAATAGATAATGGTTGGTTGGTTTAGTATGTGCGGCCGCAGACCCCACAAAGGTATCATTCAATATGATAATTGATTGGTTCGATTTAGTTTCTGTGTGGCCTGTAGACCCACAAAGGTATCATTCAATATATAATGGTGTTGGTTTAGTCTAATGTGTGGCCGCAGACCCCACAAAGGTATCATCGAATAGATAATGGTTGGTTGGGTTTAGTTTATGTGTGGCGCAGCCCCACAAAGGTATCATTCAATATGATAAAATGATTGGGTCGAATTTATTCTGTGCTGCAGACCCCACAAAGGTATCATTCAATAGATAATTTGCGTTGGTTGGTGTTAGTTATGTGGGCCGGAACCACAAAGGTATCATTCAATATATGAATGTGGTTGGGTGTTTAGTTATGTGTGGACGCAAGACCCCACAAGGTATCATTCAATAGATCATTGGTTGGTGGGTTTATGTATGTGTGGCCCGCAGACCGCACAAAGGTATCATTCAATATGATAATATGTTGTGTGGGATTTAGTTCTTGCTTGGCGCATACTCCACAAAGGTATATTCATATGATAATGGTTGGTTGGTTTAGTTCTGTGTGGCCGCAGACTCACCAAAGGTAATCATTCAATATGATAATTGGCTTGGTTGGGTTAGAGTTCTGTGTGGCCGCAGACCCCACAAAGTATCATCATATGATAATTGGTGTGTTGGGTTGTAGTTATGTGTGCCGCCGACCGCACAAGGTATCAGTTCCAATTGATAATATGGTTGGTGGTTGGGTTTAGTTCTGTGTGCGCGCAGACCCACCAAAAGGTACATTCAATATGATATTTGGTTGTGTTGGTTTAGTTCTGTGGGCCACAGACCCAAACAAAGGTATCATCAATATGATATTAGTTGAGTTGGGTTTAAGTTTTGTGTGGCCAAGACCCCACAAAGGTATCATTCAATATGATAATTGGTTGGTTCATTAGTTATGTGTGGCACAGACCCACAAATGTTTATCATTGAATATGAAATAGATTGGGGTTTAGTTTCTGTTGTGCCGCATACCCACCAAAAATTATCATTCAATATGATCAATTGGTGGTTGGGTTTAGTTTATGTGTGGCGCCGCCGACGCCCACAAAGTATCATCAATATGATTATTTTGGTGGTTGGGTTTAGTTATGTGTGGCCACAGACCCCACAAAAGTAATATTCAATATGATTAATTGTTGTGTTTAGTTATGGTGCCACAGACCACACACAAGATACATTCAAATATGATAATTGGTTGGTTGGGTTTAGTTAGTGTGGGCCACAGACCCCACAAACGGATCATTCAATATGAAATTGGTTGTTGGGTTATAGTTATGTGGGCGCAGAACCCCACAAAGGTATCATTCCAATATGCATATATTGGTTGGTTGGTTCAGTTATGTGTGGCCGCAGGACCCCACAAAGGTTATCATTCAATATGATAATGATTGGTTCGATTTAGTTCTGTGTGGCCGCAAGCCCCACAAAGGTCATCATCAATATGATAATTGGCTGTTGGTTTAGTATTGTGGCCGCAGACCCCCAAAAGGTATCATTCAATATGATACTGCGTTTGGTTGGGTTAGTTATGGTAGCCCCTGCAGACCCCACAAAGCGTAATCATTCAATATATGAAATTGATATGGTTCATTTGTTCTGTGTGGCTGCAAGACCCCACAAAGGTTATCATTCAATATAAATTGGGTTGGTTGGTTTAGTTTGTGTGGCCGAACCCGCACAAAGTTATCATTCAATATGATAATTGGTTGTGTTTGGTTTAGTTATGTGTGCCGCAGACCCCACAAAAGTATCATTGCAATATGATACATTGGGTGTGTTTGGGTTTAGTATGTGTTGGCCGCAACCCACAAAGGTTAACTTCAATAATGAAATTGATGGTTCGATTAGTTCTGTGTGGCTTGCAAGACCCACAAAGGTATCATTCATATGAAATTGTGTTGGTTAGATTTGTGGCCGCAGACCCCACAAAGGGATCATTCAATAGTGAGTAATGGTTGTTGGGTTTTAAGTTCGTGTGGGCTGTACACCCCCACGAATGTATCATTCATATATGATAAATTGATTGGTTCGCCTTAGTTCGTGGCGATAGACCCCACAAAGGTATATCATTCAATTATGATAATTGGTTGTTGGCTTTAGTTATGTGTGGCCGCAGACCCGCAAAGGGTAGTCATTCAATATGATTGTAGTTGGGTTGTTGGGTTAGGTATTTGTGTGGCGCTGCACGACCCACAAAGGTATCATTCAATTAATGATAATTTGGTTGGTTGTTTAGTTAGTGTGTGCCGCAGACCCACAAAGGTATCATTCCAATATGATAATTGGTTGCGTGGGTATTAGTGCCTGTGTGCCACATACTCCACCAAGGTATGCATTCAATATGATAATTGATTGGTTTGGGTTTAGTTATGTGTGGCCACTACTCCACAAAGGTATCATTCAATAGATAATTGGTGGTTGGGTTAGTTATGTGCGCCACAGACCCCACAAAGTACATTCAAATACTGATAATTGGTTTGGTTGGGTTTATATGTGTGGCCGCCAGACCCCACAAAGGATAATTAATATGATAATGTTGGTTGGCTTTAGTATCATGTGTTGGCACAGACCCCACAAAAGGTATCAATTCAATATGATAATGGTTGGTTGGGTTGTAGTTCGTGTGGCCACATACTCCACAAAGGTACATTCAATATGATAATGTGGTTGGGTTTAAGTTTCTGTGTGGCCGACAGACCCCACAAAGGTAATCATCAATATGATAATAGGTTGGTTTGGTCTTATGTATGTCAACCTATTGCGGTCATTTCTTTCTTTTGTTTCTTTGTTTCTTCTCTAACCACCCTGCCTCTTTTTTAACGCTCCATTCTCTTCTTCACTTATGGACTTATTTTTCTTGGTAATTTTCATATTCATTTCAATCGCTATATATAATATAAGTCTTTCTCCCCTTTTCCTTTCCATTCATGATATATATATATTTTTTCTTTCTTCTTTGATTTATTCTATTCTATTGTTTATCTCCACTTTTCTATAATTAGTTTCTAATTTTTGTACCCCTAATTTTGGGGCTTTCATAAACTTTTGAACCACTGGTATTTTGAACTCCATTTTCACAGTGTTACGTTGTTTAATTACTCACGGTACTAAAACGAACATGCACCGTAGTCCCTCTTTCTTTCTTGGTACTAAAACTCCGATAAAAAATCCATAACCCGAGAAACATGTTCGCTCACAACTACCCACCTTTATTAACGTGCTCGTTCTAGTGCTTCTAACCAGGAGGAGGGGAGGCAGAGAGAACGAGAGAGAGAGAACAACCTTACTAAATTCCCTGGGCTCTAATCAGGTCTGCCCACTACGAGGAACCGCCGGCAAAAAAAGAGGACGAACCCTTTCTTCCTTCCCCCACGTCACCACGTGACTTCGCCGGTCAACACCCGCCTTCCGGTTCAAACCACCCCGAACACCCGACTTCCGCTTGCCCCTCAATTCTTCGTTCGGGGTCACGCTACGGTCAAAACCATTCCGCTCTCCTCTTTTTGGGTCATCACTATTTTATTAAAGCCTTTGTTATTTATTCCTCCTCCTTCCATTAGCAGTTCTAGCTCACACAAGTCATGAATATACCCATATGCAACACTCCTCCCTTACCATCATTCCAAAAATTTTTACCCGTAAAAAATTTCAAAAGTATCTCTTTTTTTTCAAGAATGCGTAATTATTCATTAGATTTTTTTTCCCCTTCTATCCGATTATAGACCTTCCTCTCTCGATAGAGCCACACGAGCATTCAATTTTACAAATACAAAAAAAACACATACATATTATAAAGTAAAAAGAAACATTTACAAAATCATAATGCAGGTTGATATTCTCCTCTTTGTTACCACAATTGTGCTCTGACCTTCCTTACTTATTTGTTCTTTTTTTTTCTCTCTCTTTTTTCTTTTTTTTTATTTTTATTTTTGGAAATACTCTCTCCAATTTGAATTTTAAAAAAAAGTACTCATTTATTTTCATTCTTATCAATTGCAGACCTATACTGATTTATAGCTTTTTTCAAGCAACGGCGTTTATCGTCGCCTTCTTCAGCTGTCAATAATTCTTTCTCTATTATTCCTTCTCTTTTGTTATCTATTCATTTTAATTCCTTTCAGTTTTTCATTATATTTTATCTTTTTTTTTTTTTTTTTTTTCGTCATTATTCCATCTCATATTCCGTGAATCCAATTTTCCTCATCCCCATCGCTATTATGTTGGAATTGTTCCGAAGCCATTTGCCGTTCCATGATTGGAATAATTCACTTTCGTCCAAGGAGTTTTCCCTCTGACGTCGGCTTCTAAAATTCAAGTAATTATTCTCTCACTGTCCGAGCTATGCTTCCGAAGAATCAGAATCGACAGGTGCAGCCAGTGTGGCTTTCCGTTACTGGCCGCCCACATCAGTATATCCCATCTATCAACGTTTGCGGCACGTAGATGCCTGCATGTGCTTTTACTACCGTGCGTCAGTTGGTTTTTTATTCGATATGAAACGGAGCCAGTTTTTCTATCACATATGTAGTTAGGCTGCCACCTTTTGTCCAATTTGCACCGTCTATGGTGATTCCTTGTAATAGACAAGATCTCCACCTTCAAAATTTAACGTCCTTAGTTTTGCTATGCAGTCTATCGCCTTGACGTTGCTTGCCTTCTTCAGGTTATTCCTTTACTAATGTAAAAAAGCACGGTGCTGTTCTTTGAGGGCTATTTCATGATGCTCGTCTCCATAGTACAACTGACGAGGCCTCAATATATTATCAAGTGGGAGATGACATCTCTACCATAAACCAGATAAAACAGGGGAGAATTCGTTATTTCGTAGACTCACTCACGTTGAATCGCAGGGCTGCAAGCATCTGATTGATGACAGATCCCAAGAACGCTTCGTTATCCCCTTTTCTTGGCCAAAATGTCGTTCATAGTTCTATGAAGTCTTTCTCCACCTTACCATTGCTCTGGGGATGGTAGAGAAGTTCACATGATTGTACATGAGCTCCTCTAGGGTTTTTTTATCATCATTCTATTTACATTCTTGTCCCGTATCAGACACTAACTGGAAGCGGGGCGCCAAATCTGGGGAAATATCCTTCTATTAGTAAGTGACAGGACGGTTTCTGCCTTCTATTTTTGGGACCGGAAAACACTCGGGCCATCCACGTAATATATCTATAAATGACACGATGTATTGATTTTCCTGACAAGTGTTTTGGGGTACGGTCCCGCAAATATCCACCGCAATCTTTGCGAAAGGAACGGGGGCATATCTGATTCTGAATACGTGGTCGGAAGGTGCTTAAATTTCTTGTTTGGCATGGACGACCTATTCACATGCTCGACGATTTCTCTAAAGAGACATGGCCAAAAGTATTTCTGTTTTACTGCCTGAAAGGTCTTTTCGGCGCCCACATTGGCCGTTATCATCATGGTACTGTATGAGCACCCGTGTTCTTAGGTGTGACGGGATGTATAATCTCACCACGGGATAGATTACCACATCATCCATTATTAGTACTTCTTCTGTTCCAGTTCGTGGCTTTGCCTTTCTTAATTCTATTCTTAAGTTCCAAAATATCTTTATCCGCATCCTGTTCTCTAATTATATCGACATCAGGTAGTATTTGGTCTTTCAAATTCTGTAGGTTGAGTGGTCTCCCTTTTGTATGATGCAAAGTCTCGCGACTTAAGTGGTTGGAGTTAATAGCACTAAACTTCATAGGCTCTATCATCGACCTCCACCGTCCTTTCAGACCTTTCTTTTTGGCGCCCTTGGAACGAGATAGCAGTCGCGCCACACGTTGCTCTTGCCTTGCAAGATATTCGATCTTACAGTTGTACCCTGCTATACTCAAGCCCATGACTGTATTTTTCCTATTCTGCATGGGTGATGTCAGTAAATACTGAAGTGGTTTGTGGTCTGTGTTATATCGTGAACGTGGCGCTATGTAAGTATGGTGAAGCTTTTTTAACGAAATAGTTATGGCGTATGCCTCTTTCTCTATTGTTGACCACCTTGTTTGAGTATCACTCAACTTATGCGACAGGAAATATATAGGCTTTTCTATTTCCTTATCCTCTGAGTCATCATAGACACGCTGTGTTAGGCAAGCGCCTATGGCAAAGTTAGATGCATCCGTGTATAATCTGTAATCCTTATGGGTGTCTGGGTATGCCAAGATAACCATATCGGAAAGCATATTTTTTAGGCGGTCAAACGCTATCTGCATGTATCATCCCACTGGAAACGGGCATACTTCCTCGTCAGATTAATTAGTGGTTCCGCTTATACTGGAGAAGTCCGGGATAAATCTTCTATAATACGAACACATCCCGATGAACCCCCTCACTTCCCTTACGGTACTGGGGGTTAGTCACTGCCTGAATTGCCTTTCACTTTTCATAATCCGGCTGAATTCCCTTACTACTAATCCTGAATCCCAAATATTGGTCTCTTTTTTAAAAAAACTCGCATTTAGCAGGTTTTAATTTCAATTCGTGTCTCCTCAGGCTCCCCAGAACTTCTTGTATATGCCTCACGTGGTTCTCCACAGTGTCAGAAATATCAGGATGTCGTCCAAATATGCTAGCGCGTACTTTCTTGTCCTTCTAAAACTACTGACATTAATTCCTGGAATATCCCGGGTGCATTAGCAAGCCCGAAAGGCATAACATTGAATTGAAAGAGTCCTCGGTGACACGTAAATGCTGTCTTTTCCTTATCCTCTTCGTGCAGCTCTACCTGCCAATAACCAGATTTCAAGTCCAGCTTAGAAAAATATTTTGCTGTCCCAGGCTTGCCAGGATATCATCGATGACTGGGAGCGGGTGTGGGCGTTATTTTTGTAATTTTGTTCAGGCTCTGAAATCCACGCAGAATCGCTTACTGCCGTCTCTCTTCTCAACCAAAACTATCGGGGATCCCCATGGACTTCTGGAGCGTTCTACAATCCCGGCTTCGAGCATTTCATTGATAGCTTTGTCTACTAACTTTCTCTGTCGAAGAGGAGTGCGATAGGGCTGTTTCTTTATGGTTTATGCTCCCCGGTGTCAATTTTCATTTTCACCGTGTCGGTTCTCCCTAAATCTTTATCTTCACTAGTGAATAAATCCATGTTTTTCCTTAGCAATGTCATTACTTTCTCTCTAAATTCTGAAGGTACCTCGACTTTATCTAGCTCTTCATCCTTAAGTCGGTATGTCGTCCTGTCAACCCTGGAAATTTCGTTTATCTTAGCAGTCTCATGGAGCTTAGCTACTGGGCAGCCCGTTTCAGCGATATCGTCTGGTTTGTATTATTCATTATCAATATCGGGACTTTTTGTGACTTATCCAACGTGACTACTGCGCTGGCCACTGATACTCCATATAGGTTGCTCAAATATCCTGAAGTTAGCTGTTCTGTTTGGTAGGTGTCTCGGTTCACACTGTTAATTTGTGTTTTCCCCACACACGTGTGTATGTGTTGGGGTTTCAGCACGACCGGTTTGTCTAATCGAACTATCGATGAAATATGTTTATCTTCTTCCAGTGCTACGTACTCATTATCAATTCGGAGGGCCCCTAAGTCGAAGTATATACGAGCCCTATTCTGCTTCAGCCAATCACGCCCTAGTATGATGTTCCTATTTAAATTTTTCACTACGAAAAACTCGTGGGGTATTATGCGCTTCCCTATCTTAACTTGTAGATAAGCCAATCCTTCCATTGTCAGGGAGGAGCCATTAGCTGTTTGTAGATTTATTTTTTTGTTCGTCAATTTAGGTCTAGGGTTTAGCGCTCGGTACGCCCTGCTATTAATAACGGATACCTCTGCCCCGGTGTCTATTAAGGCCCTGAAGGTCGTGGACCCCAATTTAATAGTAATTGAATTCGGTGAACCCATATTACCAATCACATACGTCGGTAATGAGCGTTTCGCCCGCTCGGGTCGCAGCGGGCGGTGTAATTCCGTTTCCCTGATTCGAAGGCTGCCACCAGCACTGCCGCCACGTATGACCTTTTTTTCTACATCTCCAGCATTCTATTATCCTGTCTCTGTTGCGTCCCACTGGCTGAGCGAATCTCTGTTCTGTTGTGGGATTCCCTCTATCCCAGTATCTGTTGGGCCCCCTATTTTCTGCCACTGGTGTGTCCATGTGTGTCCTTCGTCTTCTCGCGTGACAGACCTCCATGGGCTCAGGTTCCATTTGAGAGGGAGCTGTTATCCTACTCCGCCACTTATCTTCTGCGATAGCTTTTTGATAAGCAGCCTCGACTGTAGGCGGTTCATCCCTTAGCACAGCTAGCTTAACTCCAGGGTCCCTAAGCCCTTCAATAAAAAACCTTTTGACTTGTTCCCTCACTATTGGGTCACTTTTGTTTGTGTCCTTATATGCTTTGCCCGCTAAATGGAGAATTCTTTGCAAGTAATTTTGAAGGGCTTCGTGTCTGCCCTGTCGGACGCCTACCAACTGCAAAAAAAATTCATGTGGGTTAGAGTCTATCCCGTAGTATTCTCTGAGCAGGTATTTCAAATCTTCCCAAGATACGTTTTGGTTCTCCCAAATAACCCTTGGATATAACTGCCAACTTCCCCACCAGTCGTGAGAAGGGTCGCTTGGCTTTTCTCTCCTCCCTGGCCTTGCTTATTAGGAAATATCGTTCCATATCGTCGACCCAAGACTCGTAATGTGCGTCCGCCCTGCTCATTAGTGGCCTAATTCTTTTCAAATAGCTGTCACTTTTTAATGAGTTAGTTACAGATTTTGCTGCCTCGACCAGTTCTGCGGTGAGACCCTGAAAAAAATCTTTAAAACATTTGCGACTCCATTTCGCGAAAACAATTTCAATCCACCAGACAACAGAAAAACTTACACTAATACGAATTATATTAATAACAGTAAAAATTTTTTTTTTTTTTTTTTTTTTTAAATGCACAATTTTGCAGAACAAGAGAGAAAAAAAATATCACCTACCTTGTCACTTCTACGTATATTTTTCCTTTTTTTTAAAAAAAAAGTTCTTTTTTTTTCTTTTGTAATGTTCACTAATTCCGTCTTTTCTTCTTTTTTTTTTTCTTAAATTCACACGTGGACGTATATTTTTTTCTCCACGTGGGTTTCTCCTTCTTCTTTTATAAGTCCTTTTCTTCTTCTTTAAATCTTTTTGTTTCTTCACACGTGGCTACTTTTTTTTTTAAATTCTTTTTGTTTTCTTCACACGTGGGTCCGTTTTTTTTTTTTTTTTTTTTTTTTTTTTTAAGTTCTCAATTGTCTATTGACGCGTTGTTGTCGTTCATCTCCTTTAATAAGATTTTAAAAGGTTGCTCCTTTTCTTTTTTTCAAGGTGGGTCTTTTTCTTTGTTTTTCTTTTTAAGCCCTTTTTTCTCTTCAAATGCTCGATGTTGTTGTTTTTTCTTTCTTTTTCTTTTACTTCTCCTGTTTTTTTTCTTTTCTTTCTCTCTCGTTTCTCAACAGGTCACTCCCTTTTTTTTCGTCACACGTGGGTCCTTTTTCTTTGTTTGTTTGACTCGCTCTTTCTTTCGTTTACGTTAGTTTCTGTTACAATTACGGCCGATGTCTTTTCTTTTTTCGTATCCCCTCGTTGCGTCGTGGCAAATTGGTTCCTTATGAGTCCGTGTTTGAACTCCGAGGTCAACGGGCACCAAAACGATATATGTTACGTTGTAATACTCACGGTACTAAAACGATACATGCACCGTAGTCCTCTTTTCTTTCTTGGTACTAAAACTCCGATAAAAAATCATAACCCGAGAAACATGTCGTCACAACTCCCAGCCTTTATTAACGTGCTCGTCTAGTGGCTTCTACCAGGGAGGAGGGGAGGCAGAGAGAACGAGAGAGAGAGAACACTACTAATTTCCTGGGCTCTAATCAGGTCTGCGCCCTACGACGGACGCCGGCAAAAAAGAGGACGAACCCTTTCTTCCTTCCCCCACGTCACCACGTGACTTCCGGTCAACACCCGACTTCCGGTCAACACCCGACTTCCGCTTGCCCCTCAATTCTTCGTTCGGGGTCACGCTACGGTCAAAACCATCGCTCTCCTCTTTTGGGTCATCACTATTTTTAAAGCCTTTGTTATTTATTCCTCCTCCTTCCATTAGCAGTTCTAGCTCACACAAGTCATGAATATACCCATATTGCAACAACAGCTCTATTCAAATAATATGATTAAATAACAATAACCTCAAATAAAAAAATCAACTGGGAATGCTATATATAATTTTACTTTGTCGTTAAATTTTGTATTTTCGTAGTTTCTCTGGACATGCAAACACCCGCCATACTTTCTATTAATTTCAACTCAGTCGGTAGAGCGTTTGGCTAGAAACCACAAGGTTCCTAGTTCAATACCGGCCCTCAAAAACTTAGCGTATGAGTAGCACAGGGTTATGTGCGGTAAAGTAAGGAGCTGATAGTAGGTGTAGCGCTTCACCTCTGAGGCAATAAATCTCCTTGTTCTAGCGCTAGTGAAGTGGGGATAGACTCCCTCACTGATTGGCTGATACTGACTTTGGGCCACCGCGACGACTTTACTTAACTTATTTCCTTCTCTATCACTTCTGTATTTCATTCTCTCTCTCTCTCTCTCTCTCTCTCTCTCTCTCTCTATCTATCTATCTATCTATCTATCTCTGTCTGTCTATCTGTCTATCTGTCTGTCTGTCTGTCTATCTATCTTACTTTATTGTTTTACACCCCTCACTTTTTCTTAAATCAACAAAATATACACATATCTCCGAATTGCCGTACGAAGGTGCCCGTTTTCTCAAGTGTCATTATTATTACTAGCAAGATAAAAATTAAAAAAACACCCACCGGGTGATGTAAAAATATTTTTTTGAAAAATATTGCCTGTGATGGGTCGGAGTTAAAAAGTCAATAAACTAAATTTTATTCAGTTCAATTGTGTCGAAAAATAAATTCTTTAAAATTCTTTTCTTTATTAAAAAAAAATGTTTGTAGGTGTTACATTCTTAATTCATTTTCTTAGAGATTTAACAGATTTAATATTGATTAAAACTAAAAATAATCATTTTTATAAGTTTTTATACGTAATTTTTTTTTTTGTAAAATATGAATTCTGAATTCTGCTAAAAAAATGTCATGATATTACTCTTTTCAAACATTTAGTTGATTTTTTAATTGATTTAGTTGATTTTTTAATTGATTTAGTTGATTTTTTAATTGATTTAGCTGATTTTTTAATTGCCTTGCCAAGAAAAAAAAGTTTTTCAAAGAAATATTCAGATACAATTATTCAGACTCTTATCTTTATAGAAAAAAATTAAAAAATCGTTCTTTATCCGTTCATTTTATTTCATAAAATAATGGGACCTCGTAAAAATATTTCCCCTCATATATTTTAAGAAAAACCTATTTTAAACATAATTTCATCAACAGGTAAATAACTACCAAAATGTTCGTGAAAATCTGACCCTTAATTGATTTTACATATATTTTTTTTTCAAGTCAGTATGTCATAACTTGTTTTTTGTTACGTTAAATTTCAGTTAATTTAATGGTACGAAAATGTAAACATTGTTTTCGTTCATAATTTTTCATTACTACCATATGCTAAATTTAAAAAAAAGTCATCAAGAGTTTTTTTTTTAATGTTTCTTCTTTTGAATTGTCCAAAAATTTTGAAGATAATATCAACTTTTATTCAAGTTTTATTGTGTTAAATATAGGGGTAAGTAAATTTGACACAGCAGATTGGGCATACCTACAGTATAAGCATTTTTGCATTAAAAATGTAAACAATGCATTTCTTTTTCTTTGAGATTAAATAAATTTCATATTTATTAAAGTAAGGATTAAATTAATTAAATAACTTAATTCAATTTTTAAAGAACAATATCAAAATTTATATAAATTAATATTAAAAAAGCTATTTTGATAATAATAACAAATAAAATTAACCCTTATGTTTTTCCATTAAAAATAAATATAAACTAAATCACTTCCGGCTGAGTCGTGCCATTTGATTTTTTTCTACTTTTACACCAAGCGACTTAATATTCTAATATGTTGATATTAAAATTCTAATATTTTAATGTTATTGTTAGTAATATTTATTTAAAAAGATTATCTTGATTTTTAATTTTGTAAAAATAATTTTTAAGACATGCAAAAACTAAACAGGATATACAATTGGATACAAAAAAAAAAAATATATATTTTACTTTTAGCATCCTATATCTCAAATGGTATGGGATGGTAAAAGTGAAGTTTCTAGGTTGTGGATAATTATCTCGTAAAACTCTTAACGTTAAATAACTTTATATATATATTGAAATGTAATTAATAAAACTTATCTCAAAAATCGCTGTAGATCACCTTTTCTTACTTACAAGTATATGAGGTGAGGTAAAAGGAAGAATGAACTCTTCTGAGTATTATGGCAGATTGCAGCAGTGCAGTGTTCTGAATGGTTTCAATCCTTCCTCTGATATCCAAACTTTCCAAACCCTTTTCTAATCCTTTTGGGACTGTTCCAAGTGCACCAACCACAATTGGTATTACTTTCAATTTCATGTTCCACCACTTTTTTAGTTCTCTGGCAAGGTCCAGATATTTGTCCATTTTTTCATTTTCCTTTAGCTTCACCCTGTGATCTGCTGGAACTGCAAAATCCACCAGTTGACAAGTTCTTTCTTTTTTGTTTATCAACACTAGGTCTGGTCTTCTTGCTGGGATAAGGTGATCCGCTTTTATTTCAAATTCCCAGAGAATTTTATGTGTTTCGTTCTCAAGAACAGATTCTGGTTTATGCATATACCATTTTGTTGTATGGTCAAAATTAAATCTTTTGCATAATTCCCTGTGGATCACCTTCCCAACCCAGTCGTGTCTAGTTTTGTATTCCCATTGTGCTAGTTTGCTACATTCGCATATTACATGGTTTACAGTCTCATCTCTATTGCCGCATAGTCTACATTTACTATTTTTTGGGGTCTTATCGATTTTCGCTTTGATATAGTTTGTCCTTAAGGCATTATTTTGTGCTGCAATTATTAGTGATTCAGTTTCTCTTTTGAGGTTATTATTATTATTTACTCCTTTTGAGTTTTCACATCAGTATTAGCTGATGATCTTTCACTGGAGTCTGAGTGACAGCAAGTCTCCTCAGGTCTCCAGGACTCTTCTGAGTATTCTGGCAGATTGCAGCAGTGCAGTGTTCTGAATGGTTTCAATCCTTCCTCTGATTTCCAAACATTCCAGACCCTTTCCCAATCCTTTTGGGACTGTTCCAAGTGCACCAACCACAATTGGTATCGCTTTCACTTTCATATTCCATAACTTTTTCAGTTCTCTGGCAAGGTCCAGATATTTGTCCATTTTTTCATTTTCCTTTAGCTTCACCATGTGATCTGCAGGAATTGCAAAATCCACCAGTTGACAAGTTCTTTCTTTTTTGTTTATCAACACTAGATCTGGTCTTCTTGCTGGGATAAGGTGATCCGTTTTTATTTCAAAGTCCCAGAGAATTTTATGTGTTTCGTTCTCAAGAACAGATTCTGGTTTATGCATATACCATTTTTTTGTATGGTCAAAATTAAATCTTTTGCATAATTCCCAGTGGATCACCTTCCCAACCCAGTCGTGTCTAGTTTTGTATTCCCTTTGTGCTAGTTTGCTACATTCGCATAGTACATGGTTTACAGTCTCATCTCTATTACCGCATAGTCTACATTTACTATTTTGTTGGGTCTTATCAATTTTCGCTTTGATATAGTTTGTCCTTAAGGCATTATTTTGTGCAGCAATCATTAGTGATTCAGTTTCTCTTTTGAGGTTATTATTATTATTATT
>CM042178.1:22843823-22848823 GCA_023376005.1 Doryteuthis pealeii | reverse complement strand
AATATAAAGAAATAACGGCAATTTTATTCTTTACTTCCTAATTTAACTAAATAGTTAAATTAGGAAAATTCAGCAATAAAAGGAGGGAGTGATGGAAAATGATGGAAGACTTAGTTTCAAAGCTGTTCTATTCTTCGATTATACCCCCTCTGTTTCAAATCATTTTATTTGGATTTTTATTTAGTTTCAAAAGTATTTCAAATTTAACATATTTCATTACATTAAAATTCAAATACTTGCACCCGGAGGGTGCATATATTTGCTAGTAATAATAATAATAATAATAATAATAATAATAATAATAATAAGAGCACCAGAATTTTAACTACACTATTAGATGCAGTTGGACTGGCTTTTGGAATTTCGAGGATTGACGTGATATTAATAGATGTTAAACTTCTAGTTTTCCGAAGCTATAAGGTTGTTAATATAATATCTTATTATAATGGAGATTGTGTGTTTGTCTGTAACCGAAACTATATCACTATTCCAGTCACAATTCCCTTTGTTATTTACATCACATTATCCATGATTATTAATTCTATTTAAACCTCAATTATTGAAAAAAATGTTTTACATTATTAATACTGTTGGCTTTATCTACATACTAATAGTATGCAATTGTATTTATATATACAACAAAATAGTGGTTTACAGTGTAAACAAGAAGACTAATTTGCATATTGATATTAAAAATTTAATTTTAATAAATATGTGCTATGTATTATTGATTTTTATTTCTTTGGTTTTATCTTAATGAATATGAGCAACAAATCGTGGAGATAAATATTAAAAGAAATCCATTAACAAAAAGAAATAACTTTAATTTAATTCCTTACTTCCTATATTATTCTTTACTTCCTATTTTAACTAGATAGTTTAAAATATAAAGTTTATTTAGCCTTTCTAATTTAATATAATATTTTATTATATTACATGTTAAATACTTGCACCCGGAGGGTGCATATATTTACTAGTATATATAATATATATAAATATGATATAATCTATTAATAATGGAGATTCACTTCCGGTTTTTTTCTGTAACAAAAACTACGTCACTGCTTACGTCACACTGCCTAAAATCGTCATAAATAGAATACACTCAAAATTTGAGCATGCAATGTTAGACAGTCCTCATTGGTTTTTTAAACAAGTTTTGATAAATACATACCTGGTATTATCTATCTTTATATATTTTTTATATATTTTAATATATATTTAAAGTTATCAGAACTAAGTTTCCAATTTCAGATTTTTTATTTTTTACTCTTATAATAAATTCATTTTATTTTTTACTCCTTTAATAAATTTGATGATTTTACTTTACTTATGATACAAATTCTCTGATATTAAATTGTCAACTAACATTCTCTCAGGCAATATTTATTTTACGTCGCACAGAGGGCGTTTTTTATTTTGCTTGTATATATAAATATAATATAATATATATAAATTTATTTTAATATATTATTCATTTTAATATATATAAATATAATATATATAAATATAACATGATATATATATATATATATATATAATATATATATATAGTATATATAATATATGTTTAATATAAAATAATTAATATTTATTATAAATATATATAAATATAAAATAATAATATATATAATATAATATATATATATATATTATATATATATATATATATATATATATATATATTGGTTAGGAGGTTGATTTAGAAGGCCATCACAATGCAGTTTGGAATAAATAAAAAATAATAATACGGTAACAATGGTGGTGTGTGTTGACCTGTATTTTTTTAATTATTTCTTGAATTTTCGAGGTAATACCTCTTTATCAAAAGAATTGAACTGAAGCAGTACAGCTATGGCATTTCTTCCATGCCATAGCTGTACTGCTTCAGTTCAATTCTTTTGATAAAGAGGTATTACCTCGAAAATTCAAGAAATAATAAAAAAAAATACAGGTCAACACACACCACCATTGTTACCGTATTATTATTTTTTATTTATTCCAAACTGCATTGTGATGGCCTTCTAAATCAACCTCCTAACCAATACATACACAATGCTTCAAGCAAATTATGAAACTCTCTATATATATATATATATATATATATATATATATATATATATATATATATGATATATAATATATGTTTAATATAATAATAATAATAATAATAATAATAATAATAATAATCTTATTATAATGGAGATTGTGTGTTTGTCTGTCTGTAACCGAAACTATATTACTAATCGAGTCACAATTAACATAGTTATTTACATCACATTCTCCATGATTTTATTTATATTTAAACCTCAATTATTAATAAAAATTTCTTCACCTTTTTATTAATGCTGTCCATATCCACATAGTCTTTACCGCGTACCCCACTTGTACGGGTCAGGCACAAAGTCCCTATTAACGTGGGACCACCCAGAAGCCGAAGCTCATGGAGTGGAAGGTGAAAAATTGCGTCGATCCCGTCGGCATTCCCCCTCAAGGGGGGCGCCTCAGGCACTGGGCAATAAACCCAGCCCTGCCCCTTTAAATCAAGGGGGCAGGTGTTGCCTGGGGGGATGGCCTCCTGAGATCGACGCTATTAACTCGTAAAGATCCAGGGCCGAAGCCACTGGACCCCCGGCGTTGGCCAGATCTACATGATATTTACCGCGTACCCCACTTGTACGGGTCAGGCACAAAGTCCCTATTAACGTGGGACCACCCACAAGCCGAAGCTCATGGAGTGGCAGGTGAAAAATTGCGTCGATCCCGTCGGCATTCCCCCTCAAGGGGGCGCCTCAGGCACTGGGCAATAAACCCAGCCCTGCCCCTTTAAATCGAGGGGGCAGGTGTTGCCTGGGGGGATAGCCCCCTGAGATCGACGCTATTAACTCGTAAAGATCCAGGGCCGAAGCCACTGGACCCCCGGCGTGGGCCGGATCTACATACAAATAACATGCAATTGTATTTATATATACAATAAATAGCGGTTTACAGTGTGAATGACAAGGCTAATTTGCATATTGATATTAAGAATTTGATTTTATTAAATATGTGCTTAGTATTATTGATTTCTAACTGTTTGTTTTTATTTTAATGAATATAAGCAAAAATCTCTTCAATGAATCTTAAATGAAATCCATTAACAAGAAAAAATAACTGTCATTTTATTCTTTATTTCCTAATTTAACTAAATAGTTAAATAAGTAAAATTCAGCAATGAAAGACGGGAGTGATGGAAGAGTAAGTTTCATTTCTATTTTTCTATTATACCCCCACTCTGTTACATATCTTTTTGTCTGCCTCTAATTTAATACGATATTTCATTACATTAAAACTTAAATACTTGCACCCGGAGGGTGCATATATTTGCTAGTAATAATAATAATAATAATAATAATAATCAATATTTATCTTAATATACATAAATATCTTATAATCTTATAATCTAATAATATTATAATATAATATAAACTTAATTTCAACTTTTTAATATATATAATATATACAATGTGAAACTCGTAGTTTCCCGAACCGTATTGATATAATTCAATAAAATATTTTATAAGTAAGAACTAAACATGAGCTTTAGAAAAATAAGATTCCTTCAAATAGCTCACGAATTTAGGGTTTCATTAAAAAAATAATAATATTTCAAATATACACCAAAAAATTCTATAATAAACTAATATCATAATAGACAAATTCCTAGAGACTACATTTAATGACAACCTCTGCACAACGATTGTCTCCTACTTTAGTCTCAATAATGTCAGTGATTATATGAACTTCATCACATTTTACAATGTCCTATTTCCCCTCATCTGGTACATTCAGAAACACAACATCCTGGGGAGAGTTAAATTCTCAAATAGGTTAAGTTATATAAAAAACATTATAATCAAACAAACTTGCATTGGTGTTAATGCACGCGGTGTTCAGATGAATTTTTTTTAAATATATATATATATATATATATATATATATATATATATATATGTATATATATATATATATATACCCAACTGATTTTTTGTTCACTAAAAATAACATGTTACTACTTACCAGATCTGGCAATTCTTTTTCTTTTAAAACCAAAATTCTTACTTACCTATAAGTAAAAGAAAAAAGAACAGTTGTTACTTAAAATGAAAGTGAAAGTAAAAAATAAATTGTAGTCATCAAATAAGGAGTCCAACATATTTGTATTGGATTGCCAAATAAATTTATTCCATATTTGTTGTTAAATGGCCTTAGCAAAATTTACTAGGTTGAATTAAAAAGTTTTGCAATAATTTGGTACGTGCTAGTTTGCAGCGCATATATAACTTGACCAAAGCATTTCAAGCATTTCAATTTATAATAAATTCAGTTTTAACAAATGCCAAAACAAAAATCTCTCTCTATAGCTTGTATGATTAAATACTAAATATCTGAAAAGAAAGCGTAATTCTATCAAACTATCATGAAAGGTAAATATATCTATCAATAGTAGTCCATGCGTTACTAGGGGTATATTGGCATCGCTTTTTGTAGATGGGATATTACCACCTAGGTATGACTTGGTCACCTAACTTACCATTTAATCTGGAGATGTATCCATCTTAGGTAAAACACATAAATTCCGAGTTTACATAAAGATCAATGCCTTTTGCAGCTTGACTTGAAATAATCTGCATTATATATATATATATATATATATATATATATATATATTATCATAAAGGTACACGGTAATAACCTACTCGAGTTTCACCATAAGAATCTTCAGGGTTAAATCCACTGGATTAATCAAGATATTGATTAATTGCAGTCGTTTTTTGTGTTTATCACACACGTGAAATCGACTGCAATTAACCAATATCTTGATTAATCCACTGGATTTAACCCTGAAGATCCTTATGGTGAAACTCGAGTAGGTTATTACCGTGTACCTTTATGATAATAAATTTGCTCTACTAACGTATTGAGCACTTTATATTTGTTATATCGCTGCCTTATCATTG
>CM042178.1:22816323-22838823 GCA_023376005.1 Doryteuthis pealeii | reverse complement strand
GAAAAATAAGATGTAAAAAATAATAAATAATTAATTTTTTGGAGATTTCTCTTTTACTCATTTCGATAATTATTTAATTGGCTACTATCTTATAAAAGAAAAGAATTATACATCGATATTTTTTCTACTTAAAAAGGGGGGGTACATTTTTGATCGAGTTTTTCTTCAAAAAGTATACTTTGATGTAATAAATTTTCATATTTTAAATGAATTTTATATATTAATTTTTCATGGCAAAAATACTAAATTAAAGTTTTGAAATAAAATAACTGATGCACTAAAAATTCATTAATTGATAAATCAATACTGAAAATTTCATTAAAATCGGATAATTACCTGATTTTTTGTAATTTTTTTCAATCACGAATGTTACATTCAAATTGTAAACAAGCGCTTTAAAACCCTTGAAAAAGAGCGTTAATGGCGGATCGCGTCGAAATTGACCAAAACAAAACGTTTTAAATCTATTAAAAATAAACTGCATATGTAATGATATTTTTATTTTTTTAATGATGATCATTATGTTACTACTTATTGTTTTAGACAAAAGTTTGACCTTAAATGATAGATTTAATTAATTTTAATTTATTTTTAAAAAACCTAGCAGACGTCAAAATTAGGTATGCCTAGCTTATACAGCTTGTATAAGTAAAATAGAGTGATCTGCCTCTGTATTTAGGCTGAATATGGTGATCTGCTGATTAAATATACAGAGAGAGGTAGCAATTTGCCATTGTACTCTTAACGTCTGAAAAACACAGACCATGACTTTCGTAATTTATAAATATGAAACATTATTGCGTTCATTTATAATATTTATACTTTCAAAGAAAGAAAAACTTAACAAACCATCATTTGGCTATTTTGAATTTATTCCAGATAAATAATTTATTATATCTTTAAACATACCACAATAAATATGAGGGCAACTTCATCATCATCATGTCGCGCATACAGCACGGGTATCCATGGCAATCTTTCGACAACCTTCCCTATCATTCATTTCACCTGGGAGCTCCTCTGCGCAGCAGCCAGCATCCTCACATAGCTGGTCAATGTACGTCCTTGCTGGGCGCCCCACACTTGTATGTCCATGTGTTGGCTTCCACAGGAGAACGTCGCTCACGAGTTCATCCTTGCTTCTCCAGCAGTGTCCTGCATGCCTTGTCCGTCTCACTCGGATAGTTTGTGAAATGGGGGGCAGGTGACCGTACAGCTGTTTCCTTGTGGGGTGCTGCTTCCATTACTTGTTCAAGACTGCACGCAGCATTCTTGTGCAGCTCCCATCTAGCTTATTCTCAAGGCGCTTTGGGTCCAGGTGGTGCAGCCATACAGCAGCAGCGACACAACCACAGTCTGGAAGAATTGTCGCTTTAGCTTGTCAGGGAGATCGGACCTCCATATGACTGATAATCTATTTGTGGTCGACCATGCCTTTGCTATCCGTGTATTAACATCGCTCTCTGTGGATGAGATATTACCACCCAGGTTCGTGAATTTCACAAAACAGATTTTTTTTACATTATATCTTTGTAAACACAATTCAGTTATAAATATTCTGACATTGTCATTAAGTATTATATATATATATATATATATATATATATATATATATATATATATATAGAGAGAGAGAGAGAGAGAGAGAGAGAGAGAGAGAGAGAGAGGGAGGGAGATTATTATTATTATTATTATTATTATTATTATTTATGTATCTTTGTAAATACAATTCAGTCATAGATATTCTGACATGGTCATTAAGTATTATATTAAGTGTATATATATATATATATATATATATATATATATATATATATATATATATATATATATATATATATATATATTGTAGCCGACCATTTTGAGGGCAACTTATCGAAATGAAATGAATTTTATTAATATAGCAAATATGTTTAGAAATTTTGACTCAGCCGAATTATATAAATCAGTTTGATTGGCACATGTTCACTTTAACATTTTTTTTTATTGGAAGTCGTCTATATATTAATACTTGTGTTCCTTCAAAGTACGACAATTATTATCTTGCAACACACTCTGGTAAAAAAGGAAACCGTCCAAATCGTCCAAGATGAAATGCAGAAATTCATCTAAAACCTGTATTAACTTGTTAAATGTTTGCCCTACTGTCCTGAAATCTGACACAGAATTTGATGGGTTTCATTTTTGTAATACACTTGACCTATAAACACACACACACACACACACACACACACACACACACACACACACACACACACTTAGAAAATAAATACTTTAAACATTTTTTCAGGCTGGCAACATTAACTAAAAAGGAACTAGCCAATATCAATTATTCACCAACCATTTTAACCACCAACCTGTCAATCAGATCTGATTCGAGATATCTATCTATCTATCTATCTATCTATCTATCTCAGTCTGCTCATATCTATCTATATATATATCTATATATCTATCTATCTATCTATCGCAGTCTGCTCACATCTATCTATCTATCTTTCTATCTCAGTCTTCTCATATCTATCTATCTATCTATCTATGCTCATATCTATCTATCTATCTATCTATCTATCTATCTATCTAATTCTGCTCCTATCTATCTATCTATCTATCTCAGTTTGCTCATATCTATCTATCTATCTATCTATCTATCTATCTATCTCAATCCTCATCTAAAAAATACAGACAAATAATTTTTTATTCATTTAGCTATTTAATTTAACCGATGAATCTCACTCTAGAGAAAATTTATTTCCCTTCTCTTGGATATTTTGACAATACAATTTTGGGTAAATAGCAGATTAGTGCATTTTTGTAACACACTTGACCTATAAACACACACACACACACACACACACACACACACACACACACACACACACACACACACTTAGAAAATAAATACTTTAAAAAAATTTCAGGCTGGCAACATTGACTAAAAATGAACTTGCCAATATCAATTATTCACCAACCATTTTAACCACCAACCTGTCAATCAGATCTGATTCGAGATATCTATCTATCTATCTATCTATCTATCTCAGTCTGCTCATATCTATCTATCTATCTATCTATCTATCTATCTATCGCAGTCTGCTCACATCTATCTATCTATCTTTCTATCTCAGTCTTCTCATATCTATCTATCTATCTATCTCAGTCTGTTCATATCTATCTATCTATCTATCTATCTATCTATGTAACTATCTATCTATCTAACTGTCAATCAGATTAGTGCATCCTGCACTAAAAAAACAAAAAACAAAACAAAACAAAAAAAAAACGCTAAGCGGTGCCTGCTCAAAATCTGACCTGTGTTAGTTATGAACTCCTTAGCTGTTTGGAAAAGTATGAAAACCCTTACCAACACTCCATCTATTTGTTAAATAATACCACTACTGTTATTATTCAAGGATGGCTTCGACTTTAAATAACCCACGAAGATTGATATGCCATTAAACGAAGGAACCAAAACAAACTTTATATTTCATTTATTTTATTCTATTTTCTTTTTTGTCAAATTCCTCCGATACATTCTCAATCCTGTCGGCTGGGGATTTAAAATACACCGACTGCACCTCTGCAGAGGGGTAATACTCTTCAAATGGGGCCACTTGTTGACCATGGTTGGCGACCTGTGATGCTTAAGGATGGAATCCAGGTGCTGAGCTGTCCATGACATGGAACACTCTACTTTGGCCCCCATTTGGGCTAGATAAGAGGCCACCTTCGATCAATCGGCTAGCAATATCAAGCCGTATCACCTATATGATTGTCTCAACCCTTTTTATCATATGTGCTAGAAAGCAGTGGTGAAGTTCTTCATATCCTGGGAATGACATTAAACACACTGATGATGAGGTTCCAGTTTTGGAGGTTTGGGGAATCTAGAGCATCCCTTCATCACCATTGCTCCCTGGTTCACTCTGACCTTGAGTGGTAGTACCTGTTAGGGTCCCATCGATGGGTTAAATAAATGTGTTTATAAAAAAATTGAGTATCAAATTCAATGGTGCAACCTATCTATTCGACATAAATGTAAAACAGTACTACTTTAATTTTTATTTATTATTAAATTACAACAATCAGTAATTGCAATGACGCCAAATGGCATAGAATTTTTACACACACTTTGCATGTATATATATAAAAGAAAGTTTGGTATCTACGTGTCGACTTATAACTCAGAAACGAGATGTTATTTATATTCGAAATCTTGCATACACCTTGACATTCTTATAACTAAGAAACACACCAAATTTGTTAATTGATTTTTTACTGATTAAGGGATATAATTAATTAATTAAACAAAAATTAAACTATTTACGATAATCGTGACATAGCTGCTGCTGCTAATATAAAAAAAATTCGCTGGCTGCTGCCTGTATCAGCAATGATTTAAAATGACGCCGCTGTTGGTAATTTGAAGTTGACAAGTTTGTGCCCTAATTGTTTCATTTGAAATCAACAGGCAAGGAAGCTCGGTTAAAAAAATAAAATTGTTTAAAAAACGTAAACAAAAAGTGACTATTCTTAAAATAAACGAATATTATGATACACTAATTTTTAGCCTTGTTTATTGTTAAATCATTAATAAAGTTTAGGAATTAATTTCTAAAAATAATATCTTAAAAGTAAACAAAAAGAAATTTCTAAAATAAACATTCTACTATACAAATTTTCGGCGATTTTTTATTTTATTTGATAAATCATTTTCCTCTTATTTTTTCCCTTACTCCTGTTTTTCTTCAATCACTCTCTGGTGTTCCTAATTTTTTTTTAGTCCTCTCATGGACCGGGTACTTTTGCTAGTTTTATATATATGCATATATGTATGTATCTAGGTATATATAATTGATGAATATAGTTTTTTTAAAAATCATCCCTCAATGTAAAAAAAAAAGTTCTTTATATTTGTTTAGAATTGGTGTCTGTTTGGGAACGCAAATAAATGTACACAACAAAGGTTGTATACAATATGGAACACTGCCTTAGTTTTAAATTAAGACCCAGACCCCTACCCATCTTTCCAAAAAGAATTAAAAAAAAACGACAGAAAATGCATTTTATTTTATGAAATTGGTTTATCCTTTAAAAAATTAATTTGGAACTTTGTGGTGTAATGGTCATAGTCATAGGAAATGGACTTGCTGATTTGAGTTCAAATCCTTGGCGAGGCTGATTGTATTTTTCACAATAGCTAATACCCTCGGGAAAGGTATGCATCTAACTATTTTCACTCAAGCTATGGGTAATATGCCATAAAACAAAAGAAAGCAAACCAAATCTTTCTTTCTTTAACATCTTCTTTCTTCCTTAATTTCTTCATTCATTTTTCTTTTTCTTCAATTCTTTTTAACTTGTTTTCATTATTTTTCTTTCTTTCTTTCTTTCTTTCTTTCTTTCTTTCTTTCTTTCATTCCCCCCCTTTTCTTAGTTCTTTATTTCTTCTTTAAATTACTAGTTCTTCAGTGTATCTCCTTCATTTCCGTCTTCCTTAATTTAATCCTTCATTTTTCTTCCTTTTTTGCCAGCCTCTTTCCCTACATTCCTTTCTTTCTTTCTTTTTTGTCTCCCCTCTTTATTTTCCTTCTTTTATTCCTTTATCCAATCTTCCTCTTCTTTCGTTCTTTATTCCTTATTTTCCTTTCCTTTCGTTCTTTCTTTTTCTCCTTACTTTCTTCATGCTTTAATTCACTTCTTACTTCCCTGCCTCTTCATTCTCCTTCCTTCGTTCGTTCGTTCCTTTATTTCATTCTTCCTTCCTTCTTTCTTCCTTCCTTGCTTGCATCTTCCCATGCATTCGTTCTCTCTTTCTTTTTGTCTCTGCAAAATCCAGCGACCTTTTTCAATTCCTAATTCTTTTCCTTCGTTTCCGTCGTTATCTACTTCCTTCATGAAACCACTCCTTCATTCTAACTTCTGTTTTTCTTCGGTTTCTTCTAATTTTCTTTTTCTCTCTCTTTTTCTTTTTCTTTCTTTGGGGGTGTATTGTGTAATGGCTGTAATAATTGTCGTAGAAAATGGATACAGCAAACCGAGTTCAAATCATGGACACGACTGGTTGCATTTTATTTATTTATTTAATTTTTCTTCTTCTTTAACTTTTCTTCTTTCCTTCTTGATTTCATTCTTCTTTTGTGGCTTCTTTTTTTCATTAATTACTTCATTCACCTTAGTCGCCTTTTCATTCATTAATTCCTTTTCATATCTCCTTCTGTTTTCCTTCTTTTTCCCTTCCTTCTTTTCTTTCATCTCTTTCTTTATCGTTTTTCATTCTTCTTATTTTCTTCTTTCTTTTCGCTTTTTATTTTCTCATTTTGAAAAAAAGAAAGAAAGAAAGAATACAACAAAAACATTTTATCTTTCACCCGTTCTTAAGTCTTCTCATTCATTTCTTCTTATTTTGTTGATTCTTTCATTCATAATAGATTACTGTTCCTTCATCTATTCTATCTCATATTATTTCCTTCATTTCTTTTCCTTCATCTTTTTCTTCATTGCTTTCATTATTTTTCTACTTCTTTCTTTTCATTTTTCCTTTCTTTTATCTTTTGAATATCTCTTTCTGTTTAGTTTTTTTTCTTTTTCCTTTATTTCTTTCATCTTTTCTTCATTGCTTTTCATTATTTTTCTACTTCTTTCTTTTCATTTTTCCTTTCTTTTATCTTTTGAATATCTCTTTCTGTTTAGTTTTTTTTCTTTTTTCCTTTATTTCTTTCATCTTTTTCTTCATTGCTTTTCATTATTTTTCTACTTCTTTCTTTTCATTTTTCCTTTCTTTTATCTTTTGAATATCTCTTTCTGTTTAGTTTTTTTCTTTTTTCCTTTATTTCTTTCATCTTTTTCTTCATTGCTTTCATTATTTCTCTTTTCTTTCATTTTTCTTTCTTTTATCTTTTGAATATCTCTTTCTGTTTAGTTTTTTTCTTTTTTCCTTATTTCTTTCATCTTTTTCTTCATTGCTTTTCATTATTTTTCTACTTTCTTTCTTTTCATTTTCTTTTATCTTTTGAATATCTCTTTCTGTTTAGTTTTTTTTTCTTTTTCCTTTATTTCTTTCATCTTTTTCTTCATTGCTTTTCATTATTTTCTACTTCTTTCTTCATTTTTCCTTTCTTTTATCTTTTGAATATCTCTTTCTGTTTAGTTTTTTTCTTTTTTCCTTTATTTCCTTCATCTTTTTCTTCATTGCTTTTCATTATTTTTCTTTGTTTAATGGTATATGCCAAAGCTATCATCCTTCTAGAAGAACAGTAGTCGTACTATTTAACCCATAGCTGGGGGATGAGGGAGTTTATACCTTTCTCCAAGGATATTAGTCTGAAAAGGAACATAATAGCGCAATTGGAGTTTTAATTTGCTTACTACAATATCACAGTGCAGCGTGTCAGCCATTATGCCATAAGGACTCTCCCCAGTACTTATCTGTGTTGCATCTATGGGTATGATATTTCCATGATTTCCCAGCATCTCCATCCAGCCTAACATTGTATTATTTTGGTGTAAGAATATGACATTCGGCTGCAATCTTGTTTTACTCGTTAATTAATTGTAGATCTGATTTTCTGACGTGGATTTGGTGATCGTATGTATCTTAAAATCCAAGAGAGTAAATATTCTTGTTTGTGCATATACTATTTATCAACATGGACATATGTTTATTACTTGAACTAGCAAATATATGCACTCTCCGGGTGCAAGTATTTAAGTTTTAATGTAATAAAATATCATATTAAATTAGAAAGGCTAAATAAAATAAAAATATATTAAATTAGAAAACTAAATAAGAATGCAGATAAAAAGATTAGTAACAGAGGGGGTATGATTGAAAAATAGAACAACTTTGAAACTAACTCTTCCATCATTTTCCATTACTCCCTTCTTTCATTGGTAAATTTTCCTAATTTAACTATTTAGTTAAAATAGGAAATAAAGAATAAAATTGTAGTTATTTCTTCTTGCTAATGGATTTCTTTTAAGATTTATCCCCGAGATTTTTGCTCATATTCAATAAGGTAAAACCAAACAATTATAAATCAATAATACTAAGCATATATTTATTAAAATCACATTTTTAATATCAATATGCAAATTAGCCTTCCCGTTAACACTGTAAACAGCTATTTTGTTGTATATATAAACATAATTGTATGTTGTTAGTATGTTGATATGGTCAACAGTGGCTTCGGCCTCTGGACCATTGATATAATTAACAGCGTCGATCCCAGGGGGCCATCCCCCCCCAGGCAACACCTGCCCCCTTGATTTAAAGGGGCAGGGCTGGGTTTATTGCCCAGTGCCTGAGGCGCCCCCTTGAGGGGGAATGCCGACGGGATCGACGCAATTTTTCACCTGCCACCCCATGAGTCTCGGCTTGTGGGTGGTCCCACATAAATAGGGCCTTTGTGCCTGACCCGTACAAGTGGGGTACGTGGAAAATATCATGTTGATATGGTCAACAGTGGCTTCGGCCTCTGGACCATTGATATAATTAACAGCGTCGATCCCAGGAGGCCATCCCCCAGGCAACACCTGCCCCCTTGATTTAAAGGGGCAGGGCTGGGTTTATTGCCCAGTGCCTGAGGCGCCCCCCTTGAGGGGGAATGCCGACGGGATCGACGCAATTTTTCACCTGCCACCCCATGAGTCTCGGCTTGTGGGTGGTCCCACATAAATAGGGTCTTTGTGCCTGACCCGTACAAGTGGGGTACGTGGAAAATATCATGTAGATATGGTTAACAGTATTAATAATGTAGAATAATTTTATTAATAATAGAGGTTAAAATAAAAATAAAATCATTGAGAATGTGATGTCAATAACTAAGGGAATTGTAACTTGAGTAGTGATATAATTTCGGTTACAGACAAAAAAGCACACAATCTCCATTATAATAAGATAACAATTATATTCTTTTGGTGTAAGTATATTACATTCGGTTATTACACGACTGAACGTTTCTTCTCAGTTACCGTATAACCGTTACTTCATATTTTTTTATTTAGTTTTTATTCATTCTTTTCTATTTTTCTCAAATATCTAAGTTAGGAGGCGTGTGTTGCTGTAATAGTTACCGTCGTAGGAATCGGACACGACGAGACAAGTTCAAATACTGGATGAGGCTGTTTGCATTTCCCATAACGTTAATAAACTTGGGAAAGGTATGAATCCAACTATTTCCCCTGCTGCTATGGGCAAATAATGGGGCAAGCTGGGCTCTTTAACCTTGGGTAGGCAACCAGTCTAGAAGAAGGAAAACTCTGAATTCAAACCTGTTAAATTCCACTAAAGAAATCGGGCTTGTGTTACATCCTGCTCGTGCGGAGGGGTTTGGTATATATATATATATATATATATATATATATATATATATATATATGCAAGTTTGGATAGTGTAGACCAGTGGTTTCCAACCTTTATTGGCATCTCTAAAATCCTGAATCTTCCCTCTATGACATATAATATTTAATTTACTATAATATATATATATAGATATAAGTCGGTATCAGCCAATCGATGAAGGAATCTATCCCCTTTTCCATGGCGCTTGACCAAGGAGATTGTTTTGGCGTCTGATAAGGAACGGCACACCTACCATCCGCTCATCACTTTATTGCAGAGGGGTAAGACTCCACCAATGGGGCCACCTGTTGGCCGTGGGTGGTGACCAGTGATGTTTAAGGATGGATCCAAGGTGGCTGAGCAGTCAATGACTTGCAATACTCCCCTTTGGCCCTATCTTGGGCTAGACGGTCGGTCAGAATGAGCCCCTACGCTCAATCGGCTGGTCACGTCAAGCCCTAGCACCTATATGATTGACCCGACCCTTTTGCCCTTATGGCAAGCCCCAAACCTTTTTATCATATGGATTTTAGAAGAAGGTGCTTGAGGGTCTACATGTCCTGTGAATGACGTTAAACTCACACTAATGGTGAGGTTCCAGTTCTGGAGGGTTAGGGAATGTGGAGCAGCCCTTTATCACCATTGCCCCCTCTACCTGTTAGGGTTCCATCTATGGGTTAAATAGAAAAATGTGTTTTTATGAAAAAAAATTGATTACCCATTAAAAAGTAATATATTTCCAAAATTTGTCGGCATTAAATGACCCACTGAGGTTGATATGCCGTAAAACAAAACAAACCAAACCAACCAATAATCTTCTGTATTATTTTTCTTTTTCCTTCTTTTTTTTGTATTTCCGTTCTCTCTTCTTTTTCTTTATTTTCATTCTCTCCTTTCTCTTCTCTTTTAATCATCTTCCGCCTTCTTTCGTTATATTTTCTTTCCTTCTTTTCTTTCATATTTTTCTTCGTTATTTTTTATTCTTTTTCTTTCTTCCATTCCTTTCTATTTTCTTTCTATTTTCTTTCTTTCCTCTTTTTATCTCTTGCTTCTTCTTCTTCTTCTTCTTCTTCTTCTTCTTCTTCTTCTTCTTCTTCTTCTTCTCGTTCACATAGCCCGGTGATTATTGTCCCCTACCCCCACCGGCCTTTGCAATAAAATCTGCTCTTACATCAATTCTCAACGCTACCAAAATTGTATTCCAAAGCAAACTATCCCCACTACCCACTCTTTCACACCTTCTCAAACATTTTCCTCATTCCATGACACCCCCACCGCCACCAGCCCAACACACCGCGATTCCCCCCCCCCCCTCAGTTTCAAAACGTCCACAAAAGGCTCCACCCAGCCATTGTGATCCAGCGACACTTGGATCTATCGATCGGAATAATCGCTGTTAGGAAGTGCTTTTGTGATCGACGTCTCTGTGCAAATGGCACGCTGTACTGTTGGGGACAAGAGAGTTTACGCTCTAAGAAGCTCCGGATGATGGCGAAAAAAAAAAAGAAAAAAGAAAAGAAAAAGGGAGAAAAGAAAAAGAAAGAAGAAAACGATCTGGTCACATTGGATACGAAAGAGAGAGAGAGAGAGAGAGAGAGAGAGAGAGAGAGAGAGAGAGACGAGAGAGAGAGAGAGCAGAGAGGTGGGGTTGACGGATGGACAGTTAAGCTGGGTCACTTGCTTTGACAATAGATTCCCGGCATGCACACAGAGAAAGATTTGGGAAGGGGGTCGGACGTCAGAGGACATTGGTGGGCGTAGATCGTGTCATGGTCATCTAGATAGAAAGCGGTTTTAAACTCGCAACATTTCGAATGGACACAGAAGGTTCCAATATTAATAGATGTTTTAACGCCCACACAATGGCAAATACTGTCTTACGAATTGCCTAGAAATATCTATAGATATGCATCCAGTTATATGGTTCCAAATGTCCTATCTAATACTAACAATATGCACCCAGTTATATGGTTTCAAGCATTTTTATCTAATACAAATAATTTGCACACAGTTATATGGTTTCAAGTATTCCTATCTAATACTAATAATCTGCACACAGTTATATGGTTTCAAGCATTTTTATCTAATACATATAATATACACAGTTATTTGGTCTTCAAGTATTATCTAAACGTAATAATACTAACTGTACTATTAGATTGGTTTACTTATCTGGTTAAGCATTCTTATCTAATACAAATAATATACACAGTTATTTGGTTTCAAGTATCTAAACTAATATATAATCTGCACACAGTTATTGGTTTCAAGCTTTCTATCTAATACAAATAATATACACAGTTATTTGGTTTCAAGTATTCTAAATTAATACGATAATATGCATGCAGATATATATTTTCAAGTATTCCTATATTAATGCAATAATATACACACAGTTATATTCAATCTAAACTATAGTGGTACACAGTTAACTATGCTTTCAAATATTTCTATGCTAATACAATAATCTATTGCATAAGATAGGTTCAATATTCCTATCTAATACAAATAATCTAATGCATAGATATGCTTTCAAATATTCCTATTCTTAATACACAATAATCTATGCATAAGATATGCTTTCAAATTATTCTATCTAATACAAATAATCTATGCATAAGATATGCTTTCAAATATTTTCTATCTAATACAAATAATCTATGCATAGTAGCTTTCAAATATTCTATTAATACAATAATCTACGCATAATATCTTTCAAATATTCTATCTAATAAAAAATAATCTATGGCATAAGATATGCTTTCAATATTCCCTATCTTAATACAAATAATCTAACGCATAAGATATGCTTTCAAATATTTCTATCTATACAAATAATCTATGCATAGATATGCTTTCAAATATTTCTATCTAATACAATATCTACGCTAAGATATGCTTTCATATTGTCTATCTAATACAAATAATCTATGCTATAAGATATGCTGTTTCAAATATTCCTATCTATAAATAATCTATGCATAAAGATCATGCTTTCAAATATTCCCTATCTAATACAAATAATCTCGCTAGATATGCTTTCAAAATATATCTAACTACAAATAATCTATGCATATATGCTTTCATATTCCCTATTCTAATACAAATATCTACGCATAAAGATATGCTTTCAACTATTTCATCTAATACAAATATCTATGCATAAGATATGCTTTCAAATATTCCTATCTAATACAAATAATCTATGCATAAGATATGCTTACAAATATTTCTATCTAATACAAATAATCTAAATGCATAGATATGCTTTTCAATATTCCCTATCTAATACAAATAATCTACGCATAAGATATGCTTTCAAAATTCCCTATCTAATACAAATAATCTACGCATAAGATATGCTTTCAAATATTCTATCTAATACAATAATCTATGCATAAGATATGTTCAAAATTATTTCTATCTAATACAAATAATCTACGGCATAAGATATGCTTTCAAATATTCCTATCTGATTACAATAATCTATGCATAAGATATGCTTCAAATATTTCTATCTAATACAAATATCTACGCATAAGATATGTTTCAAATATTCCTATCTAATACAAATAAATCTATGCATAAGATATGCTTTCAAATATTTCTATCTAATACAAATAATCTACGCATAAGATATGCTTGTCAAATATTGCTATTAATAGCAAATAATCTATGCATAAGATATGGTTTTAAAATATTCCTATCTAATACAAATATATCTATTGCATAAGATATGCTTTCAAATTTCCTATCTATATACAAAAATCTCGCATAAGATATGTTTCAAATATTCCTATCTAATACAAATAATCTATGCATAAGATATGCTTTCAAATATTTCTATCTAAATACAAATAATCTACGCATAAGATATGCTTTCAATATTCCTAATCTAATATAATAATCCTATGCCATGATATCGGTTTTAAATATTCCTATCTAATAAAATATCTTATCATAAGAGTTGGCTTTCAAATATTTCTACTAATACAGTATCTACGATAAGATTGTTTCAAATATTTCCTATCTAATACAAGATAATCGATCATAAGATATGCTTCAAATATCCTATTAAATACAAATAATTATGCCATAAGATATTGGTTGTTAAATATTCCTATCAAATACAAATAATTGATGAGCATAGAGTATGCTTTCAAATATTTCTATCTAATACAAATAATCTATGCATAAGATTATGCTTTCAAATATTTCTATCTAATAAAAAAATAATCAATCGCATAAGATATGCTTTCAAATATTCTATCTAGATACAAATAATCTATGCCATAAGATATGCTTTCAATATTTCTATCTAATACAAATAAGTCTACTGCATAAGATATGCTTTCAATATTTCTATCTAATACAAATAATCTATGCATAGTATGCTTTCAATATTTCTATCGTAATACAAATAATCTACTGGCATAAGATATGCTTTCAAATATTTCTATCTAATAATCCATAAAATATGCTTTCAAATATTTTCTATCTAATACAATATCTATGCATAGATATGCTTTCAAATTTCTATCAAGATACAATACATCTATGCATAAGATTGGTTTAATATTCTTCATATACAATAATCTAATGCATAAGATATGCTTTTCAATATTTCTATCTAATCAACTAACATCTATGCATAAGATATGCTTTCAAATATTTCTATCATAATACAATACAGAAAGTCTTATGCATAAGTACTGCTTTCAAATATTTCTATCTAATACAAAATAATCTATGCAATTAAGTATGCTTTCAAATTTTTATCTAATACGACCAATAATCTACGCATCAAGATATGCTTTCCAAATATTTCTATCTAAATACAAATAATCTATGCTATAGATACTTTCAAATATGTTTATCTTACAAATACATCTAATGCATAAGATATGGTTTTAAATCTATCAATACAAATAATCTAGCATTAAGATATGCTTTCAATATATTTTCTATCTACTACAATAATCTATGCATAAGATATGCTTTCAATATTTCTAATTAATCAAATAATCTACGCATAAGATATGCTTTCAAATATTTCTATCTAATACAAATAATCTATGCATAAGATATGCTTTTCAAATATTTCTATCTAATACAAATAATCTATGCATAAGATATGCTTTCAATATTCTATCTAATACAAATAATCTATGCATAATATGCTTCAAATATTTCTATCTAATACCAAATAATCTATGCATAAGATATGGCTTTCAAATATTTCTATCTATACAAATATCTAGTTGCATATGATATGCTTTCAAATATTCTATCTAATACATAATCTATGCATAAGATTGCTTTCAAAGTATTGTCTATCTAAAAATAATCTACGCATAAGATATGCTTCATAATATTTCTATCTAATACAAATAATCTAATGCATAAGATAGTGCTTTCAATAATTTTATTTAATACAAATAATCTATGCATAAGGATATGCTTTCAAATATTTCTATCTAATACAAATAATCTACGCATAAGATATGCTTTCCAAATATTTCTATCTAATCAATAATCTATGGCATAAGTATGCTTTCAAATATTTCTATCTAATACAATAATCTATGCATAAGATAGCTTTCAAATATTTCTATCTAATACAAATAATTACGCGATACTTGTACAGAATATTTCTAGTCTATACAAATACAATCTGATGCATAAGATATGCTTTCAAATATTCCTAATTAATACAAATAATCTATGCATAAGATATGGTTTTTAAATATTCCTATCAAATACAAATAATCTTGCAATAAGATATGCTTTCAAATATTTCTATCTATACAAAATAATCTATGCATAAGATATGCTTTCAAATATTTCTATCTATACAATAATCTACGCATTACAGATATGCTTCAAATATTTCTATCTATACAATAATCTATGCATAAGACTATGCTTTCAAATATTTCTTGTAATACAAATAATCTACGCATAAGATATGCTTTCAAATATTTCTATCTAATACAAATAATCTATGCAGTAAGATATGCTTCAAATATCCCTACTAATACTAATATCTGCACAACAGTTATACGATTTCAAATATTTCTATCTAATACTGTTAATATGCACACAGCTATATGGTTTCGACTCTTTCTATCTAATACTATTAATTGCAACGCACACACACACACACACCACACACACACATATATAATATATATATATATGGTTTCAAGTATTCCTATCTAATACCAATAATATACACACCTTTATATTGTATCAATTTTCCTATCTAATAGTACAGTACATCTGGCATGCACAGAGTTTATTGGTGGTAGACATCAAAAGAAAAACCAAATCGTTGGTGTGGATGGCTCATCAGTTAGAAGCGGTTTTAAACTCGGAGAATTTCGAATTGACACAGAAAGTTCCAATATTTTTGACTAGAAGCGACTACCCGGCACATCCTGGGTAGAGGAGATAAAACCAAAAAAGAACCCCCCCCCCAAAAAAAACAACCCAAAGTGGTATAAATGATTAGCAACCTAGTCTTGCAGACACATTACTACTGAATAGCGATTTTAATCCTCGCAGGAAGCCCCATAAAAATCCCCAAGTAAAAATAACTGATCTGAAAAAAAATGAATAAATAAAAGAAATATATTGTTTTACGCTTACATACAGATTTGTTTAAATTTGAGATTCAGATGTCTTAAATCCATATCTTTCTTCTTAAATTTTCTTCTTTCTTTTCTTCTTTCTTTCTTTTTTTTCTTTCTTTTCAATAAATTCCAGACCTTTTTCTTCTTCTTCCTCTCTTTCTCTCTTTATTTGTTCTTTGGTTTTTTATTTATTCTTTCTGATTCTTCCTTATTTCTGTTTTACCTGTTCTTTCCTTCCTCCTCTCTTTCTTTCTTTATTCCATCTTTTTCTTTCTTTCTTTCTTTCTCTCTTTCTTTCTTTCTTCTTTCTTTCTTTTCTGTATGACGTATGTATGTATGTATGTCTCTTAAAGTCTATTTCTGTCTTGCTTGTTCTTTCTTTCTTTCTCTTTCTTTCTTTTTATTCTCTTATTCCATATCTTTCTTTTTACTTCCAATTTTTCTTTTTTACTTTCTTTTTTTCTTCTGTATTATGATGTATATCTTTTACATTATGTATCTTTCTGTCTTTCTTTCTTTCTTTCTTTCTTTCGTTCTCTTTCTTTCTGTCTTTCTTTCTTTCGTTCACTTGCTTCACCCACCAGGAAATCTTTTACAATATATTTTCATTTTTTTTCTTCATCTTCCTCACTACGTTGTTTTCTTCTTTTACATCTATTACACAGCGAGGTTAAGTATCTGGTCGGCATCCTTAGTTCCAGATGTAATAAGTAAGTAAGCAAGCCAATAAGAATCCGGTGTTAGAGTATTCTTTGTAAGTCTACGTCCAAGAGAATCCAAGTGTCAATGACATAATTTAGAATGGTGCCTCTATTAATACAGCAGAAGCAGCAGCAGCAATTGGACAATAGAATGCCTTCGTGGTCCGTGGTAGTCAACGGGTCTATATTTAGGAGTGACCTTTGCCCCATGCCTTATATCACAAATAATTCAACACCTGTCATAGCTCATCTCTATAGAAAGCTGTTTAAAGTCGAAACATTTCGAATGGATATAGCAGGTTCAAGTATTGATAGATGTTTTAACACCTACACATGGCAGCGACTGATTACGAGCTGTTGGAGATTGTTGTGCGCTTTTGGGCCCGGAACGAGTCCTTGTCCAGGTAAAAGCCAGCATGGAAACATTGGCGCAACTAGATCTTCCTCGTAAGTTTTCTCGGTGTCCAGGACACTGGGAAGAGTCATTGTCATAACCTGATTCCAGGAATGTAGTGAAGTTTGCGAGAAAGTTGCCAATATTTATAGACGCAATTAGATGGTTTCAAGTATTCCTATCAAATACAATAATATACACACAATTAGATGGTTTCAAGTATTCCTATCTAATACAATTAATATCACACAATTAGATGGTTTATCAATATTCCTATCTAATACAAATAATTTGAATATAGCTATATGGTTTCAAGTATTCCTATCTAATACAATATTTGAATACAGCTATATTGTTTCAAGTATTCCTACTACATAGAAATAATCTGCGCATGAAATTAGTTTCAGTATTCTATCCTAATAATATATAATAAGTACAGCAGCTATATGTGGCTTCAAGTATTCCTATCTAATACCACTAATGATAACACACATTATACGGTTTCCTAGTATTCTTATCTAATACTTTCTCACTATGCACACAGATATAATGGATTTCAGTATTCCTTCTTAATACATAACTACTATGCACACAGCTATATTTCTTCTACAAATGAATTACGTCCACAGTATATGTTATTAAGAAGGAATAACTGAAATCCGCATAATTGTGTGCATAGTGAGAGTATCTAAGATAAGATACAGAGAACCATATAATTTTTGGGTGTGGTTATTATTGGTATTAGATAGGTAATACTTGAAGGCCATATAGCTGTGTACTTAATATTATTATTAGAGTAGATACTGAAACTAATATTTTATTGCGCAGATTATTTCTATTGAAGATAGGAATACTTGAAACATATTAGCTGATCAAAATTATTTGTATTAGATAGGATGACTTTGACGCATATAGCTATATTCAATTATTTGTATTAGATAGGAATACTTAAAACCATCTAATTGTGTGTATATTATTTGTATTAGATTAGGAATACTTGAAACCATGCTAATGGTGTATTATTATTTGCTATTTTGAATAGGGAATAGCTTGGAAGACCATCTAATTGCGTTCTCAATATTGGCAACTTTCTCGAAACTTCACTACATATCTCCTGGAATCAGGTTATGACAAATGACTCTTCCCATGATGTGTCCTGGACACGGAAATCACGAGAAGAATCTAGTTGCGCCAATGATCATGCTGGGGCTTTTTAACCTGGTACGGCGACGTCGGTGTCCGGCCAAGCGCACACAATTCTCAACAGCTGCGTAAGTCAGATCGCTGCCATTGTGTAGGTGTTAAACATCTATCATAGCATGTGAACCTATGAGCTATATCGCAGAATTAGAATGCTTTCGACTTTTAACAGCTTTCCCCTATAGAGATGCTAATGACAGTGTTGAGATACTTGTGTTAGGCCATGGCAATATGGTACTCCTAAATATAGACCCGTGAGCTACCGACGTGACCACTAGTGCGAAGGCGCATTTCTCTATTGTCCTCAATTGCTGCTGCTGCTTCTGCGTGTATTAATTAGAGGCACATTCTACAACATTAATGTCATTGCACTTGGATTCTCTTTGACGTGTAGACTTACAAAGATACTCTAACACCGGATTCTTATTGGCTTTGCTTACTTACTTATACATCTGGAACTAAGGATGCCGCCGAATACTGTACTCGCTGTGTAATAGATAGTCAAGAAGGAAACAACGTGTGAGGAAGTATGAAGAAAAAATGAAAATATATGTAAAAAGATTGTCCTGGTGGGTTGAGCAAGTGAACGAAAGAAAGAAAGACAGGAACAGAAAGAAAGAACGAAAGAAGAAAGAAAGAGAAAGAAAGACAGAAAGACTATATTAACTGTTTAAAAGAAAATTTAAACCCCATACATAATCAGAAAGAAAAATGAAAGTAAAAAGAAAAAAACTTGGATAGTTAAATAAGAAAGATATGAATTTGAAGAAAGAAAGAAAGAAAGAGAAGAAAAGAAAGAACAGAGCAAGCAGAAATGCTTTAAGAGACCATCATGTAACATACATCGTACATACAGAAAGAAGAAAAGAAAGAAGAAAGAAAGAGAGAAAGAAAGAAGAAAGAAACAAGGAGGAATAAGAAGAAAGAGAGGAAGGAAGAAACATGTTAACAGAAATAAGAAGGTAGAAGAATCGAGTCAAAGAAATAAAAGTAAACCAAAGACAAATAAAGAGAGAAAGAGAGGAAGAAGAAGACAAGGCGTCTGGAATTTATTTGAAAAAAGAAAAAAAGAAAGAAAGAAAGAAAGAAGAGAAAGAGAAAAATTGAAACAGAGAGAGAAAGGAATATGGATTTAAGACATCCTGGAATCTCAAAATTTAAACAAATCTGTTATGTAAGCGTAAACGAATATATTTTTGCTTTTTATTTATTCATTTTTTTTCAGATCAGTTTTTTTAAACTGTGGGGAGTTTTTAAGGGGCCTTCCTGCGAGATTAAAAATCGATATCAGTAGGAGGAATGTGTCTGGCAAGACTAGGTGCTAATACATTATACACTTTGGGTTGTGTTTTTTTTTTGGGGGGGGGTTCTTTTTTTGGGTTTTTGTTTTTAATCTCCTCTAACCCCAGGATGTGCCGGGGTAGTCGGCTTCTAGATCAATATAATATGTGGAACTTTTGTGTCGAATTCGAAAATTTCCGAGTTTAAAACCGCTCTAGAACTTGTGAGCCATCCACACCACGCTTTGGTTTGATTCTTCTTGAATGTCTACTCACCAATAAATGTCTGTGTGTGCCTGCATGCCAGGATGTAGCTGTACTATTAGATAGGAAAATTTGAATACATATAAGGTTGGTATAATTATATGGTATTAGAATAGGAATAACGTGATACCATATATATAGTATATAATTATTTGTGTGTGTGTGGGTGTGTGTGTGTGTGGTGCATATTAGAGTGTAAATTAGACTAGCAAAGTAGTCGAAACCTATAGCTGTGGTGCTATATTAACAGTGATTAGATAGAAAATTTGAAATCGTATAACTGTGTGCAGATTTATTAGTTTAGATGGGAATAGTTTGAAAAGCATATCTTATGCATTAAGATTATTTGTATTAGATGAATTTGAAGAAGCAATCTTTATGCGTAATTATTTGTATTAGAAGAATAGAATTATTATGAAAAGCATATCTATGCTAGATTTTTGTATTAGATAGAAATATTTAAAAGCATATCTTATGCGTAGATTAATTTGTGAGTTAGATAGAAATGAATTGTGAAAGCATAGTCTTATCATAGATTATTTGTTATTAGATAGAATATTTGAAGCATTATCTTATGCATAGATTATTTGTATTGATAGGAATATTTAACCATACTTTATGCATAGTTATTTGTTAATTGAGATAGAATATTTGAAACAATTTATGCATGAGATTATTTGTTATAGATAGAAATAGTTTGAAAGCATAGCTGTATGCGTAGGATTTAATTTGTAGTTAGATAGAAATATTGAAGCATATTTTATGCATAGATTCTTTTGTAAATTAGATAGAAATAGTGTTGAAAGCATATCTTATGCATAGATATTTGTATTAGATAGAAGATAGTTTGAAGAGCATATCTTATGCGTAGATTATTTGTATTAGATAAGAAATATTTGAAAGCATATCTATGCATAGATTATTTGTTATTAGATAGAAATATTTGAAAGTCATAATCTTATGCAATAGATTATTATGTATTAGATAGAAATTTTGAAAGCATAATCTTATGCGTAGATTATGTTAGTAGAAATATTGAAAGCATATCTTTGCATAGAATTATTTGTATTAGAAGAAATATTGAAAGCATATCTTATCTGATTATTTGTATTAGATAGAATATTTGAAAGCAGTATCTTATGCGTGTTTGTGTATAGATAGAAATATTGAAGCATATCTTATGCATAGATCTATTTTGTATAGATGATAATATTTGAAAGCATATCTTATGCGTTAGATTATTTTGTATTAGATAGAAATATTTGAAAAGCATATCTTATGCATAGATTATTTGTATTAGATAGAAATATTTGAAGCATATCTTTATGGCGTAATTATTTGTTTAGATCGAAATATTTGAAAGCATATCTTATGCATAAGATTATTTGTATTAGAATAGGAAATATTTGAAGCATATCTTATGCATAGATATTTGTAATTTGATGGAATATTAAAACCAATCTTACTGCATAGATTAATTTGTATTAGATAGAAATATTTGAAGCATATCTTATGCCATATAAATTAAAGATTATTTGTATTAAGAATAGAAATATTGAAAGCATATCTTATGGCGTAGATTATTTGTTATTAGATAGAAATATTTGAAAGCATATCTTAAATGCATAGATTATTTGTTTAGATAGCAAATATTAAGGCATATCTTGATGCGTGAGATTGATCTTGTATTAGATAGAAATATTTGAAGCAACTTATGCATAGAATTTATTTGTATTAGATAGAAATATTTGAAAGGCATATCTATGGCATACGATATTTGTATTTGGTAGAATATTTAAACCAATATCCTTATGCATAGATTATATTGTATTTGATAGGAAATATGAAAGCATTCTTATCATAGATTATTTGTATTAGATGAAACTATTCTGAAAGCATATCTTAAATGCATAGATTATTTGTAATAGATAAGAGAATATTTGAAAGCATATCTTATGCGTAGATTATTTGTATTAGATAGAAATATTTGAAAGCATATCTATGCATAGATTATTTGTATTAGTAGAAATATTAAAGCATATCTTATGCTAGATTATTTGTATTAGATAGAAATATTTGAAGCATATTCTTATGCATAAGTTATTTGTATTGATAGTAAATATTTGAAAGCATCTTATGCGTAGATTAATTGTTTAGATAAAATATTTGAAAGCATAATCTTATGCATAGATATTTTGTATAGATAGAAATATTTGAAAGCATATCTTATGCATAGATTCTTTGTATTGAATAGGATCATTTAAAACCATATTTTGCATAGATTATTCTGTATATCAGATAGGAATATTTGAAAGCAATATCTTATGCATAGATTTTTGTATTAGATAGGAATATTTGAAACCATATCTTATGCCGTAGATTATTTGTATTAGATAGAAATATTTGAAAGCATAATTTATGCATAGATTATTTAGTATTAGATTAGGATATTTAAAACCATAATCTTATGCCATAGATTATTTATATTAGATAGAATATTTGAAGCATATCTTATGCCGTAGATATTTTATTGATGAATATTTGAAGCATATCTTATGCATAGATATTTGTATTAGTTTAGGAATATTATGAACATATCTTATGCGTAGATTATTTGTATTAGATAGAAATATTGAAAGATATCTTATGCATAGATTATTTGTATTTTTTTGGGGTGAAGTGA
>CM042178.1:22810231-22816223 GCA_023376005.1 Doryteuthis pealeii | reverse complement strand
CTTTCTTCTTTCTTTCTTTCTTCACTCTGCCAATTATATGTTCTTTCTTTTCTTCTTTCTTTTCTTATCTTACTCTGTAATATTATGTCTCTCTTTCTTTCTTTCTCTTCACTCTGTAATATGTTTCCTTCTTTCTTTCTTTCTTCTTTTTTCTTTCACTCTGCAATATATTTCTCCTCTTTCTTTCTTCTTCTTTCACTCTCGCAATATATTTCTCTCTTCTTTCTTTCTTTCTTTTCCACTCTGTAATATTATGTTCTCTCATTCTTTCTTTCTTCCCTCTGTAATATATGTTCTTTCTTTCTTCTTTCTTTCTTTCTTTCTTTCTTTCACTCTGATAATATATTTCTCTCTTCTTCTTCTTTCTTTCTTTCTTTCTTTCTTTCACTGTGCAATATATTGTTCTCTCTTCTCTTCTTTCTTTCTTTTCACTCTGACATTATATGTCTCTCTTCTTCTTCTTTCTTCACTTCTGCCGTATATTCTCTCTTTCTTTCTTTCTTCTTCACTCTGCAATAAAGTTCTCTCTTTCTTTTTTCTTTCTTTCTTTCACTCTGATAATATATGTCTCTCTTTCTTCTCTTCTATTCCCCTCTGTTAATATATGTTCTTTCTTTCTTTCTTACTTTTCACTCGCAATATATGTTCTCTCTTCTTCTTTCTTTCCTTTCACTCTGCAGTATATGTTTCTCCTCATGTCTTTCTTTCTTTATTTCCACTCTGCAATATATGTTCTCTCTTTCTTTCTCTTCTTTCTTTCACTCTGCAATATATGTTCTCTCTTTCTTTCTTCTTTCTTTCACTTGTAATATATGTTCTCTCCTTCTTCTTTCTTTCCTCTGTAATATTCAGTTCTTTCTTCTTCTTCTCTTTCACTCTGCAATATATGTTCTTTCTTTCTTCTCTTTCTTTCTTACTCTGTAATATATGTTCTCTCTTCTTTCTTTCTTTCTTTCACCTGTAATTATGTGTTCTTTCTTTCTTCTTTCCTTTCTTTCACTCTGCAATATATGTTCTTCTCTTCTTCTTTCTCTTTCACTCTGCAATATAGTTCTCTCTTCTTTCTCTCTTCACTCTGTAATAATGTTCTCTCTTTCATTTCTTCTTTCCCTCATTTAATATATGTTCTTCTTTCTTCCTTCTTTCTTTCTTTCTTTCTCACTTCTGTAACTATATCGTTCTCTCTTCTTTTCTTTCTTTCTTCTTTCTTCTCACTGCTGCAATATATGTTCCTCTTCTTCTTTCTTTCTCACTCTGCAATATAGTTTCTCTCTTTCTTTCTCTTTCTTTCACTCTGTAATATATGTTCTCCTCCTTTCTTTCTTCTTTCCCTCTGTAATATATCTCTTTCTCTTTCTTTCTTTTCGATCTGGCAATATATGTTCTTCTCTTTCTTCTTTTCTGTTCTTTCACTCTGAAATACTGTTCTCTCTTTCTTCTTTCTTTCTTTCACTCTCTGTAATATATTTCTCTCTTCTTTTCTTTCTTTCTTCTTTTCACTCTGTGAATATTGTTCCTCTTCTCTTTCTTTCTTCTTTCACTCTGTAATATATGCTTCTCTCTTTCTTTCTTTCTTTCTTTCACTTCTTTTTAACAATATATGTTCTCTCTTTCTTTCTTTCTTTCCTTTCACCTCGTGCCATATATGTTCTCTCTTTTCTTCTTTCTTCATATCTTTCACTCGCCAATCATATGTTCCTTTTCTTTCCTTTCTTTCTCTCACTCTGCAGTATATGTTACTCTCTTTCTTTCTTTCTTTTCCTCTCAGTAATTATATGCTTTCTTTCTTTCTTCTTTCACTCTTGGCAATATATGTTCTCCTCTTTCTTTCTTTCTTCTTTCACTCTGCAGTATATTGTTCTCTACATTCTTTCTTTCTTCTATTTCACTCTGCAATATATGTCTCTCTTCCTTTCCTTTCTTTCTTTCACTCTGCAATATACTGTTGCTCTCTTTTTTCTTTACTTTCTTTCACTCTTGTAATATACTGTTCTCTCCTTCTTCTTTCTTTCCCTCTGTAATTATGTTCCTTATCTTTTCTTTCTTTCTTCCACTCTGCAATATATGTTCTTTCTTCTTTCTTTCTTTCTTCTTTCACTCTGTAATATATGTCTCTCTTCTTTCTTTCTTTCTTTCACTCTGTAATTTGTGTTCTTTCTTTTTCTTTCTTTCTTTCTTTATTGCTCTCTCTTTCTTTCTTTCTTCTTTCACTCTGCAATATTATGTTCTCTCTTTTCTTTCTTTCTTTCTTTCACTCTGTCAATATATTTCTCTCATTCTTTCTTTCTTTCCCTCTGCTAATATATGTTCTTCTTTCTTTCTTTCTTTCTTTCTTTCACTCTGTAATATAGTTCTCTCTTTCTCTTCTTTCTTTTCTTTCTTTCACTGTGCAATATATGTTCTCTCTTTCTTTCTTTCTTATATCTTTTCATCTGCAAAATATGTTCTCTCTTTCTTCTTTCTTTCTTCACTCTGTAATATATGTTCCTCTTTCTTTCTTTCTTTCCCTCTGTAATATATGTTCTTTCTTTCTTTCTTCTTTCTTTCAATCTGCAATATATGTTCTCTCTTCTTTCTTTCTTTCTTTCACTCTGTAATATATGTTCTCTCTTTCTTTCTTTCTTTCTTTCACTCTGTAACTATATGTCTCTCTTCTTTTTTTCTTTCTTTCTTTCATTTCCCTCGTAATATATGTTCTTTCTTTCTTTCTTTCTTTCTTTCCTTTCAATCTGCCAATATACTGTTCTCTCTTTCTTTCTTTCTTTCTTTTCACTCTGTAATATATTGTTCTCACTCTTCTTTCTTTCTTTCTCTCACTCTGAAATATGTTTCTCTTTCTTTCTTTTCTATTCTTTCTTCACTCTGCAATATATGTCTCTCTTTCTTTCTTTTCTTTCTTTCTTTCTTTCACTCCGAATATATTTCTCTCTTTCTTTCTTTCTTTCTTTCACTCTGTAATAATGTTCTCTTTCTCTTCTTTCTTCTTTCCCACTCTGTAATATATGTTCTCTCATTCTTTCTTTCTTTCTCTTATATATGTTCTTTCTCTTCTTTTTTCTTCTTTCACTCTGTAATATATGTCTTTCTCTTTCTTCTTTCTTTCTTTCTTTCTTTCACTCTGTAATATATGTTCTCTCTTTCTTTCTTTCTTTCTTTCACTCCTGTAATATATGTTCTCTTCTTCTTTCTTTCTTTCCCTCTGTATATATGTTCTTTCTCTTCTTTCTTTCTTTCACATCTGCAATATATGTTCTTCTTTCTTTCTTTCTTTCTTTCTTTCCTCTGTAATATATGTTCTCTCTTTCTTCTTTCTTTCTCTTTCACTCTGTAATATGTAGTTCTTTCTTTCTTTCTTTCTTTCTTTCTTTCACTCTGCAATATATGTTCTCTTTTCTTTCTTTCTTTCTCTTCACTCTGCAATATATGTTCTCTCTTTCTTCTTTCTTTCTTCACTCTGTAATATATGTTCTCTCATTCTTTCTTTCTTTCCCTCTGTAATATATGTTCTTTCTTTCTTTCTTTCTTTCTTTCTTTTCACTCTGTAATATATGTTCTCTCTTTCTTTCTTTCTTTCTTTCTTTCTTTCACTGTGCAATATATGTTCTCTCTTTCTTTCTTTCTTTCTTTCACTCTGCAATATTATGTTTCTCTTTCTTTCTTTCTTTCTTTCACTCTGTAATATATTGTTCTCTCTTCTTTCTTCTTTCCCTCTGTAATATATGTCTTTCTTTCTTTCTTTCTTTCTTTCAATCTGCCAATATATGTTCTCTCTTATCTTTCTTTTTCTTTCTTTCTCACTCTGTAATATATGTTCTCTCTTTCTTTCTTCTCTTTCTTCCACTCTGTAATATATGTTTCTCTTTCTTTCTTTCTTTCTTTCCCTCCTGTAATATATGTTCTTTCTTTCTTTCTTTCTTCTCTTTCTTTCAATTTTTCTGCCAATAATATGTTCTCTCTTTCTTTCTTTCTTTCTTTCACTCTGTAATATATGTCTCCTTTCTTTCTTTCTTCTTTCACTCTGTAATATATGTTCTCTCTTTCTTTCTTTCTTTCTTCTTCACTCTGCAATATAATGTTCTCTCTTTCTTTCTTTCTTTCTTTCTTTCACTCTGTTAAATATATGTTCTCTCTTTCTTTCTTTCTTTCTTTCACTCTGTAATATATGTTCCTCTTTCTTTCTTTCTTTCTTCACTCTGTAATATATGTCTTCTTTTCTTTCTTTCTTTCTTTCTTTCACTCTGAAATATGTTCTCTCTTTCTTTCTTTCTTTCTTTCACTCTGCAATATATGTCTCTCTTTCTTCTTTCTTCTTCACTCTGTAATATATGTTTCTCTCTTTTCTTTCTTTCTTCACTCTGTAATATATGTTCTCTCTTTCTTTCTTTCTTCTTTCTTCCACTCTGTAATATATGTTCTCTCTTTCTTTCTTTCTTTCTTTCACTCTTCAATATATGTTTCTCACTTCTTTCTTTCTTTCTTTCACTCTGCCAATATATTGTTCTTCTTTCTTTCTTTCTTCTTTCACTTCTCAATATATGTTCTCTCTTTCTTTCTTCTTTCTTTCACTCTAATATATGTTCTCTCTTTCTTTCTTCTTTCTTTCACTCTGAATATATGTTCTTTCTTTCTTTCTTTCTTTTCACTCTGGCAATATATGTTCTCTCTTTCTTTCTTTCTTTCACTCATATATGTTCTCATCTTTCTTCTTTCTTTCTTCACTCTGTAATATGTTCTTTCTTTCTTTCTTTCTTTCTTTCACTCTGCAATATATGTTTCTCTCTTTCTTTCTTCTTTCTTTCACTCTGTCTTTCCTTTCTTTTTCTCTTCTTTTCACTCTGCAATATATTTCTCTTTCTCTTCTTTCTTTCTTTCTTTCTTTCACTCTGCATATATGTTCTCTCTTTCTTTCTTCTTCTTTCTGTAAAATACCTAAATTTTTTTAAACACATTTTTTTTTAAAACTCACTTATTTATCTATCTAACTCATAGATGGGACCCTGACTGTAACTTCCACACCGAGTCAGAGTGGAACTGGGAGTAATGGTGAAGAAGGGATAATCCACACTCCTCAGAATTCTATACAAATATGCTGCATGCTGTCCTAAACAAATTCTGGAAGCAACACCCCACAAGAAAGCAGCTGTACAGCCAATTGACAAAAAAAAAAGATATGTTGTCTGAGACTGCTGAATAAGCAAGGACGAACTCATAAGTGATGTTCTCCTGTGGACACCAACACATTGACTCGCCAGTGTATGCCGACCAACAAGAAAACTACATCAATCAGCTCTGCGCGGATTCTAGATGTTTCGTGAGACACCTCCCAGGGGCGATGACCGATAGAGATGGTTGGCGAGAGAGAGTCATGGGTATCCGTGTTGTCAGTGAGACCAGATGATGATGAATATATTAAAGAGTAATGATGTAGTGTTTTGTAATAAATGATACCTAATAATATATATTTTGACTGTATGATGTTCCCCTAGAAATTTTAAAAATCCTGGTATCTTTGATACTGCTAGAGTGTGTAGGCTTTGATCTAGTGCGAACAAAATACTACCAAGCAAGTAATTTGAAAAAAAACTTTTCAAGAAGATAAGACCATCCAGGATTTTACATTTCCTAAAGGAAGTGGGATTGTACTCAAAAATATTAGTATTGAACAATAGTTAAAATCTATACATATATACAGAATTGGAACTTCACCATTAGATGCAGTTTAACAGAATGCTAAAACCCTCAGCAACCATCTTCTAGCACATGATGAAAAAAGGTTTGGGGTTTGCCATAAAAGCAATAGAGTTAGGAGAATCGTATAGGTTCTAGGGCTTGATGTTGATTGATCAGAGGTGGCTTCTCCAACCCACCTCCTGTCTAGCCTAAGTACGGGCCAAAGTGGAGTGTTGCATGTCATGGACTGCTAAGCCTTCAGGATTCTGGGCATCAGGATCATAGTCAACATATGGCCCCATTGGAAGGGTTGGGTCTTGCC
>CM042178.1:22777731-22805231 GCA_023376005.1 Doryteuthis pealeii | reverse complement strand
TGCTGCCTACTCGAGGCTACGCAGCAGGGGATTCGACTGGATCAATTGCATTTGCAAAAAGCGCTAGATAAAAAGAAGTACTAACCAAAAATCAATAATCATTCAACTAATAAAAATCAAGATATTATTACTGCTAACACAACTCGTGTATAAATGAGGTGTGACAAAAAGTAGCAAGACTGAAGCGTTGAACTTCTTAAATTTACAAAGTCCAATTTCACAATCCAGTAAGTTAGCCACTTACCAATCCAGCACGTTAGTCATATAAAGTCAAAGATTGCGTAAATAGTAGGGTAGACTTGGCTCTATGACCTTGGTTAGGTAACCAATCTAGGAGAAGGAGAAGGAGAAGACATGACAAATCGGTCTTTTCTGGAATACCAGTAAAGTCAGAAATATAGCGTACCTTCGATTAATCAAAATCACTAGAAATGATCTGTCATGTTGTGTTAACCTAATTTGCTAGACATTACATCACGCGAAGTACACAAAATACGTGAAGCACACCTATGATAGATAGATAGATAGATAGATCCATTAAGATATTTTGATTGAGTATCATGGAAATAGGAAGTACGCAACCCCCCCCCCATAACCAGGCATGCAGACACTCTTGTTTGTCACAGATTATCCAGCAGATGCAGGGAAGAGAGGTCCAAAAGTAACCGCCACTTTCCAGTGCAGACGCTTCAGGAAATTTTCACCAGAGCCCCTTTGGCCTGGTTGTGGCCCTAATACCACTGGGTGCAAGACCTGTCCGCCTTGGGTGTCTTTAGCAAGAACGGTGGCACAGCTCTGACACTACAACGTTTAAACCATCCTTTCACGACGGACTTTAGGATAGTACAAGGGAGGATAAATTGATATAAAACAGACACAAAATAAAGAGTAAAATAAAGATAATGTCGGAGTATTTCATGTACACACATGTACCCATGCTGGAAGGTTACTCTAAGCCTTTCCAACTTTAATATAAGAAATTTACATCTTATCCAAATATGTATAAGCTTTTTCTGCCATGTTTGTATTCTCTTCTGTTAAATTTGGTCAAGCAATAAAATACCCTTGTTATCATTTTGCCATGAATCGTTCTCACATTTATTCTGTATGAGGAACGATATACACAACCAACAATCATTCTTCTACAATATAAAACTGAGTGATTTGAACATTAAACTTTAAAGCCCGGTCTGAATATGAAACCAGCAGCGAGCTAGTGGAAAAACAGTGCACATTACAGTAAATAGAAATATCTGACCAGTTCCAGCTGGGACCAATTAGCTCCAAACAATGGACTGAGAAAAAGGGGAGGGGGTGAACAAAATAGCAATTCAGAAAATAAATCATGTTGATTACTTACAGATGCCATTCAGAAAAATCAACTTAAAAATTAAAAAAAAAAAAAAGAAGAAATATTTTTCAGACTGTTATATACACAACGTTTTGGCCAAACTCAGGAGCCTTCATGTTGTTTGTTTGTTTTGTTGTTTTATTTTACGGCATATCAACCTTGGTGGGTCATTTAATGCCAGCAAAGTTTTGAAAGATTCATAGCAATAGTTTTTTAAACTCAATTTTTTTTAAACAAATTTTCTATTTAACTCATAGATTGGACCCTAACAGGTACTACCACTCCAGGTCAAAGTGGATCTGGGAGTAATGGTGATGAAGGGGTACTTCACATTCCTCAGACCTCTAGAACTGGAACCTCACTCTTAGAGTTCAACATCATACCCAAGATGATAAGTCTTTATGTAAGTCTTTACACTTTCCTTTTCTACCAGCTACATATCAAGAACTCAACAGTGTCTCTACTGAAGACTTCTTTTCAGACTAGTACATTTCTCTTATACAACTATTTATAAGCTTTTCCTTGTAACTACTGTCATGTCTGGACTCTAATTCTGTTAAGTTTGCTCAGGATAAAAAACATCCGTGTTATTAGTTTGTCATGAATTATTATTATTATTATTATTATTACTAGCAAATATATGCACCCTCCGGGTGCAAGTATTTAAGTTTTAATGTAATAAAATATTGTATTAAATTAGAAAGGCTAATGAAACTAAATAAGAATACAGATAAAAAGATTTGAAACAGAGGGAGTATAATAAAAGATTTGAAACAGAGGGAGTATAATAAAAAATGGAACAACTGAAACTTACTCTTCCATCACTCTCGTCTTTCATTGTTATTTTTTCTAATTTAAGTATTTAGTTATAAGAGGTAGTAAAGAATAAAATGACAGTTATTTTATCTTGTTAATGGATTTCATTTAAGATTCATTGAAGAGATTTTTGCTTATATTAATTAAAATAAAACCAAACAGTTAGAAATCAATAATACTAAGCACATATTTATTAAATTCGATTTTTTAATATTAATATGCAAATTAGCCTTCCCGTTCACACTGTAAACCGCTATTTTGTTGTATATATAAATATAATTGCATGTTGTCAGTATGTAGACATAGTTAACAGTATTAATAATGTAAGACAATTTTATTAATAATTGAGTTGTAGATAAAAAATAAAATCTTGGAGAATGTGATATCAATAACTAAGAGAATTGTGACGGTAGGAATATAGTTTCGGTTACAGACAGAAAAACACACAATCTCCATTATAATAAGATTATTATTATTATTATTATAGTATGAAAATGTATTATTATAATGGTATACACAGGTATATACCATTATATTATACTGTGTATACTATTATAATATATATATATATATATATATATATATATATACATAGATACATAGATACATATATACAAAGATTGAGACTTGGATAGATAGATACAAAAAATAGATAGACTGAAAGTTTGATAGATAGATAGATAGATATGTTAGGGTGGCGTAAACAATAATTCGACGGTGTTAGGTAACTGTCAATTTATTGTCTATGCGATTTACAAACCAATTTTGACTTGCTTTGAAGATTTAATTGGAGATTAAGTGACATTTACTAAACACCGTTGAGTGTCTACACTACCCTAATTTAGATACGAGGTTGAGTACGAGGAAACGATATATTTAACCAACTATCGTTCTTCTACAAACTCTTATCTATACAATATATTAGAAAAATAATCGAGCCTGTATCTTGAATTATTAATATATAGATAGCGCCCCTAATAAAAAAAAACATCCATATAACTTTTTTTTTATAAAGAACTAACCTTCAAATGGTACGTGTCAAAATTTGAGGCCAATGATATTACTAGTTTACAAATTACAGTTATTTCAGTGAATCTGTTGTTGCAATTTTCAAAACAATGGAAATCTGAATGTCTGATAGGAAAAATATTGTTCAAGCAAAACACTGGCTTGATAAGTGTTATTCGGACTCTGCTCCGTCAGAAACAATGGTTAAGAGATGGTATGCTGACTTTAAACGCGGTCGTACAGACACAGATGATGCTGAACGCTAAGGTCGACCAAATTCAGCAGTTATTTCAGCAAACATCCCAAAACTCCACAATCTCGTCTTGGACGATCGTATATTGAAGTTACGTGAGATAGCAGAGGAGTTGAAAATATCAGAAGGCAGTGTATTCACCATTTTGCATGACCATTTGTCAATGAGAAAGCTGTGTTCAAAGTGGGTGCCGCGTTTGCTCATATTCGATTAAAAACAACAACGCGTCGATGATTCAGAGTGTTGTTTGCAACTGTTCCAACGCAACAAAAAGGAGTTTTGTATATGTAACAATCGGTGGGACATGGATCCACTACTTAACTCCGGAGTCAAATTAGTTGGCAAATGAGTGGATAGCAGCAGGTGAAAGCCGTCTAAATCGACCAAAGACGTAAACATCAGCAGGTAAGGTTTTGGCCTCTGTATGTTGGGATGTGCAAGGTAGTTTGTTCATCGATTACTTTGAGAAAGGAAGAACATTCAATAGCGAATATTATATAGCATTATTGGTTCGTTTGAAGGAAGAAATCGCCCCAAAACGATCACAAATGAAAAGAATAAAGTGCGTATATATATATATATATATATATATATATATATATATATATACAAGTGTGTGTGTGTGTGTGTGTGTGTGTGTCTTCGTAGGCCACTGTATATATGTGTGTTTATATGTTTGTGTGTTTATGTGTTCGTGTGTGTATCTGTGTTGTGTGTGCGTGTATCTACGTGTGCGTGTATCTCTCTCTCTCTCTCTCTCTCTCTCTCTCTCTCTCTCTCTCTCTCTCTCTCTCTCTCTCTGTGTGTGTGTGTATTTCTTTTTTTCAAATCCATCTTTCAAATACATTCCCATCGTCTTTCAGCAGAAATTCGCGGCTCATTTCCCGAGAGAATATTTTTCATAAATCTTTGTCAGCCATTTTCACATTTTCTTCGCAAAAAAATAAAAATAAATAAATAAAATAAAAATAAAAATAAAAATAATAGTCAAACTCGATTCAGAGAATGAAGACAAGCTAGGCTGGCCGCCATCTTAGTTGGCGTTTGATTCCATCTCTTCTTCACTGCGCATGTCAAGTGAACGCTGTCGACAAACGTGACCGAAACAATATCGCCAACAAACATAATCGGAAAAGACAAGTGAAAGTACAGAAAGCAAACGTTGCTTTGTCTGATGGATTTTGACGAAGTCATTTTTTTCTTTTCTATCATGTTCGTTTCTGTTTGGTTTTCTTGTTATAATGGAGATTCTGTGTTTGTATGTCTGTAACCGAAACTACGTCACTGTATTATATCTAAATTGGGTATGTTCTGGGATTTTCAAACCAAGTGTTGATTTGAGAATCACATTAGCGAGAAACTATCAGTAACCAAGAGCAGTCGGTTTTATGTCCGCGCTACATATATATATATATATATATATATATATATATATATATATATAACGATTGGGGTTTAAATAAATCCAACAAAATATAGTTGAGAATAGAGAAAAATGTTGATATAACAATTGAATTTAGCTGTTTGTGTTGTTATATCCACATTTCTCATATATATATATATATATATATATATATATATATAATATATCATCATCATCATCATGTCGCGCCTGCAGCACGGATATCCATGACAATCTTTCGACAACCTTCCCTATCATTCATTGCACCTGAGAGCTCCTCTGCGGAGCAACCAGCATCCTCATATAGCTGGTCAATGTAGGTCCTTGCTGGGCGCCCCACACTTTCATGTCCATGTGTTGGCTTCCACAGGAGAACGTCGCTTATGAGTTCATCCTTACTTCTCCAGCAGTGTCCTATATGTCTTGTCCGTCTCACTCGGATAGTTTGTGAGATGGGGGGCAGGTGACCGTACAGCTGTTTCCTTGTGGGGTGCTGCTTCCATGACTTGTTCAAGACTGCGCGCAGCATTCTTGTGCAGCTCCCATCTAGCTTATTCTCAAGACGCCTCGTTAGGGTCCAGGTGGTGCAACCATATAGCAGCACCGACAAAACCACAGCCTGGAAGAACTGTCGCTTTAGCTTGTCAGGGAGATCGGACCTCCATATGACTGATAATCTATTTGTGGTCGACCATGCCTTTGCTATCCGTGTATTAACATCGCTCTCTGTGGATGAGATATTACCACCCAGGTTCGTGAATTGTTCTACTGGCTTAAAAGGCTTGCCGTTGAGTGTGGAGATGTTTCCTTTATTTTTGAAACTCATGAACTCTGTTTTATCGGAGTTCACATAGAGGCCTATATTCTTTGCTGCCTCCTCTAAGCTATGTAGCAGTGATTCAGCCTGTGCCAGTGTATCTGCAAGAAGTGCAAGGTCATCAGCATAGTCCGCATCTGTGATTGTTTGTGCGGGATATCGCCTGCTTCTTACCCTTTTTAGTGTAATATACCGTTTTAATTGCAAATATCAAATATCTTGATATAGGCAGTGCATCCCGGTCTCCCGCCTCAAAAACCGCTACCAGGTGACTATCAAAATAACAACCCCAGCTCGTCGTAATTCTTGTTTATTTATCGTAATTTGTCGTAATTCTTGTTTAGATATGAAGATGGATATATAGTTTTGAATAGACTGAGATAGATAGATAGATATATAAACAAACAAAATAATATAGATAGATACGAACAAATGGAGATAGATAGATAGATAGATATTTTCGACAAGTAAATGTATTTGGGTGGGGTCGCATCATTTTTTGTCGTAATTCTTGTTTATTTAAACTAAAAACAAGACATTAAACAAACATGAATAAAAAAAATATTAGTATTTAAAGTAATATAGATAAATATGAACAAATTGAGATAGATAGATAGATAGATAGATGGATAGTTTTGAATAGACTGAGCTGGGTTCTTATTTTAATAGTCACCGGGCAGCAACTCTTGAGGCAGGAGACCGGGACGCACTTCCTCATAAATTACCTTAGATTTTTTAACAGATTATCATGTTTAGTTTTCAAAGCAAGCTCTATTTACTTTGTCATTAATTGTTTTATTCTCGTAGTTTTAACTGGACATACATACATACATACAACTGCTCTTTATATATGTATAGATAAATAACTCCAACTACCTTGGTTTTATTTGTTTTTCATACCAGCATTAGCTGATGGTCTTTCACTGGAGGCTGAGTGACAACAAGTCTCTTCAGGTCTGCAGGATACTTCTGAGTATTCTAGCCAGTTTCAACAATGCTGTTGCCAGGATGGTCTCAATTCTTAAAAGCAATATCTTATATACTAGAAGGGGCTACCAGGCATCACCTAAGTAGAGGGAATGATATCACAAATAACAATATAATAAGTAGTTTTTAATTTTAAAATATATATATTTCTAAATTTTTTAAAAGCAATATTTTATATACTAGAAGAAGCTACCAGGCATCACCTGAGTAGACAGAATGACATTACAAATAACAATATAATAAAAAAGTTTAAATTAAAAAGAAAAAGAAAAAAAATTCTAAATTTTTTAAAAGCAATATTTTATATATATACTAGAAGGGGCTACCGGGCATCACCTAAGTAGAGGGAATGACATCACAAATAATATAATACATTTTAAAGTTTTCAATAATTTACAATTTTAAAAAAAGGATATGAATAAGGCAGTCATCAGTATCTTATTATAATGGAGATTGTGTGTTTGTCTGTCTGAAGCCGAAACTAAATCACTACTCAAGTCACAATTCCCTTAGTTATTGACGTCACATTCACCATGAATTTATTTTTATTTAAACCTCAGTTATTGATAAAATTGTTATACCTTATTAATACTTTTGACATTATCTACGTACTAATAGCATGTAATTGTATTTATATATACAACAAAATAGCGGGTTACAGTGTGAACAGGAAAGCTAATTTGCATATTGATATTAAAAGTTTAATTTTATTAAATATGCGCTTGGTATTATTGATTTCTAATTGTTTGTTTTTTTCTTAATGAATATGAGCAAAAAACTCGTGGATAAATCTTAAAAGAAATCCTTTAATATAAAGAAATAACAATAATTTTATTCTTTACTTCCTAATTTAACTAAATAGTTAAATTAGGAAAATTCAGCAATAAAAGGAGGGAGTGATGAAAAATGATGGAAGACTTAGTTTCAAAGTTGTTCTATTCTTCGATTATACCCCCTCTGTTTCAAATCATTTTATTTGGATTTTTATTTAGTTTCAAAAGTATTTAAAATTTAACATATTTCATTACATTAAAATTCAAATACTTGCACCCGGAGGGTGCATATATTTGCTAGTAATAACAATGATGTTACTATATACATTTTAATTTTGAAATATCTTTGAATATAAATCAAATCCTCATAATTCATTGCACAAGATTTCACTATTCGGTGATAGTGAATCTGTATATTTATTTACTTTGTCGTTAATTGTTTTGTTGTTGTAGATTTAGCCGGACATACATACAACAGCTCCCCTGCGTTGCCTCGGGGAAAAAATAACTCTATTGATTTGTTTACTTTTGAGATTCACAAATGTTGGACATTTTTAAGTAGAATATCAATGCTATTTTCATGTATATATTAATTTCAATGCTATTTCTATGTATATGTTAATTTCAATGCTATTTCTATGTATATGTTAATTTCAATGCTATTTCTATGTATATATTAATTCCAATGCTATTTCTATTTATATATTAATTTCAATGCTATTTCAATTTCTATATTAATTTCAATACTATTTCTATGTATATGTTAATTTCAATGCTATTTCTATTTATATATTAATTCCAATGCTATTCCTATGTATATATTAATTCCAATGCTATTCCTATGTATATATTAATTCCAATGCTATTCCTATGTATATATTAATTAATTCCAATGCTATTTCTATTTATATATTAATTCCAATGCTATTCCTATGTATATATTAATTCCAATGCTATTCCTATGTATATATTAATTCAATGCTATGTATATATTAATTCCAATGCTATTCTATGTATATATTAATTCCAATGCTATTTCTATTTATATATTAATTCCAATGCTATTCCTATGTATATATTAATTCCAATGCTATTCCTATGTATATATTTAATTCCAATGCTATTTCTATTTATATATATTAATTCCAATGCTATTCCTATGTATATATTAATTCCAATGCTATTCCTATGTATATATTAATTCCAATGCTATTTCTATTTATATATAATTCCAATGCTATTCCTATGTATATATTAATTCCAATGCTATTCCTATGTATATATTAATTCCAATGCTATTTCTATTTATATATTAATTCCAATGCTATTCCTATGTATATATTAATTCCAATGCTATTCCTATGTATATATTAATTCCATTATGCTATATCCAATGCTATTCCTATGTATATATTAATTCCAATGCTATTCCTATGTATATATTAATTCCAATGCTATTTCTATTTATATATTAATTCCAATGCTATTCCTATGTATATATTAATTCCAATGCTATTTCTATTTATATATTAATTCCAATGCTATTTCTATGTATATATAATTCAATGCTATTCCTATGTATATATTAATTCAATGCTATTTCTATTTATATATTAATTCCAATGCTATTCCTATGTATATATTAATTCCAATGCTATTCCTATGTATATATTAATTCCAATGCTATTCCTATGTATATATTAATTCCAATGCTATTTCTATTTATATATTAATTCCAATGCTATTCCTATGTATATATTAATTCCATTCCAATGCTATTCCTATGTATATATTAATTCCAATGCTATTCCTATGTATATATTAATTCCAATGCTATTTCTATTTATATATTAATTCCAATGCTATTCCTATGTATATATTAATTCCAATGCTATTCCTATGTATATATTAATTCCAATGCTATTTCTATTTTATATATTAATTCCAATGCTATTCCTATGTATATATTAATTCCAATGCTATTTCTATTATATATTAATTCCAATGCTATTCCTATGTATATATTTAATTCCAATGCTATTTCTATTTATATATTAATTTCCAATGCTATTTCCTATGTATATATTAATTCCAATGCTATTCCTATGTATATATTAATTCCAATGCTATTTCTATGTATATATTATTCCAATGCTATTTCTATTTATATATTAATTCCAATGCTATTTCCTATGTATATATTAATTCCAATGCTATTTCTATTTATATATTAATTCCAATGCTATTCCTATGTATATATTAATTCCAATGCTATTTCTATTTATATATTAATTCCAATGCTATTCCTATGTATATATTAATTGCTAATTCCAATGCTATTCTATGTATATATTAATTCCAAATTCAATGCTATTCCTATGTATATATTAATTCCAATGCTATTCCTATGTATATATTAATTCCAATGCTATTTTCTATTTATATATTAATTCCAATGCTATTCCTATGTATATATTAATTCCAATGCTATTTCTATTTATATATTAATTCCAATGCTATTTCTATGTATATATTAATTCCAATGCTATTCCTATGTATATATTAATTCCAATGCTATTTCTATTTATATATTAATTCCAATGCTATTCCTATGTATATATTAATTCCAATGCTATTCCTATGTATATTAATTTCCAATGCTATTCCTATGTATATATTAATTCCAATGCTATTTCTATTTATATATTAATTCCAATGCTATTCCTATGTATATATAATTCCAATGCTATTCCTATGTATATATTAATTCAATGCTATTCCATGTATATATTATTCCAATGCTATTTCTATTTATATATTAATTCCAATGCTATTCCTATATATTAATTCCAATGCTATTCCTATGTATATATTAATTCCAATGCTATTTCCATTTATATATTAATTTCAATGCTATTTCTATGTATATATTAATTCCAATGTTATTTTATGTATATGTTAATTCAATGCTATTCTATGTATATATTAATTTCAATGCTATTCCTATGTATATATTAATTCCAATGCTATTTCTATTTATATATTAATTCCAATGCTATTCCTATGTATATATTAATTCCAATGCTATTCCTATGTATATATTAATTCCAATGCTATTCCTATGTATATATTAATTCCAATGCTATTTCTATTTATATATTAATTCCAATGCTATTCCTATGTATATATTAATTCCAATGCTATTCCTATGTATATATTAATTATGCTATTCCTATGTATATATAATTTCAATGCTATTTCAATTTCTATATTAATTTCAATACTATTTCTATGTTAATTTCAATGCTATTTCTATTAATTCAATGCTATTCCTATGTATATTAATTCCAATGCTATTCCTATGTATATATTAATTCCAATGCTATTCTATGTATATATTAATTCCAATGCTATTTCTATTTATATATTAATTCCAATGCTATTTCCTATGTATATATTAATTCCAATGCTATTCCTATGTATATATTAATTCCAATGCTATTTCTATTTATATATTAATTCCAATGCTATTCCTATGTATATATTAATTCCAATGTATGTATATATTAATTCCAATGCTATTCCTATGTATATATTAATTCCATGCTATTCCTATGTATATATTAATTCCAATGCTATTTATATATTAATTCCAATGCTATTCCTATGTATATATTAATTCCAATGCTATTCCTATGTATATATTAATTCCAATGCTATTTCTATTTATATATTAATTCCAATGCTATTCCTATGTATATATTAATTCCAATGCTATTTCCATTTATATATTAATTTCAATGCTATTTCTATGTATATATTAATTCCAATGTTATTTTTATGTATATGTTAATTTCAATGCTATTTCTATGTATATATTAATTTCAATGCTATTTCTATGCATATATTAATTTCAATGCTATTTCTATGTATATATTAATTCTCAATGCTATTTCTATGCATATATTAAGGTTAGGTTAAGACAGTTCTAAGTGACAGTTATCTCTAGATAGCAGGTTCAATCCTAACCAAGAGCACCAGTAACATAGAATAATGATTAACACAGCTTAACGCCCCTACCCAGCTATGTTTAGCAGAATGAGAACAGGATACTCCGGTGGATTGAATAAAGGGTTAGGTTCGAAGTTCCGTGATGGCTCCCGATCTAGACAAGAAGGTTCCCGAGTCCGACAAGAAATACCTGAAGAAGGCCGGAGGGCATATCGGCCGAAACGTTGTACAATAAATAACAATAAAGATGGGGACAATAGTCCGAATAACGCAGATAATACTAATCATCAAGCCTCATCTCAAACATTCAGAGAAAAAGATTTTATTTATTGAAGAAAATTTTTACAGAATTTGTATTTTTACAGAATTGTACCAAATAAAATTTAGATGAAAATAAATCTATGAATTAGATATATCGACCGAAACATTGTACAAATAAAAATGAAGTGAGGGCAATAGTCCGAAAAACGCAGATAATACTAAGTTCTTCTTTTTCCTCTTCTTATATATTTTATATACACATTAGATAACACTGTTTATTGCTCTTTGTGCAAAGAGAATTAAAGAAAGAAAGAAAGAAAGAAAGAAAGAATGAATGAATGAATGTTCTTGAAGAAGTGTGAACCATATACGTATCTTTTGAGTCGAACTGAGATGTTATAAATGTTATAAAATGTATTAGTTTAATTTTCTTACTTAAAAATGTAACAATGAAAAAGAATTAAAAATAGACATTTTTTGTTATTCATTTTACATTTAGAATAGTACTTCAAATAATTGGTCTGAAAGATTTTCATGATTTATTTTTAGTTTTTTCTTCTTACGATTTGTACCGAATTTTTAAAAAATTCTGTTTTAATGTGGAATTTGAATATTTACTCACATCGAGAAAGCAAGAAAGAGAGAGAGAGAGAGAAAGAGAGAGAGAAGAAAGAAAGAAAGAAAGAAAGAGAAATAAAGAAAGAAAGAGAGAGAGAGAGAAAGAAAGAGAGAGAGAGAAAGAGAGAGAGATGCGGAAAGAAACAAAGAGAGAGAAAGAGAAAGAAAGAAAGAGAGAAAGAGAAAGACAGAGAGAGAAAGAAAGAGAGCAAGAGAGAGAGAGAGAGAGAGAGAAGAAGAAGAAGAAGAAAAACTTTGAGAATTAATGATATTTATTTTACTCGTGAAGAACGGTTGCAAGTCCCGCAATTCGATTAATATTAATTATTGAATTATATCATTTTTTTTCAGTAAAAATCAAAAACTTAATTTTTACTATTCCTCATTATAAACGTGTTGAATTATATTTGAGATTTTATTTCACAATGACAATTTCAAAAGTTTAACTCATAAATGTTGGAGAACATTCACGATTCTAATTGGACACGATAAAGAATTAAAGTTATTTCTTCTTACTAGCAAATATATGCCCCCTCCGGGTGCAAGTATTTAAGTTTTAATATAATAAAATATCATATTAAATTAGAAAGGCTGATGAAACTGAATAAGAATGTAGATAAAAAGATTTGGAACAGAGGGGGTATGATTGAAAAATAGAACAACTTTGAAACTAACTCTTCCATCATTTTCCCTTACTCCCGTCTTTCATTGGTAATTTTTCCTAATTTAACTGTTTAGTTAAAATAGGAAGTAAAGAATAATATTAGTTATTTCTTCTTGTTAAGGGATTTCTTTTAAGATTTATTGAAGAGATTTTTGCTCATATTCATTACGATAAAACCAAACAATTAGAAATCAATAATACTAAGCATATATTTATTAAAATCAAATTTTTAAAATCAATATGCAAATTAGCCTTCCCATTCACACTGTGAACCGCTATTTTGTTGTATATATAAATACAATTGCATGTTATTAGTATGTAGTTATGGTCAACATTATAAGTATTGTAATACAATTTTATTAATAATTGAGGTATAAATAAAAATAAAATCATGGTAAATGTGATGTAAATAACAAAGGGAATTGTGACTTGTATAGTAATATAGTTTCGGTTACAGACAAACAAACCCACAATCTCCATTATAATAAGATGTGCCAGAAATGAAGGACTAAGAATTACCCATAATTCTCATGTAAATGATTTGTAAATTTCTTGTAGAAAATATATCTCCTCAAATCAAGTTAATATATCATTAAAAAAATGTTGCTGTTCTATAAAAAAAGAAAACATCCTGGAAACTATTATCAGTGAAGTCTTTTATAAAATGTTATTGTTTGCATGATAGACCCAAAGAAAGAAGCAACGCTATAATAGCCAAAGAGCTTTGAGCGAAATTAGATTCGCTAAGAATGGAAGCATCAGAGAGGAGACAACTTCATCTAGAGCGGGAAGCATTCAATAGACAAAAACGAATCTTGTGTAGCTTTTGCGGTCAGAAATGGTCTTCTGTCAAATATGTCTGAGGATCCTAAGCCAGTAAGTGATAAACTTATCACTCTCAGACTTCCACTGGTCAAAGGTAAATATTGTACTCTGATCGCTGCCGATGCCCCGACTATGAAACATCTTTTATGAACAACTTGATCAGACATTTCGGGCAATTCCAAACTCTCACAAAGTCATCCTTTTGGGAGAATTTAATGCTAGAGTTGGTAAATCACTCTCTACCTGGCCGAAGGTTCTCGGCAGGTTTGGGACACGTAAGGTCAACACCAATGACAATCTGCTTATATCTATCTGTACAGAATACCAGCTGGTCATCACCAATACCTGTAATCCAAGATCCAGACACTGGCATCTCATCGACTACATCATCACACGACAGCGTGATTTACCCGATTTTCTCGACACAAGAGCAATGAGCGGTGCCATCTGCAGTACTGACCATTTCATGATCAAATCCACCACCAGGCTACGAGAAAGAAAAAGGACAACCAAGAAACTAGACACCAGCAGGATTAAGGTTAAGAGCATCAGGGAAGACCTAGAAGTCCCTCGGAACGAGAGACTAATTGAGATTGTACCGGGTAGTGTAGAGGAAAATGGAACAGCTTTAAATCAATTGCCTACAAAGTATCCAGAGAGAAATTCGGTACTATAAAAAGAAAGCACGATGACTTGTTTGACGAAAAACAGTACGGAACTAGAACTTATTGACAACAGGAACTTAGCCAGATCTAACATGCTTGGCAGGATCACGAGGACTTCCAGAGCCAGATATAAAGCCTGCTGTCACCTCCTCCAACAGAGATGTAGAGTACTAAAAAATAAATGGTAGATGACAAAAGCGGTCGCAGACTCAGGTGACCCCAAAGGTTTATGCCAGAGCAAAAGTGCTGTATGGGGTCCAAGAGTGAACCACCCAGACCAACTGCTGGCTCTTGATAATAAAACGCTGCTCACAGAGAAGAGCGACCTTCTCACCAGATGGAAGGATCACTTTTCCTCACTGCTCAATGAACCGTCGACTGTGGATCAACATGTAGCGGACAACATTGAACAACGACCAATCCAGCAATGGATGAGTAAATGTCCGGGCTTAGATAAGGTGAAAAGAGCAATCTCCATGCTCCGCAACGGAAAGTCCCCTGGTGCAGACGGGCTGTATCCAGAAGTCATTAAGAGAGGAGGTAGTCAACTAACCGAGGTGTTATACACCATCATGAAGGATGCCTAGGAAAACTTGAAAGTCCCTGCAGACTTTTGTCCATACCGGGAAAAGCTTTCGCCCGCATATTGCTAAACAGACTATCAATGTTAGCGGAGAAACCTTTACCTGAGGCACAGTGTGGGTTCCGTGCAAACCGGAGAACTGCAGACACGATTTTTTCCTTGAGACAAATCCAGGAGAAATGCATTGAACAGAATATGCCTCTCTACATGATCTTTGCTGACTTCACGAAAGCACACAGTGAACAGACAAGCACCATGGGACATCGTACGGTGACTGGGGTGCCCCGATCACTTCACCAAGCTTGTATCTGCCTTGCATACAGGAATGAGGACATCGATCAGTTTAAGGGGGGAATTCTCAGAATGTAATGAATTTGAATTCAAATTAATGAAAAAATACAACGGTTTTCAGGGATGTCCCTCAAACTCATTTTGACCCCTCCCGTTTGCCAGACAAGCGTGGGAGATAGTTTTTAGATAATCAGTTTCTAGTTAGTCGTCGAAGGATAAGGATGCAATAGCACCTTCTCACATGTGATTGAGTGATCTGGATCTAAGACTTTAATAAAAATGTGAATTCACCTAAGAACAACAACAATGCAGGATGTCTCAAATAGATTCTGAATGATAATAAGTAGCCAGCCAAAATCTTAAAGAGATAAACAGTCCAGAAAAGGTTAGAAGAGCTACTCAGATCAAACTATACTAAGTAAGAAGAAATATAATACAAGACAGGATCGACAGTAAGAAGAAATACAAAGCTGAGACACGTCGAAGAAGGATGAGTATACATCATCAGGCAAGGATTCTGACAATACAAAATCAATCAAAACTTACAAAAATAAAGATAATAACCCCTTAAATGTTTAGAGTAGTGAAAAATTTGAAGTTGGAAACGGAGTGAAACAGGGATGTGTCCTTGCAACCACCCTGTTTTCAGTTTTTCTTTCTATGGTCTTATCCGATGCCTTCACTAACTCCACCCAAGGAGTATGTATACAGACTAGACCAGGGGCCGACCTGTTCAATATCAAACAATTTAGATCTGCAAGAAAGACCAAACACGTCCTGGTGCGTGAACTCATGTATGCAGATGACACTGCCTTCCTGGCACACAACCACCAAGACGCCCAAGACATAATCATATGATTCGCAGACTCTGCAAAGGCATTTGAGATGAAAATAAACCTCAATAAGACCGAAGTTATGTATCAGCCCCCTTCGAAATCACATGACACTGAAAAGACATAAGGATAGAAGGTCAGATTCTAGTTCAGATAAATACCTTCATGTACCTCATATATAAAAAGTTTGAGGATTTGTAAGTTAAAAATTAAAACTAACTATTTATCCATCTTCTTTATATATACTAGCAAAATAAAAAATAAAAAGTTTGAGGAACTGTAAGTTAGAAATTAAAACTAACTATCTATCAATCTTCTTTATATATACTAGCAAAATAAAAAAATAAAAAGTTTGAGGATTTGTAAGTTAAAAATTAAAACTAACTATCTATCAATATTCATGTAGACTCAATGCTTCCAAAGCATCTTACCGGCTGAAGAGGCAAGTCTGGTTAAACAGAGACATCTCCTTGAACACCTAAATGTGCAGTATACCATGCCATAGTTCTTTCAACTCTCCAGTACGGTGCGGAAGTCTGAACGATATACAAAGCGGATGCCCATAGACTACATGTCTACCACATGCGTCACTAGTGCAGTATAATAAATGGCAAGGGGTGGCAACATATTTCAAACACAACCATCCTGAAGAGAACTTGGCTCCCTGGCATGCACGAAATACTTGTCCAACGCTGGGCTGGCAACTTAAACATACTTGGGGATGACAGACTACCAAACTAGATTATGTACTCTCAACTGAAAGGGGGATCACGTGGAATCGGTAGACCAAGTTCAGGTACAAAGACAACATCAAGAGAAACCTGAAGGACTTGAACATCCCCATAGGTAGTTGGCAAGACGCAACCAGAGACCGAATAGATTGGAGGAAAATGATTCGCGTGGTGTCATCATTGGATACTGTGACAGCAATGATTGATTAATTGATTGCTTGTAGGTTGTAACACGTCATTTTTGAACAAGTTAAAAAGTAATCTTATATAACCATTCTAGTTCTTTTTGACAATAACAAAATAAAATTATTCAAATCAATTATTATTCTTATAACTCCATTGCAATCTATTAAATTCCCATATGACACAGTTGAATAAGTTGTATATATTTATTGAATTCTAAAAGGACTGGACCATATGACCATTAGGCACCCCCTTTTCACCCACGTTGCATAAGGACATTTTTTCAATTAAACTGTCCGGTTGTTTATTAACAGATGATTTTTAGAGTTGTTTTTTTTTATTATAAAAGTAACTCCTAACCCAAACCCATAACCCTAACCCTAACCCTTAACAAACAACCAGATTTTGACGGTGTATATGAAAAAAATGTTCTTATGAAACGAGTTTGAAAAAGGGGTGCCTAAAGATCATATGGTCTAAATGACTTGTGTAGTTAAGTTAAATGTTAAAGTTAATAGAAACAATGACACCGTGACATTAAAAAATTGAAATAGTTTATTAGGAATTATTTTAATTTATTATTTTGATATATAAATGAATTATTTATATTATATTTACATCTATTAATAATGGAGATTTGCTTCCGGTTTTTGTCTGTAACAAAAATTACGTCACGGCTTACGTCACATTACCGTCATAATATAGAATAAATACACTCAAAATTTGAACATGCAACATAAGACAGTCCTCATTGTTTTTTTAAAACAAGTTTTAATAGATACATCCCCAGTATAATATATTTATATATAGTTTGTTTTATTTTAATAGATATTCAAAGTTAATAGAACTTAGTTTCGATTTCAAATTGTTTTTTTGTTTTTTTTTACTCCTTTAATAAATTTGATGATTTCATGATTTATGGTTCAAACTCTCCGACATTTAATTTTTAACTTCCACCTCCTCAAGCAATATCTTTCAAAAATGTATTTTTACATAGCCCAGAGGGCGTTTTTTATTTTGCTAGTATATATAAAGAAGATTGATAGATAGTTAGTTTTAATTTTTAACTTACAGTTCCTCAAACTTTTTATTTTTTATTTTGCTAGTATATATAAAGAAGATTGATAGATAGTTAGTTTTAATTTTTAACTTACAGTTCCTCAAACTTCAAATTGCATATACATTAGTCGTTGCTTCAGATACACATATGTTTAACTCCGAGCTTTTCTATGGAATTCCTCGATTTATTATAATATTATTTGATTTGAAATCAAGAACGAAATAGCAGATAACTGTAAATCATCTATATTAAGAAAACTTACTTGCAACTATAATTGTTCATTAAGGGTTATTATGCGTTACTTGAAACCATATAACTATGCAAATCATTTGTATTAGATCGTCATACTTGATATAAAATAACAGTTTGCAAGTACTTTTCACATTATTACAATTGATCGTTTAGGGCTCGCCTTTTCGGCATAGATGTCTGGTACCTAAACTCTGATCGCCCCACCCCGGTAGTCGTACCGCCCTGTCGGCTGGGGCGTTAGAATGCACCAACTGCACCTCTGCATAGGGGTAATACTCCCCCAATGGGGCCAACTGTTGGCCGTGGGTGGCGACTCGTGATGCTTAAGGATAGAACCCGGGTGGATGCGCAGTTCATGACTTACAATACTCCACTTTGGCACTATCTTAGGCTAGACGGGCGGTCGGAGAGGCCCGCCTCCGATCAATCGGCTGGTCACGTCAAGCCCTAGCACCTATATGATTTTCCCAACCCCATTGCCCTTATGGCAAGCCCCAACCCCTTTTTATCATATGGGTGCTAGAAGGTGGTGACTGAGGGTCTACATGTCTGGGAATGACGTTAAACTCTATCTGATGTGAGGTTCCAGTTTTTGGAGGTTTGGGGAAGTGAGCTCCCCTTCATCACCATTGCCCCCAGGTCCACTCTGACCCGGAGGGGTAGTACCTATTGGGGTCCCATCTATGGTTAAATAGAAAAACATGAGTTGATAAAAACAAATTGTATTATCCATTAAGAATTGATTTATTTCAAAACTTTATCGGCATTAAATGACCCCTGAGGTTGATATGCCGTAAAAAAAAAAAAACCAAACCAAACCAAACAAACCGGTAGTCCTATGCATTTTCTGCCACTACTTTGGAGATATGTTTTAAAATTATTCTTATTTATTATGGAATTTAATTACAAAAATACTAATAGTACCATGTACTCTCCTGGTTACCTAATTTTAGGAATGACCCCCCCCCTCCCTTTAGAGATACTAGGTACTTTTTACTATAACACATTTTTCCTTAAGTGATCTCGCCTTTTCGGAATACATGTCAGGTATCTAAACTTTAACCCCCCCCCAATGTCGGTTAGAATATGTTGCGTATAGGATTAGCGCTATGCCAAATGCAAACAACCTTGTTCAGGATTTGAACTCTTGTCAGCGTCTCCATTTCCTCTGTTAGACAAACAGGAAAACATGAGTTTAAAAAATGTGTTTAGGGAAAAAAAAGAGCTTTAAAAAAAAAAGAAATTTTAATAAATAAACAAACTATTAAGACCTACCTAATAATAATAATAATAATAATAATAATAATAATAATAATAATAATAATAAAAAAGGGGGTAGGCCAAACCTGGAATGATACTAAGACATTGTTGGACAGACACAGAAACATAAACAGACACACACACAGACTTACGCACACGCAGTGAATTTGGAGGAAGACATCACCAGTCATATGACAGAATGGACAGATCCTAATAACAACTTAAGCTAACAGCTCCGGACTTTCAGAAATCTTCTGACGAAGAGATCTTTATCTCGAAATATTAAGAATAAATCAAAGGTAAACACCATAGTTACCTCATTTTTCTTTACACTTGCATCGTGATAGCCTTCAAAACCAACCACCAAATTTTAATTCTAATTATATTGTTTTTATTCTATCAATCTGTGATTTTCTTTTGTCTGAGTTTTTGTCTTTTCTCAGAAAATAAATTATCTGTAAACCCAATATTTTTCAAAAAACAAAGTCTATCATGTCTGATGTACAACTATCGTTGGCATTGCAATCTCGGAAGACTATATAGTTCTTATGCCTCTGAAGTTACAGCGCCTCCTGTAACTGTAAAGTCCAATGTTCAAAAAACATTCTTGACTACAGATGTCGCATGTGAAGACTGTCCCTGAAGATGTTGATGTGCCAGTGCTATTTATAAATAAGACAAAAACATGTTCGGTATAAAATGACATGGCAACCAATTAACTATTTTCTACGTAGATAGATAGATAGATAGATAAGATAGATAGATAGAATGTGACAAGAGGTTGAGAGAGATACATATATATATGTGACCACAGGTTGAGATAGATAGATAGATAGATATATAGATAGATATATGGGACCAGAGGTTGAGATAGATAGACAGATGTGTAGATAGATATATAGATAGATGTGATCAGAGCTTGAAATAGATAGATAGACAGATAGATAGATAGACATGACCATAGGTTGATATAGATAGATAGATAGGTAAATATATATAGATAGATGTGACCAGAGCGTGAAATAGATAGATAGATAGATAGATATAGAGAGAGATTGATAGATAAATGTGAGCTGAGGTTGAAATAGATAGATAAATAGATGTGACCAGAGGGTGAAATATATATATATATATATATATATATATATATATATATATATAATATATATATATATATATATTATATATATATAGAAAGAGAGAGAGAGAGAGAGGGAGAGAGAGAGAGTGAGAGAGTGATAGATAGATGTGACAAGTGGTTGAGATAGATAGATAGATAGATAGATGTGACCAGAGGTTGAAATAGATATATAGATAGATAGATATGACCAGAGGTTGAAATAGATAGATAGATAGATAGATAGATGTTCCCAGATGTTGAGACAGATAGATAGATAGATAGATGTGACCAGAGGTTGAGATAGATAGAGAGAGAGGGCGAGATAGATAGATAGATAGATAGATAGATAGATGTGACCAGAGGTTGAAATAGATATATAGATAGATAGATGTGACCAGAGGTTGAAATAGATAGGATAGATAGATAGATAGATAGATAGATAGATAGATAGATGTTCCCAGATGTTTGAGACAGAGAGACAGAGAGATATATAGATAGATAGATAGATAGATAGATAGATGTTCCCAGATGTTGAGACAGAGAGACAGAGAGATAGATAGATAGATAGATAGATAGATAGATAGATGTTCCCAGATTGTTGAAGACAGATAGATAGATAGATAGATAGATTAGATAGATAGATAGATGTTCCCAGATGTTGAGACAGATAGATAGATAGATAGATAGATGTGACCAAGAGGTTTTTAAATAGATGGATAAATAGATAGATAGATAGATAGATAGATAGATAGATGTTCCCAGATGTTGAGACAGAGAGATAGATAGATAGATAGATGTTCCCAGAGGTTAAGACAGAGAGATAGATAGATAGATAGATAGATAGATAGATAGATAGATAGATAGATAGATAGATGTGACCAGAGGTTGAAATATATATATAGATAGATAGATGTGACCAGAGGTTGAAATAGATGGATAAATAGATAGATAGATAGATAGATATATAGATAGATAGATAGATTGTTCCCAGAGGTTAAGACAGAGAGATAGATAGATAGATAGATAGATAGAATAGATAGATAGATGTTCCCAGATGTTGAGACAGAGAGATAGATAGATAGATAGATAGATAGATAGATAGATAGATAGATAGATAGATGTTCCCAGATGTTGAGACAGAGAGATAGATAGATAGATAGATAGATAGATAGATGTTCCCAGAGGTTGAGACAGATAGATAGATAGATAGATAGATAGATAGAGATAGATAGATAGATAGATAGATGTTCCCAGAGGTTGAGACAGATAGATAGATAGATAGATAGATAGATGATAGAAAGATAGATAGATAGATAGATAGATAGATAGATGCAACCAGAAATGATAAGTGAAGTATCAAACTTTAAAGCGAGTCAAAATGTCACGAAAGAATTGAATGATAGCAAAAAATTTTACAAATGAACTTTTCTGTTGACAAGAAGAGTCCGGATGAATGATGAAAAAATGTCTATAATTAAAGGAAAGAAAAAAGAAAAAGAAAGGGGAAAGGTAAATATGCATAAATTCTTTGAAAAATGCAATAAAGACCTTTCTGTCAACGTTGGTAATTGAAGACATTGTTAATCTCTTAGTGAATTATGGGAAATGGTAATCCTATTCTATCGCCTTTCGGTAGATTTAGATGTTTAAATGATGGAAGAGATGGATGAGAAGAAAAAAATTATTTTCTTTCCCACTGTGAATAAAGGTTTCGTAAAAAGTTTAAAAAGAGAAAAGGTCTAAATAAAAAGGGGTGTATGGGGATAATTGAAGTACGGACGGCGGTGTATATGCGAAAGAAAGAAAAAAGTGGGAAGTGGGAAAAAAAGGAAAAACTAACGAAAAGAAAGAAAGAAAGAAAGAAAGAAAGAAAGAAAGAAAGAAAGAAAGTTCATGGAAGAAGAAAGAAAGAAATATCGTTTTGAAAGAAAGAGAGAGAAAAAGAAAAAAAACAGAAAGAAAGAAAAAAGGATAGAAAGAAAGAAAGAAAGAAAGAAAGAAAAGAAAATGATATAAAAGAAAGAAAGTAAAAAAGAAAGAGCGAAAGAAAGAAAGAAAGAAAGAAAGAAGAAAGAAAGAAAAATGATATGAAGAAGAAAGTTAAAAAAAAGAAAGAAGAAAGAAAGAAAGAAACAAACAAACAAACAAACAAACAAACATCTTTTTGAAAAGAAACAAAGAAACAAAGAAAAATTATATAAAGAAAGAAAAATATTCTTTAAAAAAAAGAAAGAAAGAAAGAAATAAGATTCTATAAAGAAAGAAAGAAAAATGTTTTTGAAAAGAAAGAAAAAAGGGTGAAGTGGGAAAATGAGGGGGGAAAAGAAGGAAAAACTGATGAATAAGACAGAAAGAAAGAAAGGAAAACTCATGGAACAAGAAAGAAAGAAAAAAATTTTGAAAAGAAAAGAAAGAAACAAAAAAAGGGTGAAGTAGGAAAATGAAGGGAAAAAAGAAAGAAAAACCGACGAATGAGAAAGAATAAAGGATATATAGAAAGAAAGAAAGAAAAAAAGAAAGAAAGAAAGAAAGAAAGAAAGAAAGAAAGAAAGAAGGGGTTACAGAGGATGAAAGAGAATTTAGACAGGAAAGGAGTTACAGAAGATGAAAGAGTATTCAGAAATTAAGGGATAGACAGCCAGAGTATTTAGAAGAAAAGGAGTTACAGAGAATGAAAGAGTATTTAGAAAGAAAAGGAGAGACTGCTAGAGTATTTAGAAAGAAAAGGAGTTACACTGAATGAAAGAGTATTCATTAATAAAAGGAGAGACCGTCAGAGTATTTGGAAAGAAAAGGAGTCACACAGAACGAAAGAGTATTCAGAAATAAAAGGAGTGACTGCTACAGTATTTAGAAAGAAAAGGATTTACAGATAATGAAATAGTATTTAGACCGGAAAGGAGTTACAGAGAATGAAAGAGTATTCAGAAATAAAAGGAGAGACAGCTAGAATAATTAGTTACAGAGAATGAAAGAGTATTTAGAAAGAAAAGGATTTATTGAGGATAAAAGAGTATTTAGAAAGAAAAGGATTTACAGAGGATGAAAGGGTATTTAGAAAGAAAAGGATTTATTTGAGGATGAAAGAGTACTTAGAAAGAAAAAGGATTTACAGAGGATGAAAGAGTATTTCAGAAAGAAAAGGATTTATTGAGGATGAAAGAGTAATTTTTGAAAGAAAAGGATTTATTGAGGATGAAAGAGTATTTAGAAAGAAGATTACAGAGGATGAAAGAGTATTTAGAAAGAAAAGGATTTACAGAGGATGAAAGAGTATTTAGAAAGAAAAGATTTACAGAGGATGAAAGAGTATTTAGAAAGAAAAGGATTTATTGAGGATGAAGAGTATTTAGAAGAAAAGATTTACAGAGGATGAAAGGGTAGTTTAGAAAGAAATTATTTATTGAGGATGAAAGAATATTTAGAAAGAAAAGGATTTACTGAGGATGAAAGAGTATTTAGAAAGAAAAAGATTTACAGAGGATGAAAGAGTATTTAGAAAGAAAAGGATTTACAGAGGATGAAAGAGTATTTAGAAAGAAAAGGAGTTACAGATAATGAAATAGTATTTAGACCGGAAAGGAGTTACAGAGAATGAAAGAGTATTCAGAAATAAAAGGAGAGACCGTCAGAGTATTTGGAAAGAAAAGGAGTTACATAGAATGAAAGAGTATTCAGAATAAAAGGAGAGACAGCTGGAATAATTAGTTACAGAGGAATGAAAGAGTATTTAGAAAAGAAAAGGATTTACAGAGGATGAAAGAGTATTTAGAAAGAAAAGGATTTACAGAGGATGAAAGAGTATTTAGAAAGAAAAAGGATTTATTGAGGATGAAAGAGTATTTAGAAAGAAAAGGATTTACAGAGGATGAAAGAGTATTTAGAAAGAAAGAGAAAAGGATTTACAGAGGATGAAAGAGTATTTAGAAAGAAAAGGATTTATTGAGGTTGAAAGAGTATTTAGAAAGAAAAGGATTTATTGAGGATGAAAGAGTATTTAAAAAGAAAAAGGATTTAAGAGGATTTGAAAGAGTATTTAGAAAGAAAAGGATTTACAGAGGATGAAAGAGTATTTAGAAAGAAAAGGATTTATTGAGGATGAAAGAGTATTTAGAAAGAAAAGGATTTACAGGGAATGAAAGAGTATTTAGAAAGAAAAGGATTTACAGGGGATGAAAAAGAGTATTTATAAAGAAAGGATTTATTGAGGATGAAAGAGTATTTAGAAAGAAAAGGATTACAGAGGATGAAAAAGATATTTATAAAGAAAAGGATTTATTGAGATGAAAGAGTTTTAGAAAGAAAAGGATTTACAGAGGATGAAAGAGTATTTAGAAAAAAAGGATTTACAGAGGATGAAAGAGTATTTAGAAGAAAAGGATTTACAGAGGATGAAGATTATTTAGAAAAGAAAGGAGTTACAGAGGATGAAAGAGTATTTAGAAAGAAAAGGATTTACAGAGGAGGAGTATTTAGAAAGAAAAGGATTTCAGGGAATGAAAGAGTATTTAGAAAGAAAAGGATTTACAGGGGATGAAAAAGAGTATTTATAAAGAAAGGATTTATTGAGGATGAAGAGTATTTAGAAAGAAAAGGATTTACAGAGGATGAAAAAGAGTATTATTAAAGAAAAGGATTTATTGAGGATGAAAGAGTATTTAGAAAGAAAAGGATTTACAGAGGATGAAAAGAGTATTTATAAAGAAAAGGATTTATTGAGGATGAAAGAGTATTTAGAAAGAAAAGGATTTACAGAGGATGAAAGAGTATTTAGAAAGAAAAGGATTTACAGAGGATGAAAGAGTATTTAGAAAGAAAAGGATTTACAGAGGATGAAAGAATATTTAGAAAGAAAAGGAGTTACAGAGGATGAAAGAGTATTTAAAAGAAAAGGATTTACAGAGGATGAAAGAGTATTTTGAAAGAAAGGGATTTACATAGAAGGAAAGAGTATTTAGAAAGAAAAGGATTTATTGAGGATGAAAGAGTATTTAGAAAGAAAAGGATTTATTGAGGATGAAAGAGTATTTTGAAAGAAAAGGATTTACATAGGAGGAAAGACTATTTCGAAAGGAAAGGATTTATTGAGGATGAAAGAGTATTTAGAAAGAAAAGGATTTACAGAGGATGAAAGAGTATTTAGAAAGAAAAGGATTTATTGAGGATGAAAGAGTATTTAGAAAACATTTAAGAATGATGAGAAAATAATTAATCCATAAGATAGAAAAACCGTCAAAACTTCAATTAGAAGGGGAAACGAAATTTGAAATCAACAAAATGGCGGTGGAAGGAAATTGGTGGATAGAAATAAATCCTGTTCGAAGGAAACAATATAAGACGGGAAATTTCTCGACGCCATCTTGCATATTTATTCGTCAAATCAGATGCGGGTGTGGGGTTGCACGTTTGAAATAACGTCAGATAAACGAACAAACGAATACATATGAAAAGAATATTCATAGAACAATCTGTAAATCATTTTTAGCAAGGTATTGATTATCTCAATTGGATTTTGCAGAGAGAATTTGGAGAGGGAGTGAGAAAAGAAGAGGGGATGAGAAAGGGAGAGAGAGAAGGGAGAAGAGGGCGAGAAGGTGGTTGAGAAGGGGATGTGTTGACAGCATTAAGAATGATGAAAGAATGATTGGAGTTAAAATATGGTGGAGTCTTGATGATTGAAATATATAGATAGATGTGAGCAGAGGTTGAGAGAGAGAGAGAGTGAGAGAGAGAGAGGGGGCGAGATAGATATATAGATAGATAGATAGATGTGACCAGAGGTTGAAATAGATATATAGATAGAATAGTGTGACCAGAGGTTGAATAGATGGATTAAATAGATAGATAGATAGATAGATAGATGTGACCAGAGGTTGAGAATAGATAGAGAGGGCGAGATAGATAGATAGATAGATAGATAGATATATAGATAGATGTGACAAGAGGTTGAAATAGATATATAGATAGATAGATTAGATAGATAGATAGATAGATACATGTACCAGAGGTTGAAATAGATGGATAGATAGATAGATAGATAGATAGATAGATAGATAATAGATAGATAGATGTGACCAGAGGTTGAGATAGATAGAGAGGGCGAGATAGATAGATAGATAGATAATAGATAGATAGATGTGACCAGAGGTTGAAATACAGAGATAGATAGATACATGTGACTAGAGGTTGAAATAGATGGATAGATAGATAGATAGATAGATAGATGTGACCAGAGGTTGAGATAGATAAGAGAGGGCGAGATAGATAGATAGATAGATAGATAGATAGATAGTAGATAGATAGAATAGATGTACCAGAGGTTGAGATAGATAGATAGATAGATAGATAGATAGATAGATTTGTGACCAGAGGTTGAAATAGATAGAATAGATAGATAAAGATAGATGTGACCAGATGTTGAGATAGATATATAGAATGATAGATGTGACCAGAGGTTGAGATAGAGAGAGAGAGAGAGAGGGCGAGATAGATAGTATGATAGATAAGATAGATAGATGGTGACCAGAGTTTGAAATAGATTATATGATAGATAGATGTGACCAGAGGTTGAAAATATGAATGATAGAAGTAGATATGATAGATAGATAGATAGATAGGATAGATGTGACCAAGAGGTTTAGATAGATAGAGAGGGCGCAGATAGATAGATAGATAGATAGATAGATAGTGAATAGCTAGCTGTGTAGGTGGTGATAGTGTAGATAGATGATAAAAA